>PVKZ01001459.1:0-389943 GCA_004027375.1 Macroglossus sobrinus | reverse complement strand
AAATTGCAAAACATCCTATACTTGTTCTATTCATTATCTCATTCACCATACCTGGTCAGAAACTAAGTCCTATATATTCCACTCACTTCCTTAATAACTGCTATATTACTCTCTTCATCCTTCTTTTATAATCTGCTCTGTTTATGCCTTAATCACTTGTTGGTTGAAATTTTACATTATACCCTTACCTCATTCCTTACTTCAAGGCTCATCCCCCTGTGATTCATATTCACTCTAGTACTGTTACATAAGTGTCATAACTAGGTTTCTTTAGCACCAAAATCTTATGAAATGATTTATGATCTGTTAATCCATTTAACACCCATGTGATAGTGCAGTTATAATTCTCTCCAGATTGGAAATCCAATCATTTGGAAAGCATTCCACACAGGATGATATGTTTGTCTTAAAAAAAAAAAAATTGGCATATAATAGGAATTTTATAAATATGTGTTGAATGAGTTAAATTAATTGGCCAAGATCTTATACCTAACAAGCAATGGGACTAGATTTCTACATCACATCTTTTCCCTTTATTTTGTGCCTATTTACCAATTCCCTAATGAAAAATTTTGAAAAATAATGACTTTTAAAATTCTATTAATTACGGTGGAGGAATATAGAGAAAATGACACATCCGAGATTCATGACATATCAGAGAAAATTGTATATTTCATATGGGCAGGAAAGGGAAACCTAAGCACTTATATTGTAAGAACAGCAATGTCTTTATTCATGTAACAGTTAGTCATTGTGCCAGAGTCAGTGTTCCCACCTGAATTCTCTAAAAGCAGGTGGAGCTGGCATTATAAGGACTTTTAGTCCTTAAAGTCAAGAAACTATGATCTGGAAATAAATCAGCAAAAATAACAGCACTAAATTATACTGGCATTTTCTCTCTCTAATAGTCTTAATGATCTAAGTTTATCTTATCTTTTAGATAACTCATAATTGTAATAATGTGAGAAAATACAAGTCAACTGTCATAGGTAAATTTTCTTTAGTCAACTTTTAAGTTCAATGATTATTCTCTGAAATTGGTCAAGGTCTGGTAAATACTATATCTTCTCTCTAAATGTGTTTCTTTTTTAAATTGTCAAGTATGGGCACTAGTCTAACATAGTATATAATAATGTGTGCTTATGCATAAGAATATGCCTGAAATAGAGTCTGCTGTCTTTGCGATGACATACGTGTACATGATCTAGAAAGTATTCTCAGATTATTTGACCAAATTACCTAAAATTGTACTTCTTGGCAAGGTCTATATCCCCTTCTGCTATTCCTGATTTTTTTTTTGTTGTTGTTCTTTAAAATACTTTTTTCTTGTTTAATATTATGTGATATGTATATAATATTATATAGTATGCACATAATATTTCTTTGTTTACCATTATCATTCAAACTAGAATGAAAAACCCTTGAGGAGTTAGCACTTTTTTTAAAACTAGTTTCTGGGTGCTCATTAAATACTTGTGGAACGAATAAATGAAAGCCCGAATTCTTTCAGTAGTCACCGTTAAGCCAGTTTCTGTCATTATTGTGTTAATTGTGATCTATGGTAAAATTTTAAAACATCACCATTGAAAAGCGAATTTGGCTTTCTAGTCAAAATTTAAAATCTACTAGATGGGAATTCAGCAACTAAGCCTCCAGGCTAAGACTCATGTAAACTTTATACAAAGAGGGTGAAGCACACATAGCATGGATTCGGTGTCAGTCTCGTTCAGTTCCGCCTGTGTTCCTTGTGGTTGTGGTAGACAATGAGGATCAGGCCCAGGTATTAATTATCACTGCTCAGTGTGCGTAGTGTAGTGTGGGCCATGTTGAATGTATTAAGAAATTTTGTCTGAACAAATGAAGCGTACTTGCTTTGTGATCATCAAACTATGAAGATATAACCAACAATATTGATCTGTTATCAGTTGAGCACTCATTATATATCAAGCATACAAGTGTTTTCCCATGGATTATGTGATTTCATACTCTCTATAGCCCTATTAGAGTGGAAATACTATTAATTTGTAAAATTAAATATGTACATATCTCTTGGCCCAGAAAGTTCATGCTTAAGTATATACCAAGCAATAATGAGCAAGTCTCTCTCTTTAAGTATACTAATATTCATATCAACACTGTTAACAATAGCCCCCAAATAGAATAAAAAAGTTCACTATTGGTAGAAGAGAAAAATATCTTGTGATTTATTCGTGCCACAGAATATTATATAGCAATGAGAATAAATCAATTACAACTGTGCACAATAACATGGATGTCTCAAAAGAGTTGATATACAGCAAAAGAAACCAGACACAAATGTACGTGTTATGAGTCTATTCATACAGAGTATGACACAAGCAAATTTTTATTCTTAGAAGTTAACAGAGTGGTTACCCATGGGAGTTCTGCTGACAGAATGGGACAAGAGAAGTGCAGGCAGGGGGAACTTCTGAGATACTCATTTGCTAGATTGTACAAAGTTAACTTGATTAAACTGTGTAATTATATTCCCATTCCCTTTTAGTATGGTTCCAAGTTAAAATTAAACAAAAGAGGAAATTGAACACCAGCAGTTACCTTTATTTTTAGAAAATTATCACAGTTAAATATGGGTATAGACAGACACAGTGGTGCCCTGTAGGTCCTAGACTCTCTTTTCTCATCTGCTCTGTTTCAGCTCATCTTTCTGCTTGCTAGACCTGATGACCAGCAGAGACTCTAGGCTCACTACTGGATACTTGGTTATGGACCACATCGTGGTAGCTGCTTCAAAGTAATTGCATCTCACAAACCTCTTTACAAGATCCCCATTCATAATTTCATTTTGGCAGCAGAAGATGCTGGATTATTTTACAAGCAAACTCCAAGTTATCTATTCTTACTATTGTCTTAGCTAGATTGACTAGTGACTCTTTCTATGATACTTTAGTCTTTATTCCAGAGTTCATTTTTCCATCTCTTTCCACATGTCTGTAAAATACAATCTCACAAATTTCTTATTCACATATTTCTTACATTGAGCATATTTTCTTAAATAAACCTTGACGGATTCATTGATAACTTTCTCTTGCTTTACTTGCATGTTTGTTATACATGTGTTTCCACTTTTGGAGACATTTGTTAATTATTACATTTATGGTTTTTGTACATTTCCAATTATATTTTATTCTTTAGTTAAATGTTAAATGTTCACATATAAACTGCTTCTAGGAATAAAAAGGCATTCATAACATATCAGATTACATTCAATATTACTGTCAAAACAAATATACACAAACTATATATTATTCCAGGTGAATAACGCTGTTTATTGTTTTATCGGAGATAGTCATGTATAATTTATCAAAAGTTCTAAAGTAAGAAGTTGTTGTATAATCTTGTCAAATGTGGTATCTTAAACCTCATTAAATGACTTTTGCAATGCCACTTGAAGCAGTTTAAAAACGTGTATTACTTAAAAATACTCTATGCTTTAAGAAGTCATTTACTTTCATGAGTTATCATCCGATGACAAAGCGAGCTGATTGGATACCTGATACAATTAAGAATGCCAGACTCTTCACCCAACAGTTTACCAAGGGAAAGACCAGAGTGGCAGTAATAATTTAACTTTCCTTTTTGTGGAAATAAGTTGATATAGTCTATAAAAGTACTTTACAAGGCATAGGTAAAGAGGTCTTATTAGGGAGACTGTGAAAAATTAAATGAGAACTCTCTCTTGAACCGCAAAATTGTGGATTAGTTGTGGCTAAATTGTTTCCCCAAAAAGTTAGGTGTTGAAATCCTAATTCCCAGTACCTCACAATGTGACTGTATTTGGAGGTAAGGTCTTTAAGGATGTAATTACAGTTAAATGAGGTCATTAGAGTAAGCTTAATACAATCGAAGAACTTGAGTCCTTATAAAAGATTAGGACACAGAGAGAAGAGGGACCTTGTGAGGACATAGTGAGAAGGCAGCCATCTACAAGCCAAAAAGAGATAACTCAAGAGGAAACAACTCTACTGATGTTTTGATCTTGACCTTCTAGTCTCCAGAATTGTGAGAAAATAATTTCTGTTGTTTAACTGTCCTGTCTGTGCTACTTTGCTGTGGCATCTCTAGCAAACTAATAAAACTTTAAACTTTAAAACTGAAATTGCAAACTGTAAAACTAAAATTGCAAACTGTACTGATTATCTGATGTATTCACTAGTAAGGGTACAATTATCAACCTGATATTAAACATTGAAAAAACAAGTTCTCTCTTAGTAGTTTAGAAAAAACAAAAACAAACAAACAAGAAAACCATACATCTTCTCTAGACTTTTTAAAACCCAAATTTCTATACCAGTGTTTCCCAACCTATAGACCATATACCAGGTGACTAAACATTGAATAAAGTGAACTTATGAATTTATTTGTATAACAAACAATAACTCTAGACAGAGTAAATAATTCTGACACACACCAATAATCCAAAATTTCAAATGCATGTAGATTATATTCTGATTTCAAAGTTATTTATAAATATTTTCATGTGTGTCATAGTGGTGTGTCATTAATTAATTAATTCTAAGAGAAAAGTTGTCAAGTAGGAGTCTATATGTTTTTCAAGTTATAAGAAAAGCATACCAAGAGATTTTTATTGCTTCTCATAGTCAAAGACTTAATTATTACTTAACTGAGCAAATACTTGGATCATTCAATCTAGGAACGGCAATATAGAATAATTGTTGGTGGCCTCCAAAGTTGGCTTCATGTGTTCACATTTTAACTTCACAACTCACTGGTTGTGTGATATTGGGAAAATTAAATTATCTTCTGCATCTTGATTTACAAACCTGCAAAACAAGAATGATGAACGTTCTCGTAGAACTGTTGTGAGAGTTAAAGGAGAAAAAAAGCAAGCCAAGTGCTTGGCCTAGTGTAAATCAATCAATCAATCAATCAATAAAATAGGAACTGCCAAGTTTGGTCAACCACATGTATTCTAGCATTAAGCTAATGTCTTGCTATAAGCCCTGTTACTGAAGCCACTCACCCAATCACTATTCCCCTACTCACTGCAGAAAAAGCAGAGTGTGATACAGAGAATATTCTTGAGACAGTAAAAGAAATGTCACAGTTCCCTAGCAGGAAGCAAATCAACTTAAACCCTACTAATTTCTCCAAAACAAAGTAATTGGATTAATATCTACAGGATATATTCCTTCTCTGATGCACTTCAATGACTCTTGTGAAATTCCTTATTTTTTACTGAAACCAAAGCCTTTCATGAAGTGAAAATATGACAATTCAAAAGCATTCTGACTTCAAAATATGTCTGTGACTTTATTCCAACAATGCTTGTGATCGCTTTCTTTTTGAAAACACAGTGGTAAATATCAAAGAGAAAGAATTAATGTCTATAAACCTCTAAAAAAATCATTGATCTTTTCTATCTTTAAATGAGACATAACACTATTGGAAGTGAGGATAATGTCACCAGGTTAACCGCTTAATTTATGAGAGAACATACACAATTGTATATTGCAAAAAGGCTATGCTCACTCTATTCTTCAGTTAAATCATTGTAAAGTGATATGGAAATCAGCCCTTTAAAAACTACTAGGAAAATTATTACCCAATCTATCAGACAAAGAATTTCTTTATTAATTCTCACTCTAAAATTTCAGCAGGATACTTTACATGACTTAATAAACAGTTACTTATTAATATATTTACTGATTTACTCTCAGTTTACACCAGCATATTTTATTGTTTCTGGCTTTCCCCACTCCCACCAAAATACTTTGGAATGAAAAAAATTTACTTTTTCATAGTCTCCTGATATTTACAATTAATGAGTACAATTATTAGTGATAACAATGGTCTGGTAAACTTATAAAACAAGACAAAAGCCCACAAATTGAATAAGATGTTTATAGAACATTATTTCAACTGTGTGGTACAGAACCTTTGAGTGTATAACTAAAAATCTATTGAGTACAGAGAAAAAATCGATATATCCTTAAAAAAATAATGCAAACTGACATTGTAGTAAGTGTTCTTTTTTGTTTTTCTTTCTTGTTTCCTTTTTTTTTTTTTTTGGAGTGGAGGGGGGCTTTTTATAAGGAAAAAATTGTAACAGTAATGAAGGTGTAAGAAGAGTTATCTAAAAGTTGAGAATAAAGCCAAAGGGACACCTTCATGTTTTTCAGCTTCATCTGGGAGTGTTCATTGGTAAGCTCACTCAAAAATAGTTTAAGTTTCTAGGAAGAATATAGTTTTGTTTGACTTATTACTTTTGATTTATTAAGGCCCCCCAATACTGTGAAGTTACATATGAACATGAAGATATTTTTAGACCCATGGGAAAGATACCCAAAAAGTAATGACTTTCTTGTCCTTTAGGACCTTAATCCATTTTATACCTAATTTAGTAAACTTATGTCACCATTTTGTAAGTGCCTACACATCTTTCAGTTCTGTCTCTTTATCAGTCTCTTGTTTTCTTCAATAACAAGTTAAATCTTTGACATATGTTCACTTCATATTGGAAAACATTATAAATATTAACACTGAAAAATATACTTTTATTACTCTTATTTTTATAATAAATACTTGAATTTAAAATAAAAGTATAATTATGCTTTTAAAATTATACTTTATTAAAGAAAATAATAATCACTTGTAAAGTAAAATTATTCCTATCACTAATGAAGAAAAACAATTAAAAGAGAGCAAGAGCCACTTTTATCAAAGGAGTCCTTTGGACCTAAGATATACTATGCTTCTTTGCAACTGTATATTTTCAAAGCACCAAGCATCCCCAACCTCTTCTATCTAAAATAGCTTCATTGGTTGCAACATTCATCTAAATTTCTCTTTAGATGTTTCTCATTTTCTATTTTTCCCCTGTTAAAAGAAAGTTACTCTTTGTAACTACTTGGTATGAAATCTTTTCCTCATCCCTCCTCAGATGACAAGTAAGTGGTATAGCTTCGGAATGGACATAAAGAGAAAAAGATGACAAAAGTTCTATCAAGAACTGGTGGGACTGTCCTTCAGAAACTCAGACCCTTTCGGAGTGCCTCGCAGAAGTGGAGCGAGAGGGTCTGCCTTTGAAGGACAACTGAGAAAGTGATTGTGAAGGTGGTCAGGATTATTGTAAGTGGTTCCCAGCTCTAGGAAGAGACCTCCTGGTCTTTGATTTCATTTATCATATAGATGTGAACTGGATTAAGTGAGAATTTAGCCACAAAAGAATATGATTGCCTATAATATCTCTGTTTCAGTTGGCCTTCTTCCAGCTTTTTGTGAAGAGTACTGGGTACAGTTTTAGTCACCACTCTTTGGAAAAGGAGACTATTAAATCATCTACTCACATAGGGGGGAGAAAATGAGTCCAGAAAAAAACGTTTTTGGAGACATTTTTGGTTTTGATTTTGATTTGTTTTGTTTTGTTTTTGTTTGTCTTTTATTTTTAGCTTATTAGACAGAAGTCTGAGAAATAATATAATTACTGTTAGCAAGAAAATAGTAAGGAGTCATTTGAACAATAAGTTATTAATTTTTTTTTACTTTATCATCAAAGAAACACTCAATAGCTTACATTGAAAAAGTAATTCTTATAGATTCAAGTCAATCAGAGGTGAAATAGCATTTGACATTTACAGGAAATTTTTCTCACCACACATTTCATCCAAAGAAGAAACATAGATTCACAATGGCAGATGTCTTTTGGGGAAAATATGGATAACTGACTTATACAAGGCCACGCAATTGGCAAGAAGATGATGAAATGGTAGCAAATTACAGATAAATACTGAATGTATAAATAGAAGACACCTGATCACCACAACTCATTTTACCTGCAAAATTTATTTTCTCACATATCAGGAGTGGCATCGAAACTAATACTTTAACTGTATTTATTCTACAAAACCAGATCGGGCCTAACACTATTTCTTAATCTTTGTACCAAATGTTTTCGAATTCAACAATTCTGACTAATACTAAAAGAAGAACAAAGCACTTCAAAGGATCATAAATATGATCAGTTTATATTCAGAATATACTAAAAATGTATTTATCATATTTATGAGGTTCAGTCAAGGTGTGTATTAAACTAAAATTAATTTCTTTGTTCTACTTTGTGACATATTTTGAAGTACTCTAAATTCAAGGTCATGTGCATCAACTATAAGTAATGAATAATAAGTGACAAGTAAATATTTTATTTTGTGTCTTTAATTAGTTATTGCAAAGTCATAGATTTTCTAATGTGTAGAATGATAAAAACAAATAGTTTAAATCATTTTAAGATTGATTTTCTAAATTTTATGTTTTCAACAAACATTATGAATAAGAATTGAAAAATTATTGCACGCAATACAGCTAAATAGATGTTTTCAGAAATGATGGCATTTTAATTGAAAATAAAAAAACGCAACCTGCATTCAATTTCACCAAGCCACATGATACCACATCCCTCAAAAGATTTCAGCATTTTTATGCTTTTATATTGCATTTCACTTTTTTAACCCAAGTAATCAGAACCTTGTTTTGAAAACAAACCATTTATTACTTGTTATGTGGCTATTTATTACTCCTTAGTTATGTTTTGCAGTCATGTAATAGAAATGGCAGTTAACAGATCATTTCTCTAGCAATCTAGGAATGAATTGTAATACCATTGAAAGTAGAATGGCAGAAAAATAATTAATGGTTTCAAAAGTATGTTAGTCTGCACTAGAAATAATATTAAATATATTATATGTGTTATCCATATTTTTCCCAAAAGACATCTGCTAAGCATGTATAATGTAATGAGATGTGAAAAGAAATTTAACTGAGCCAGAGTTCTCATCTTACATGCATATAATGGCATCTTTTGAGTTCCAGAGGGTATGATGGGAAGAACCTATGCCAGGTTAGGGATGTTAAAGTATGCATGCCAGTAATAGTCCCAGTTATGTAAGTTTGTCTGCAGATCCTGGGCATCTTGAAGTGACTGTGAAGAAAAAAAAAGTAAACCGTGATTGTCTCCCAGGAGGAGATTAGTAATCAATTCTAGTTCTTATATTTTTTCCTGATCTCTTAAGCAGTAAGTAGTTGCTAAGCAGACAATATTGAATGGAAAAGAAGGTAGAAAGAGTGATGACTATTTATAGAAAAGTTTTAAGGACCTACCTTGTCTTCCAGTGGAGGGTATTAAAGCTACTGAATTGAGTGATCTTTCCAGAAGCACTGAAATGCTTCTTACAATTGAGAAGGATAATTATATTCTAAAATATGCTTTAATAAATGTGGCATAGAGTTTTTCTTTTACGCTGCCCTTTCACATCTTCCTTATTTCATTTTTGGTAAGAAGGGTGATTTTCAGTGTACATACTCCTTGAGATGGTGATATGAGAGCATATATATTAGTTAAGGAACTTTATTTTTTGGCTACGTCTCCATGAGAAATGGAAAGATATGTGGACCCATATATCACTGAGGTCCAACAGAGATGTCCCAAAATGTACCCAGGAATATTCTCTAAGGCTTTTGTCTCCCAAATATAGACCATCTTCTAGGTGGTAGTAAACCACTTGACAAAGCAACATCTTGTATGCAAAGGACAATGTATTTCATTATTCCTGGACCACATAGTAGGATATAAAATTGCAAGATGTGGGAGAAGATGGTAGGCAGAAATGGGCTAATCAAAGATCTGGACTCTATTCCATAAGTGAAAAGGAAAAGTTGGATGTTTTTAAGGAGAGTAGTAATAGTCCCTTGGTAACTAAATAGAAGCTTATACTGAAGGAGGAACTGTAATTAAAATGCATGAAATAGCATTAGAGAGCATTTGCAGTAGCTTGGGAAGAGCTTTTAAGAACATGAACAGAGGAAGTGGTGTATGAGATGAAGTAGTTGAATACCATTGTGGGAGATACTTAGAAGATTAAGTTAGCAGGAACTGATGTTACATTAGAATGGCATAGTGGGTTACAAGGAAAGACAGAATGCTTTCAAGTCTTCTGGAAGAAGTTACTGTTATAAATAGTTGCTAGAATCTGAAATAGAGAATATAGAGGAGAATGAAGGAAAGGAATTGATTTTACTTTAGAGTGAAGAGTCTTAGTGGTCCTTCAGCAAAAATAGATATGCAGATGTACAGTGTATTTGAAATGCCTTGCCATGAGATCAAAAATGACAAGTTAAAACAATGAAACTAGATGCATTACTAAGGAAACGTGTGTAAAATTATGGCAGCATTGAGATGTAAACAGAGCCATATAAAACGCAATATCAGAATATCCTCTGAACTAAAAAGGTACCAAGCTGAAAAATGTTTCAATATACTAGAGATTGAAGGAGTGATATATAATATAAAATTCAAAAAATCTAAAACAAAAAAAAAAACATTCTACTATTAATGTAAAAAATAAGGTAAGGGGATAAAAATATTTATGAGGAAGAAAATAAATCAGTGTTTTTTACCCTATAAGATTATCATTAGGACGAAGGTAGTAAAATTAAAATTGTAAATGTGAATGAAATACATAGTCAAAGACTGTTAATCTAAAACAGAGGACATATGCCAATTTTTGTCTTTGCTTCATACTGCTTGATATTCTTTAAGAATAATTGAGGGCATAACCTAAGACATCATTCTCATATATTTTTTGTTTAAAGCACCTTGAGAGGATTATATGATACTTATTAAAACAGGATTAAAGTATGAATATGCCTTTATCATCTTGACAAAAAGTAGAAAATCAAAATTGAAGTATTTCAACGTGGATAAATATATGTAAAAATTAATGACTGAATATGCCAAATATTCTGGAAAATCATTTACCACTAGTCTATGTGCTTTTAAATATTGTCTTCACAGTGCCATCAGGATTATTTGTTACACATTTTTCTTTCTTTTCCTTGCTTTTTTCATTCTTCTGCGTCCTCCAAAGAGATTGTGACTGTTTCCTTCATCGTGTTATTTTTCCTCATCAGTGACTTTACCTATTTTGCTTTTAATATAAAAAGATTGGAATTAACTACTACTGAGCTCACTGTGTCACTAATTTCCATAGCTAATACCACATAAATTTTAGAAAATGTATTTTACTTCAGAAATATATTGAATTCATCTTCTCTATCTCCCTTTTATTGGCGTTACTTTGAATGTGCCCTTTATTTTCTTCACAAAGTTATTCTAACTTTCCTTTCCATATTTCTGTACTCATAAAGTATAAATCATGTGTCTTGCACATGCTGCATAAATAATTTTAGCAAGACATTATTCCTACCCTTAATAAGTTTATAGTCTAGTGTGTAAAATGGACAAGAATCTTCATTAAATATGTTTTTCTTGTGTTTTTGCTTATGCCATCATTTTAGAGACTCTCCTTATTTAGTCTTTGATTACATAAATTAACCTTAAAAATATGACTCTTTTGAGGGTGAAATGTAGCATTAATAATGATTACTCAGGGAAGTGGACATAAACCAGGACTGGCCTGCGAGGCTAGGAGGTGTTCATCCTACACAGGATACCTTTTTCATGCTGCCACCATGTTACTTCCCCCATACCTAGTTCTAATGATTTCCTTTTCCTGTCTAAAACATATTTGATGACTTCTCCTCTAAAATATTTCAATACAATCTACTGACATCAAGCTGTAGAATTAAGTACTGAGCATTTTCATTTATTTATTCTCTGTCTCTAAATCACATAGAAATAGCTGCAGTAAATAAAAGGAAATATAAATTAAAGCAGAATAATAAATTCGAGTCACAGAAACCATAGCCCCAAATCAGCAGTAGGCATGAGAAGAAAGTTACAGTGGGGAAGGATCATATCTCATAACAGAGCTCCAGGGAGGCCCCGAGCCCAGAGTTGGCAAATAGAGAGGGAAGAGATGATTCTGGACCAGAACATAATTAAAACACTGCTTTAGAAGAGACAGATCAGTTTTTCTATCTGCAGAAAATTTTCTCCAAGGACAAAACCAAAACTCTTCTTGCAAAATGAATGAATCAGTTATTCTGAAGGGGACAGAACTTTCTAGAACCAAGATAGGTGCCTCAGAGTATTGCCTTCCTCGTTCAGGAATTTGAGGTAGGCGGACTTGGAACAAGTGTTCTAAAAATAAAAGCATGGACTCAGAACTTTTTTTTCAAATATAGATTTGTCATTTATTCAATAGTTGCATGCGGGAAGAAATGAGAGGGATTAACCAGAAGGCGGAAGCCAGGACCACAGGCCTCATCTGTTAAACATCAATTTTAGTGCTTTGCTCTTGTATATATGTGGAAACCAAGATCTCTTCTTATCTCCCTTATTTTTCAAGAATCTTTTTTCTGCCCTTTGCTCATCTATAAACTAACCACTAAAACTGACATCATACATCTGAAAAGCAATTTATTATGCTTTTAAAAACAAGGATAAGAATAAATAAGATAAAATAAATGTTTGACAAGAAGTTAAAATATACTTTGTGAAAAAGTAGAATTGGTAAACAAGGTAAAATATAAAAAAGAGATTTAAATTGTCATTTTGAAAAAGGAATCACAGTATTACATTAGAAGAGCAAAGGAGAGTATGTAATTGATGAACAAACATATTGTGGATTTTTTTTTTTTTGTAGGATGATATTTTAACTTTTAAATTTCTGACATAAATTATTTTCATCATGAAGGATCCAATACTGTAATTATATAAACGTTTTAAAACAAATCTCAGTAGCCAGACCTTACTCAAATATGCACTGCAGTATGTCAGTCTTTCCAGAAAGTAATTTAGGAAAAAGAGACTCACATGATCAGGAAACCTATAAAACTAATGATCAAATGTAATCCTTATTAGTCAGCATAGTCCATAATATATAAAACATAAAGCCAAAAATCAACATATACAATAAAAAGGAAGAACCAAGGTGAACAGGTGGCCCTCGGGATTGACAAAGTATATTTCAGAGACAAAAAGAAACTAAAATGGCTCTTTATAACAGAGAGATAAAAGAACAGGTTCTTATGAAAAGCAGGAATCCAAAAACAAAAGGATGGATCTAAACAAACTAATGTGATACTCTCTTCCTTTCACTATATCCCACCTGCAAAAGAAAAAATCAAAAACAGGATAGAGTAGAAGAAAATCATAGCATCGACCATATGCAACTGTATATTTGTATATAATATGTACATATTTGCTAAAGCTGAGAGCACATAGAAAGGATTATACAACCATACCATTGCAAAAAAAAATGTTACTAAATAGAATACAATATTTTTATGATCATTTTTTGTAATAATATAGAATGTACATTTCATAAAATGCATACATTTTTTAATGTTCTTTGACAAATGCATATACTCATGTAATCAAGACTCCTATGAGGATAAAGAAAAACTCTCATCAGAAAATTAAGCAGAACCTGTCTCTAGAATCTCCCCCATGATCCCTAGGACCCCCATAGCTGGTCCCTTCACGAAACTACTTTTCTGCCTTTTTATCATAGATTAGTTTTACCTCTTGTTGAACTTCGTGTAAGTTGAATCACATGGTTTATACTGTTTTGTGTCCAATTTCTTTTGCTCTTCATAATGTCTTTGAGAATCTTATACACAAGATATATTGGTAGGTATTTTTTTTATTGCAGAGTAGAATTCTATGCAACACTTTGTTTATACATTCTCCTTTTGATGGACATTTGAATTGTTTTGAGTTCTTGAAATACACTACTATAAACATTATTGTTTAAGTCCTCGTGTGGGCATATGTATTCATTTTTCTTGGGAAAAGGCAATTCTATATGGATCAAGAATAGTTGCATAATATGGTAGATGCACTTTTAACTAAAAAAATTTGCCAAGTAGTTTTCCAAGTGTGGTTTTACCATTTTATACAATACATGAGCAATCTACGAGATTTCCAAATCAGTTTCTCTCTTTCTCTTTCTCTTTTTCTCTCATTCTCTCTCTCTGTCCCCCTTTCTCTCTCTCCCTCACCCCCTCCCACCACATACACTTCCACTGCTTTTGAAGGATTTTGTCAAGCTTTAAATTACATATATAATTTAATATTTATGTATATTTTAATTCCCATAGGGTATTACTTGTTTTGCAGAAAATATTTTTATTTATATTTTTATATTGAAACAAAATAATTTAAAAATATTTGTGATAAAAATTTAATAACATTAACATTCTTTTTTAATTTTTGAATTATTGCCAAGTATATTGGATGAAACCTGGTGAAGCTTTTAAGTGCAAGGCCGTTTATTAAGTACTTGTTTAAAAAATGGTATAATTCTTGGAACTCTTAAAATCAATGGTGCCAATTCCATGGTAACAAATACTTTTTTCAAGTGAGGTGGTTTACAATATTTGCTGTCATAGACTTAGGAGAAGACTTAATTTAGTTATAAATTATTGACTCAATGAAGATAATTGTTAATTTTAGATTATAATTTGATCTTGAGGGCATACCTCAGAAAATTTTAAATGAGTTAATTTGATATAAGAAAACATGTCACTTCCATCTATTTATTTATATGAACATGTCTCAGCTGATAGCATCTATAAAATGATTAATAGTGCATAGGTTTATACAACTGGAAGCTCATTAGGTCTGTTTACACCAGCATCACTACAAACAGGAGTAATGCATTGCCCTGTAGCATTACAATGGCTATGACATCAATTTTTCAGCTCTAATTTAATTTTATATGCGATCTGTAGTTGCCTGAAATGTCTTTATGTGTGGAACATGGCTGTATGATATTCTTATTTATGACTGAATAATATTTCATTATGTATAAATATTAAAATTTGTATATTTATTCATCTGTTGTTGGACATTAGATTTTTTTCACATTTTGACTATTGTGAATAGTGCTACTATGAACATGTGTATGCATGTATTTGAGTACCAGTTCTCAATCCTTTTGGATATACAAGTAAGGGTGTAATTGCTGAGTTATTGATAATTCTATTTAACTTTTTGAGAAACCTCCAAACTGTTTTCCACAGAGATACACCATTTTACATCCCTATCAGCAATGTATAATACTTATTTTCCATTTTTAAATATTATTATAGCCATCCTAGTAGTTGTAAAGTAGTATCATGATTTTAACTTGCATTTCACTAATGACTAATGACACTGTGAATATTTTCATGTGACTTAAGGACATTCGTATATCATCTTTGAAGAAATGTCTATTAAAGTCTTTTGACTAATTTTAAATTAGGTTTTTTCATTTTGTTGTTGTGTTGTAAGAGTTCTTTATATATTCTGGATATTAAAACTGTAATGGTTAATGTTATCTGTCAACTGCTGGGCTGAGATTCTCAGATAGCTGGTAAGACATTATTTCTGGGTGTGTCTGCAGGGTGTTTAGCATTTGATTCAATGCACTGTTTAAAGAGAACTACCTTTACCAATGTGGGCATCATATAAAACTTGGGGGCTGAAAGGAAACAAAAAGGCAAAGAAAGGGAAAAGTCTTCCTCTTTTCTTGATCTGGGATGTCTATATTTTATTGCCACTAGATATTGAAGCTGTGCGTTCTTGGGTCTTTGAACTCTGGGGCTTACACAAATGACCCCATTTTTCTGGTTCACAGCCCTTTGAACTTGTACTGCACTGTACCACGAGTTTCCACAGTTCTCTAGCTTGCCGGTGGTAGACTGTGGGACTTCTCTGCCTTCATAACAGCATGAGCCAGTTCCTATTTATAATAAATAAATACTTAGCTCATTGGTTCTGTTTCTCTGGAGAACCCTGACTAATACAAAAAGCTTATCAGGTATATGATGTGCTATATACATGTGTGTCTTTTTTGCACAAAAGTTCTTAACTATAATGAAGTCTAATTTATTTATTTTTTCTTTTATTGATTGCTTTTGAATTCATAGCTAAGAATTCACTGCGAAATACAAGGTCATGAAGATTTACATCTATGTTTTCTTTTAAGAGATTTATAGTTTTAGCTATTATTATTTAAGTTTTTTATCCATTTTCAGTTAATTTTTTTGTGGGATTAAAATGAGGTTCTGACTTAATTCTTTTGCATGCAGCTATGCAATTGTTTTACCACCATTTGTTGAAAAAAAACTAATTTTTTCCCAATGAACGGTCATGGCACTCTGGTTGAAATCCATCAGCTATTATGTATATGTTTATTTATGCACTCTCAATTTTATTTCATTGGTATATATACCTTTTCTACTGTTTCCTGGTAGTAAGTTATGAATTTTGGAATGTAAATCCTCTTTCTTACTTTTCAATATTTTTTGATTGTTCAGAACTTTTTAAAATTTCATATAAATTTTAGAATTAGGTTTTCTATTTTTTTTAAAAAAAGAAAGCCATTGAAATTTTGGTAGAGGTTACATTAATCTGTATAGGGCTTTGGGTAACATTGCTATTTTAACCATATTAAGTCTTCTAATTCATTAACATGGCAAATATTTTTATTTATTTATGTCTTCTTTAATTCTTTAACAATGTTTTGTAGTTTTAAGTATCTCATTTTATATCTTCTTTTTTAATTGCATGAATTTTTTTGTATTCCATGTTATTGTCTTCTGCAGTTTTATGCCAGTCACCTAATTTTTATGCCTATCATTTAGCTGAATTATAACCATTTTCTTTCAGATTTTTCTTCCTGCTTGAGCAAACAATATTTTATTTAGTATCATATGATAAAAAATATTGTTGTATTTTAATATTTATCCCGAGAAAAATAAAAAAGGGAGATTACTCATAATCCCAAGTGTAATAACACATAGAATATAGTGTGTTCAACAAATATTTTAAAAGATAATTGAATAAATTATTTTATAAATTTCTGCATTCTAATACAATGTTCTTATGGTTAAAGTCCTTTCTGGCTTTTTCCCATATATTTATTTCTAATTATTGGCATGAAACATTTTACAATAGTTCATCTTATTTAAAAACACATTTCCTCATATTTCTATACAACATTCATTACATACTTCTAAAGTGCAGCATCATATCATAAATTTTCAAGATTCATTTATTCACACTTATTCAGCCTTATAGAACTGTGTCTTTGGATTATACAAAGCAAGATAGAGACCTGCTTGGATGAAATAACCTAGAATATAATTACATTTCACATAATTTTAAGGCATCATTCTACTTTAAGCTTTTCTTGAAAGAAATTTCAGTGATGATTTTACAACTCCAGTCTCCTCCCAGGAAACATTTGGTCCCTTCACTATGCAAAGTCAAGTGATGAAATTAACAAAGAGGAAAATTTATAATCCCAAATTGCCCAGAATTTTGTCTTGGTTTTGGAGTTTCTAAGCTAAAAAATCATCACATATTGTCAGAATTAATTCCTATCAAAAAAAATGCAGGAAATCATATTAATATTTTGATTCAATTATTTGATGTAAATAGAAAAAAAACATAAACAAGATAGTCGCTATAGAAATATCTGACCTATCTGTAATATTCCCAGGAAGAAATATCATATGATTTAGAAGTAAAAAGACTGAAATATTATCTGCTCCTTTGCATTTGTTTTTTCAATCTTCTTTAAAATTACAAAGAGATACTGTTTAATATAAACCATGACTTTTTTCACTTACATTAATCTCTATGCAAATTTATTTAACTCTACTTTTTAGTTACAATAAGGAATTATAAGATTTTAAATTATTTTACATAATGCTGAAATTAGTATTTTTGTTCATGTAATTTGTTTTGCTTAAGTTTTATTTAGGAGAGATTTTTATAAAATAACACATGGATAAAGATCTTTTATGATTTAAATTAATGGACTTCTATTTTAAGAATTTTTTAATAAAGACTGGTACTTTCTGGTATCAAGCTTTTATATGATTTTTAAATTCAGGGTCAGTAAATTAATATTTCAATGTTGTTTAAAATTATTTTTATTTATGTTCAATCTTCATATACTACTTCAATTTCAAGTGTATTGATTATTAATAACCTCTATTCTTGCTTGGATCAGAGATTTTTAAAACTTTTTAATAATGTTTTAATATAAAATAGCAAAATTATTCAATAAGAATTTTAAGTTCCTAACTACTAGCATTACAAGATTGCTAACAACCATTTCAACATTGTACAGATATGGAAAACAACAAAGTAGTAAGTCCATCCAACTCTATAAACATGATTTTCTCTTTTTTTCATTTCTTTACTTCTTAAATTTAAAAAAGTTAGACATTTATACAATCCATAAAGTGATCCTCACAATTACTCTAGCACCCATCCGGCATTACTCATGACCATTACAGTAATAATGACTGTATAATCTATACTGCACTCTAAATCTCCATGACTGTTTTGTAACTATTTATAGTTCTTTATCCTTTCACCCTTTTCACCCATGAGCTTTTCTTAAAGAATAAATCCTCTCTTTTTTAGGACAACATAATACAGATATTAGTGTCTATTTTTTATTTATTTATAAATATTTTCTCAGAACGACTTTCCTTTTTATGTGCTTTTTATTATACTAAAGAAAGTTCACATTTTAAAAGCAGTATTAAATTTTATTTTCATTATAATACTTATAACATCTCAAATGAATAGATAAGTCTTCACATATATCTTTAATACTTTCATTTCCACTAATTTCCACAAATGTTTAAATGTTTAATTTTGTTGGTATAATTTTAAACTAGTGTCTTGTTTTCTAACTGAAGATAAAGTAAACTGAGAGATGTTTTAGCAAAGTTTTAGTGTCAGATTTTGTGTGTGTGTATATGTGAACATGGTATGTGTATGTTCAAACTCTTTAGAATTATTTTATCTAGATATCAAGCTCAACTTATGTCAAGACTGAATATGGCAGAATTTGAGTGTGTGTATATGTATGTGTGTTTTGATTTTCATTAGATATATATGAGTTGGTGAAAAAAAGGTAAGATCAGGTGACGAAATTGTGCCTGACACCACCATGCATAGAAGTTGCCTCCACAACTACCTAACTTGTCATCCTCCTATTCTCAGCCATCTGAAAACAATCATTTGTCTGATTTTAACAATGGTAGCATAATCTACTAAAAGTGAAATCAATAATTATCTTCAGAAATCTAAAGATAAATGGTCCAATTCCCAACTTTCCTTTTCTCTAAGACTTCTCAGTACTGCTGACTATACTTTTGACATTTTTTTTTCATTTCTAAGTTAAATAATTGACCTGATGAATCAGAATAGATATTCAACAACTTTACTTTAAACAAAATTGCATGTCAGAAAGTTACTTTCCTGTGGGCAGTACTGAGTGCTTCCATCTCTTAAATTTAAGCTTGATATTTATCATACTGACCTTTTAGAACTATCTTTACTATTTATGTGTCACGAGATATATCCTACTCAACAAACATCTATAAATTTTGATCTATGACTACCACTTCTAGAAATATATTTTTTAAAAAATAACTGAACAAGTGCACAGTGATATCCATGTTATTTTTAATGCATGGTTTATATTAGTGAAAAATTGAAAATGATATAAATGTAAAATAGTAGTTGTTAGGTTAGGTAAGTTAAGGAATGAAATGATACATATAGACTAAAAGTGATAACTAAAATTTTTCTTTTACATGCATTAGTTTTCATAATATATCATTATGTAAATAAATATTACAGTTAATATGTAGAAGTGAACAATTTTTGTAATATATCACACAGGTATTTAATACACATATTTTTGATAAATGTATAGAGACATTTATTTTTCTTGTTGGTATAGTAACTCAAATTATTACATTTTCTTTTAGCTATACTATTTTTCTCTGTAACTGTAATAAACAAATAATGTACATTAAAAAGAATGTACCTTACAATACTTTTTTGCTTCTACAATACATGAATAGGCCAGTGTTCTTTTATTATACAATATAATGGAGTTGTCATAGTTAAAATTCAAGAGGTTAAAGGGCATACTCATAGTAGATAATGGTTAAGGATAAAAATAAAATGCAAAAACATGAAGAATTTTAGACAAAGATGGCCTAATGACATAATTTTAGCTTAGACTACCAGAAATATCACTTCAACTTTGAGTGATGTCTTATGGTGTTTAATGGCCACAGGTCACCAGAAACTTGTACGGAATAATAAAGAAATGCATTTCTAAGGAGTTTTCAGTAGGCATTTAATTTTTCATTCAAATTCATCTGCCTACAATTAGCTATAGGAGCAGAAATTAACCTGTAAGTAATTGCACTTGTAATAGGTTTCTTGAGTAATAACTTTGTTACCTGTTCCATAAAATGAACGTACTTCTTTCCAATTGTATGTGCAATTACCTCATTACAAGGTCCATTATTTTCAGCCTCAATTTGGTAGGTGCAAAAGATTTTAGGGTCAAAATGGTGAATGTGTAAAGGACAAACTCTAAGAATGTACTCATTCCAGTTATCTATTGCTGCTGCAATACCAACTAATCAAACTTAGGAACTTAAACAACAACTATTTACTGAATGTTATGATTGTGTGGCTCAGGAATTGGCCATGATTAGCTGCTCAGTTCTACTCCACAGATCACTGATGATGGCTACTTGGTTTTACCTAGTTTGTGAATGTATTGACCATGCTTTACTTGCATATCTAGCACTTTGATGGCGATGGTTGAATAGTGTTGATATTCATATAAGACCTTCAACCAAAGCAGTAGTATGGTGGCATCAGGGTAGTTGGAATTCCTACCTGGAGGTTTACAAAATCAAGATAAAATTTTCTAGAGAACAAGAGAGGAGCTTCATATACTTTTGGTTTAGTGTTGAAGGTCACTTAGCGTCATTTCTGTAACGTTTTAGTTGAAGTTATTTACAAGCCTTCCTAGATTTAAGAGAAGGATTGAGTATCAAAGAATTAGTAGCTATGTCTTAAAACTGGCAAAATGACCTAAGAAAGATGGGAAATACAGTAGAAGAAAAATAATCTATAAGCAAGTGCTAAATTAGGAAGTAAATTCTACTTATCGAAGATTAAATGCCAAAATTAAAAATAGCATAAACTACTTATTATAAATACATGTACAATATCTTTATCATGTAGAAAATATAGGTGCAGAAACAAAACTGTAGAGAAGTAAAATATCATCCTGTTTCAAAAGTCAAAGATGCTTTTCTAAGTTTTCTTTTTTATATAATCATAATAGCTACAATTTATATAGATCATGGGTTCTATGCTTGTCATGGTATTAGGTGCTTTGAATCATTGTCACATCTTATTCTTGAAACAATGTAATGGAAGTTTTATTTTAATCTCCATTTTATTATTTAGAAAACTGACATTTGAAGAGGTTAAGTCACTCACCAAAAATCATATAACTTGTTAAGGGAAACAACCACGGTGCAACCCCAGGTCATTGGACTACACAGCACTTTTTTTAACCACAACATTGTGCTACAATTAATAGCTTCTAACAAATTTTAGGTAAATATATCTTTAAGTTAAGCTTAAAAATTGTTTTCTTCAAATATGGTTACGAAACTGTCAAAGAAAAGTGACTAAAACTATGCTCTGAATTATAGGAAAGAAAACTCCACATTTTATATATTCATTCGTATTAATATTTACCGAGAATTTTTTAAAGAAGCTACAAATGTCAAATAATAAAAATTTAGAGATGAAAGGAATATAGAAGCAATTTAATCAAGTACTCTAATTTTATAGTCTGTATAGTTGCAAAGTCATGAAAAAAAACATTGAAATGGTACCTTTTAGGGAGTAATACAGAATATTGAAGTTTTCATTAGACATTATGACTTTTTCCAACTCCACCCATCACCTTAAATTTCCTAAAATATTTGTACCATTCAAGGTCCATTTCAGTTTTTGTCCTCAAAAAAAAAAAAAGAAAAGAAAAGAAACAAAAATGTTCAGCAACAATGTTCCTGAAGAAGGTTGTTTTCCAGGGACCCTGATAAAATATCGATCTCCTTTCTTAATATACCCTGAAAATGTTTTGATTACAAAAGGTTAAATACAGTACTAATTATAAATAGCACACTAAGATATGAGGCATATTCAGAAGTAATTTGAACCAGATATGACAAATCTAGGTGATTTTCCTTAAGAAGGAAAAATTACAGTTTGTTATCTGAAGTTGTTGAAAACTAAAACCATTTAACCAAGACAGAGAGATTTTCCACAATAAACACAGCATGATAACACTTTGTTTTTATAGTTCAACAGAAACCCAAATTAATCATGGAATGAAACAGAACATAAAAACTAGTTTAGAGTTTTCATTTTGTAATATTATTTGTATAAATGTTTTATAGCTCCAGTATTTACATATCTACTTCTATTATGTTATATCTTGATAGTATAAGAAATGTAGTTTCCCAGTTTTTCAGTACACCATTCCAAGGTCTTCCTGGAGTAGTATTTAGTATTTTTTCCCCTAAGCAGGGATCTTCATATAACTCACTGAGTATTCTGAAAACTTTTGCTCAATCTGAACCATCACATCATGAAGTATCTTATATATATGAACTATAACATGAGCCATCAGTCCATAATATATCTATTTGCCTATGGGAGACTTGATTCTCTTTATAGGATCATCTAAAAAAATATCTTTCCTCCTGAACTCTTTTCTCATAACCTCTTTTAATAAAACTACTTCTTTCTTTATATATTAATATTGTCTTTTAACAGATCCTTCAGCAAGCTTTGAACTCGCTGAAGGAGGGGCAGAGTCTCCCTTATCGTGTATCCAGCAAGGTACTTGGCATTATTTATTACTATGTATTGTTCATCATAGATTCTCAATAAGTTTCTATTGAGGCAGATAAAAGGGAGAAAAAATCAGAAAAAGAGGAGGAAAAGAAAGTGTAAACGTAAAATGAAGAATGAGGAATAAGCTCTGAAATTAAGATATAAGAGGTCAAAACTAGTATCAAACATAGCTCATGTTATGCATGGGACTGACAGTTATAAAGTTCTCAGACTGAGTACCAGGACACATACAATGTCTCTCTTGCTCAGAATATTTTCCCAAGTTCCTGGAAGATGACATAGTAACAACATTGAGGAGACCTGAAATCTGCAGTAAGCAAGCTGGAGACTCGGGAGACTCTGGACTGTTTTAGTTCCAGTCTAGAAGCTAACAAGCTCCAGACCCAAGAAGAGGCAATGGTTTAATTTTGAATCCAAAGACAAGAAAAGCAACAACTGTCTCAACTCAGCAGTCAGGTAGAAGAAATTGCCTCTTTCTCTTAGGAGGGTTAGTCTCTTTTTTTTCATTCAGGCCTTCAACTTATTAGAAGAGGTCCACCTATATTAGGGAGGGCGATCAGATTTACTCAGTCTAATAATTCAAGGTAAATGTCTTACAAAAACATGCTCACAGAAATACTCAGAATGTGTTACTAAATATCTGGGTACACCATGTCCCAGATAGGTTGACTCAAAATTAATAATTGTTAAGTCTACCTCTCATCAACTTGCCCGTATGCATCTCCTCAAACTACACTTAGTCTTCAAGTAATTATAACAAGGTTATAATTCCACCTAATATAATACAACTATTCTGTGTACGACTGGATATACATTAAACTCTTGACCAGAAAATGAGGTAGTTCTTAAATTATATTTACTCTTTTCTTTGATATCATGTAACTTAAATACTACTATGCATCATACACATACACACACTCACACAAACATGTTCATAACAAAACAAATAGAAAATATTCATAATAATTATAGTCTTTTCTCTAACTAGTCACATGATCATAGCTAGTAATAGTTGCCTTCTTCCAATATCCATTAAATATTCTCTTTGGCTTCAGCAAGCATCTCAACTGGTTGTGTTTCTTTACTTGGTGGTGTGTCTCAAATCTCAGTTTCTGAAGGATCTGAGTGATTAGTACTTTTGTATTGTTTGGGTTATTGTAGTTTTTCATTGAACTTAATTATAGGGCATGGTAATTCTAACAAACAACCTAAGGGATCCTGTATACGAGGTGTACTTCTAGTTCAATGTAATCATTGCTGTGTCTCTTAGTGGAAGCATTGTATGTATACAACTTGGATATAGAAAGAAAAATTTGGATTTAAATAAATGACTATTCCAGCAAGAATAAAATGTTGATTCTTCCATGATGGAAACTCTCTATTGTATCAACCTGGCACCAACTAATGGTTGACCACCCCAGGGAATGATACCATATTGGTCTCAATGCAAGTCTCTGCTACTGGGAGACTGGGCTAGTGGGAGAATGTGATGAGTGGAAGGCCAACTATGTTGCCTTCTATGTTACTGAGCTCATAAATAACCTCCATCTATACTGTCATGGCCACTTTGTTCGTGAGCCTAAAGTGTACTGACAGAAGTGATTCAGATAAGAGGCTGACAAGTATACATGGAATGAATCATTCAGTGTACTTTATTGTTAAAATCTTTCCATGCTGAGGTCTGTTAGTGAGCATTCAAATGGAACCCAAATATCTTCACATTTTTTACCCATTCAGAGAGGCTGATTCACATATCTCTTCCCTAAATTTCCTTGTCATTAATTTTCCAATCATCTTCCTTCCAAGTCCCTGATCATCTAGCCAAACCATTGGCTACAGCCCATGAATCAGTATATAATTATACATTTGGCCAGTTCTTACAAACAAAGTAAACAACCATGTGCCCTGCTCAAAATTTTGCCACCTGGGAGAATTTTTTTCATCCTTTCCAGGGATGTCTCATAAAGGGATTAGAGTGTTGCAACTGTCCACTTTTGAAGGGTTCCTGCATATCTTGCAGAACCACCTGTAAAACAGGCTTGAGTCTTCTGTTCCTTTGCCAAGTGATCATAGGAAACTCTCTAAGAGACCATAGGTAAATGCTGAGAAAGAGAAGACAGTATAGCAGGAGTGGGAACCATGGACATTTGGGCCACTTGTTCATGTAACTCACTTGTGCATTCGGGGCCTGCTGAGGCCTGATCATGTAAATACCACTTCCATTTGATAATAGAATGCTGCTTTGTGTGCCCAAGTTTATGGCCTGGTGGATCAGATAACAGCCAGTTCATGATAAACAACTCATAACATGAGAACTGGTTTGTTTATGGTGAAATTTTCAGATGCTAATAAGTCACAGAAGCAGGCCAATCTTAAGAACTTGTGCTTCAGTTTACATATTAGGACCTGCTAAAGGCTCCAAACAGCATTCCTGTCTGCCACTGCCACTTCAAGCACTGCTGGAGATGCTGGATCATATGGCTTAATTGGTAGAGCAACTCATCCAGCAGCCTGGACCAATTGCAGAGCCTACTGTTGTTCGGGGTCCCATTAAAACTGGTAGCTTTTCAGGTCACCTTGGAAATAGGCCAGAGTAACACACCCAAATAGGGAACATGTTGCCTTCAACGTCCAGAGGCTCACTGGATATAAATGGAGCCAAATGCAACAACTTATCTTTCACTTTAGAAGAGGTATTTTGACATGCCACTGGGTAGCAGGCCTCTGAATTATAGTTATGTTTATTTCTCACCCTCTGACACAGAAATGTCTTACCAATAAGTCTAGAATAGTTGCTATTCTTTGATCACTAGGTCCAATCAGCATAATGCTGTTAATGTAATGGACCAGTGCGATAATTGCATAAAAGGCAAACAGGATTCCTGTGAACTAAATTAGGACATAGGGATGGAAGTCAATATACCCTTGAGATAGGACAATGAAGGTATATTCTTGGCCTTTCCAGCTGAAAGCAAACTGTTCATGGTGGTCTTTATCAACAAGGATGAAAAAAAGGCATTTGTCAGATCAATAATTGCATACCAGATACTAGGGAAGGTGTTAATTTGCTCAAGCAATGAAACCACATATGATTCAACAACTGCAATTGGAGCCACCTGGTTAAGCTTACAATAATCTACTGTTATTCTCTAATATCTTTTTTCTGTACAGGACAAATAGGCAGATTGAATGGGGATGTGGTTGGAATCACTCGCTCCTGCATCTTCAAAGTTTATCAGGTGTCATTGATCTCTATAATAACTCCAGTAATGTTATATTGTTTTTTGGTTTATGATTTTTCTAGGGAGAGTTAGTTCTAGTGTTTATCATTTGACCTTTCTTAATATAATAGCCGTCACTCTACAGATCATGGAACCAATGTTTCAACTACTGATTTATGTTTGCTCTGATTATGCATTTCAGAACTGAGGAAATAACCACAGTATGGATTCAGGGACTCATTGAGTCCACTACAATATGACCTGAGTCAAAACTTTATTGATCATCTGACCTTCATAAGCCCCTACTTTGGTGGACCACAGTGACATGTCAGTGTCACTTCCAAACCAGTGTCTAGTTATCCCCCCAAATTCTGATTATGTTCTCACCATGAATGCATAGTTACACTACTAAAAGACTATAGGTCCCTTTGAAGAAGGGTGGGAGAACTGTTAAACATAAATTTTAAGTGGTGTACTGGGGGTTTTTCTCCTGTGGGACTAGTCTCTCTACTTCATTCAGGTGATTCTGCATCTGTAAACTACCTCATTTGGGAACTGATTGAGGGGTCATGACTATATCTGATTCATATAGGCTTTTGTTCACTTGTCCTAGAATTTCCTGCTTATATAGATCAAGTGAGAGTTTACTAGGCTTCCTATTTCACTTCTGGGACCACTATGATCAGCTGGCCAGAGTCATAGGTTTGCAAGAAGAGGATGTTCTGATTGCTGCTTTGACGCTGCTGCCCATTTTGGTAAACCTTGCCCACCTTGCCTTTGGTCGTTGAGTGCCTTCACTTGGCCCCTCTTACCCCAAGAGCTAATTACTACTATTGCATCAAGATTACTCAATTGGGTGACCACAGTTCCCAATGTATGGTCTGGCTTATAGAAAAAGAGTAATATCAGAGCTCCTCAAGAGTGTCGTGGCTCTTTCACAAATTTATTTCTCACAGTGGTAAAAGGTATGACATCTGGATCCTTCTAGTGTAGATAACATAGGTCTTAAATAACAAATCCTCTCAAGCATTTCAGTTTCCTAAACCTTTGATTCCCTTATGCTACTTTAAACTGTGACAGGTCTAGCATTTCCACCTCACTCATGTAGGCCAACTTTTGGCTATGTTTCAGCCAAACAATCAACTTTATGTTTCTTCCATGTTGGTTCTGTTTTATTTATTTAGAAGTAAACCTTGCTGTGTTAATGTCATTATTTCTATTTGGACCTAACCCTGGGTCTAGGATATTAAAGGCACTTAGTAGATATCTATTAATAGAAAAATTAATGAATGAAGGTTTTATGAATGTGTTTTAGAATTTTAGGCAGAGGTACTTGTAACCAAGAATTGAGTTATTGCTTCTATTACTAGAATAGGAAGGTGTAGGTGATGTACCAAAACTTAGGATGTGACTAAAATTTGTCAGTTCAAGCACAATAAGTGTTTGAGAAAGTTAACTCAGACAGCTTAGATGTGACTGGTTCCTGGGTTGCCATTTATAGTGGGAAGTGGTGATTTAAGACTTGGATTAAGTGGCAGCAAGCTAGAGAAAGGTCAAAATTTAAAAACTGACTTTGTGGTCTGAAGGTAGGAGTAGGATTAGAAACTAGGCTCACTCTGTAATTAACCTCTTATTTAGAGAAATCAAAGGCAGATGCAGCAAGGAAAATAATACAGAAAAAGAAAAAATCTAGGGCAGCTCATCTCTTTAGCCTTGGAACCCAAACTCTTTTATCTTATGAGCATTATTCAGGAGAAAGAATCAATGAAACAGTCACTTAGTTTCTGTTTTTTATTTTTTATTTTTTATTGTTGTATTTTTAATGATTGTATTTTTTACAAGTTCAAAACAATCAAATTCAGAACCAAAAAAAAAAAAAAAAAGCAATTTTGCCCTTGATAAAAGAAAAAAAGTGGCGAGGATTCAGCAGCCCTTTCCTCATGGCACATTTTTTCCTTGAGCCAAAGTCTGCCAAATGAATGTGTACAACCTTGGGCTCTGTGCTGATTTTCTCCAGGTTGCAACTTTATTGATCATTGGCTGCAGGCAATTAGTTGAATAGGTGGCAACAGGCACAAAGGATGACAGGAAGGCGAAGGAACAATGTTCATCCTGTGGCCCAGAGTCTGCAAGCATCACAGCTTCAACTCAGAGAGAAAACCCCACAAAGCAGTCCAAAACTCTTTAGTGGAGAAGAATGAAATGTTTTAAGGTATGTTTTCTCAACCTCAACATTATTGACAATTTGAACCTAATAATTCTTTGTTGTGGGGACTCTCCTGTTCATGATAGGATATTGAAACATCCCTGGCCTCTACCCAGCAGCTCTCTCCCACCTCCAAGTCTTCATAAGCATAAGCTTATGTAGATTGCCAATAGTACCCAGGGAATCAAAATCATTTCCCCTCCTCTAACAACTGCTTACGTATTAGAAGAAACACAGAGTATTGGACTCAGAAAGTGATAGGACAATCTATATCCTCAAATAAGAGAAATAAATTTGCAATGTAAAATGTGGAGAATGAGAAGCAAGATATAGCAGTTTAGTCAGTCATAAAGTTAACATTACTAATTCATTCATTTATTCTACCAACTTTTTTGTGTGCTAACTAGATGCCAAACCTCTGTGCAGATCTGGAGAGTTTAGTCTGATGAGGAAGAGAATAAATAAGGGACAATTTTAAAGCAAAATACAGACAAGATATTACAGAACCTCTGTGTTCTGAATAGAAACAGCTTTCTAATTATTCCACTCTATAAATTCTCTTGAAATATTTCTCCTCAAACATGGCAGTTTTGTTCCAGTAACTCATTAACACTATTCTCCTCACACCACAAACACCCTTATTATTATTTTCTTGGTGTCACGTTGGAGTTAAAAATAAAATCAGATTCATTTCTTGGCATTAGCAGCATAAGGCCTCATGTGGTAGCAGCTGGAGCCTCTGGAAACATGGTCTCCCTGAGAGCAGCAGCAAAGGATCAGCTGGCTTTTAGGCAGAATCATATTTTCAAGTGGCCAGCAGGTTGGAATGTAACAACAGCCAGCAGATACTTCACAGGGTTTTCTCAGTCAAAGCTGGGATGCTTCGGTCATACACACACCATTGTTAAATGAACAAAGTTGGTCTCAGGGGAGGGCCTTTACCTATCGTCATCAAGCCTGTTCTCTAGATTAGTTGAAAGAGGACGGGAAAGCCATATGGATTAAAAGACAAAGATGAATTTAATGTTTGGGACAAATTGCAAGTTTTCCAGATATTTCTCAAAAATAGATGCACTTGACTATCCTGCCTCAATCTCTATTTTTCACCTCATCCCTCTCATTTTGTACACCTAAGAGATTTTGTTTAAAAGGAATGACCCAGTGACTCTGACTCCACTTTTTGTGGTATCGTTTTATCTTTTCTTTTAAGAATGTGGTTGGAGTGAAGTAATTGTGTCTGCATTACATTCTCATAACCCATTTGTCACTTATGGAATTGATACAGGGAAGAGGCATGAGAACTACACAAATTGATAAGTTATATTCAAAATTTGCAATGTGCCGTCAAACCTTAGGAAGCTTCCAGAACAAAGGAAGAGTCTTGCTGGAATTGCTAACAAACTATCTAACCATACCATGAAAGGAAAACAAAGTCTTAAACTGCACCCTACACAAAATACACCAAACCATTCATTACATATGGCCAAACCATGGGGAACCTATAGAACAAAGACTGAGATTGCTAGCATACCTTTAATGCTGCATGCCCACCACTTTCAAGCTGCATACCCATACCATCAAAGAAAAATGGAGAAACAAAGTTTTTAAACTGTAATTCATAGAAACTAGGAATGACATATAAATTGAATTTCTGGAACACCCAGTTCCTCTCAATCCCTCTGTCTCTTTGTCTCATTTTTTTTGTTTTTGAGAGGAGACCATTACCTGTCTATGGAGCATTGTCACTTATCTAATAAACTTCCCTCTGTCTCTGGCATGTGCTTGAATTTTTTCCTGTACACAATCAAGAACCCTCCTTCAGTGCAGGACTTGGGTCCCTACTCAAGGAGATTCACGCATCCTGTATCAGAATGAATTCTAGAACTTTAAAATATAAAAATGTTTTGACAATATTTAATTATTTTTAGTCTTACTTACTTCTCTAAATTTCCAATGTTAGGGAATTTCTTTAAGTTAAAATATCTCAGAATATTAAATTGAATATGACGAATGTTAAACATGTTCAATTGAAGATTTAAAAGATAAATAAATAATTCATTTAGATTAAAATAAGCCATCCACTGTATGAAACCAGTTAATCTCACCAAAATTGCTTGGCAAGGACTGTGGATGATTTTGTGGACAGTAGAGTAGCCCTGGGTGAAGAAGGCTAAACTAGAGCTATTAGTATCAATAGGCATTTGTATTTTTTGAAAATGCATGCTAATGTTACAATTGACAACTATGTTCAAAGAAGAAGTGCTTCTTATATAAGACTGCTCCAGACCCATAATTATTATAAAAACAAAACAAAACAAAACAAAACAAAACAAAACAAAAAAACAAAAAATGTAGACCAAGGTAAAAAAAAAAACAAAAAACGTTTACTTCTGAAGTACAAAGTAGAACTTAGACATTTTTAACTTATTTTTAAATGATGTTTCCACCTCTGCTTCTAGTAAAATAAATCTTTTTTTTATTGCAAATAAAATGGCATAAATGTAATTTACTGTCCTGACATTTATGTGTTTGTTTTCGTTCCTCATTTAACTTTATAGGAACCACAAAACTGAATTACTTAGAAAACCACGTCTGTGTTTACAAATGTTTTTGTAATTGTATATTTTACTGACATGAGATCATCATTAATAATAATATTAGTAGATGTAGACCAATATTTATATTTAGCAAAGTTTGAATATCTGAGACAGAGCTATCTCAGAGCGTCTGAACCCCAGAGATCCAATAGTTTTACAGTATAACATTGTAACATTGGATGACTGGCCAGGAAATGATAGCTATATATGTGGATCCTTATGAAAAGTTTTTAAAAAGATGTGTTATATATGATAAACATTATATATTACATACCAAAGAACAAAAGAGACTATGGATAACAACTTCCAGAGGATTTAAATAATTTCAGTTTTAAATTATTTAAGCAAATCATCTAATGTAGTCTAATGTAATCTACTCTGTGAAAATTATTTATTAAATGCCTACACTATTGTGTCCAATTTTTTAAAAAAATTAAAAATGCAAATCAAACAGCATATGGTATTGAGAAACATTTCATATTATTGAAGATTAGTTCAGTCTACTTTAGTCTATAGACTGGGCCTAGTAAAGGTTATGTATATGCATGAGTGCACACACACACACACACACACACACAGAAAGAAAAGAATTATACTTGCTTAACAGAAAATTTCTGAGGGGTCATTTTTTTGTGGAAACTTTCAATGCACAACTGAAATGAAATAGAGAAGACAAAGCAAGAACTAAGTTGCTATATGAAATGAAGTGGAAAGTAGAGATTTTACTGAAGAGAAATGTGAATGAAAAAGGGAGGCATTTAGAAAGAATTTTGAGTAATAGGGCACATCATAACAGGAAATAAATATAGTTAAGGTAGAAAATCTGCCCATATTGCATCAGGTATTGAGTACATACCATGTGCTAAGCACAACTTCAATGCTGAGAAAGCATAACTGAACAAAATATACAATGTTTTTATCACTTACCGATGAGAAAGTCTGTGAATTGATCATTAAGTTAAAGGTCTCCTACGAAAAGGTCTCCTCTGTAGAATGTCTGCTCAGACATCTTTCCTCCTTGATATTGTCTCTCTCGGGCTCAGAATCTTTTCTTTTCCATTATTCTGTACTAGTCTGTTGCTTTCAGAGCCAGTCTTTAGTACCATTTAACCATGCTAGTTGTGTGAGTAATATCTTGGGAAAAAAATCTTAAGTGCACTAGGCTATAGTTTTAGATTTCACAGGGAAGTAAGAAAGAAAAAAGACAAATTAGAATTCGAGAAAGGATTTAGTGAAAATAGAAAATCATAGCAAAGTTGATCATGAGAATTTAAGCCCTCGTTATAGAAATATTGGGAAAAACAATAAAGTTTTGTTAGTAAGTAAAATTGAATATGAGTATTTTTTTTAAACGAGCAAATGCGTTAGGTGATATCTGGGTTCAAATACTTCAAAGGATTGTAGTTAAGATGAAATAATAAAGTATGTTTTGACAACCCAGCACAAAGCCTAGCTTTGTAGGTCACCAAAAAAGGTAAAGTCTCTTCTACTCTGTCTGTTCTGGATTTGATTATCTACTTGTAACTAATTCTGCCATAATAATGCAGATACAACATAAGTGTTCATAAGAGTATTACAGGGAAAAAAGCTTATATGAGATTTTTAGGGAAAAGAATATCAGTTAACATTTCTATTAAAATTATTTCAATCTGTAGTCTTATAATTGCAGTTCTTGAAAGCATACAAAATCAACACTTTTTAAGCCTCAATAAGGACAAATGTGCATAGATATGTCTGGGAGATCTCACATAGACGTAAACATCTAGTTGTGCAATGCGACTAGAATGCACGCAGCTTGCTAATAATAATGATAACTCTAACAAGTGGTAAGTTTTAAAATATGTCCAAGATGCTTCATTTGGTGATCAAGTTTGGAGGAAGGCATCCCTCACTTTAAGATTAAATAATATATACAAGTTTCTATGAAAATTATCACAGGGACTATGTCCCAATGTTAATGTATAAACTCATCACACATACATGCATAGATGTGAACATAATATGTAGAACAAACTCTAATGTATAAAAATTAGAATATTTAGGTCTATAAAATTGGTGGAAACTTTCACATAAAACATTTGTTCTTTGATTTTGGGTTTAGAATTTTGCCTAGAGAAATAAAATAAAACAGGAATTTTAAAATCAAAATAAAGTGGATTGTGAAAAGCTAAAAAGAGATCTTTTATTTTTGAGGTGATTATTTGACAGACAGTAGAAGAAAAATGAAAGCAAAGTATGAATTCAGAGTAATACTCACAAAGACTGAAATAAGGTCTTTTGTAAGACTGTATGGATTATATTATATTTTGAAAAAGGGAATTATGCTCAGTATCCCCAGTGGGTTGTTATTAGTGAAAATTAAAGTTACAAAATTTGAGGATGTGATGCCTTTAAATTTCAATGAGTATAGATTTATATATTTATACTATCTGTTTAGATTTAAGCTTTTATATTAACTTCTGTTTTTATATGTTTTAATTAAGATTTAGGCCACATCATCAACTATTTATTAATAGTCACTGAAAAAATAATGTTCAAATTTCTCCTAAAAGATGGTCTTTTGGAAGTGAAATTAGTCTATATATCAAGAAATACTTGAATTGTATTTTTTTCAAGGACTTTTAAAATGATTGAAATATATTGGAATTTTTAAATACATTTAGATATTTAAAAATTACTATTGATCTCTAAGGGTAGTTAGATCTTAAAGTAGCCACAAGAAAGCTATCCTATATACATCATCTACAAGACTCTCTTAATATCTAATGACTAGAAAAATATATAGTACATGATAAACACTTGATATATATTTGTTAAAATAAATATTGAATCTCTGTGTTTGTACTAGGAAACTGAGGCGTGGAAGCTTAAATGACCTACTTAGGGATTCAAACTGATTTCTTTCTGATTTCAAATTTAGATCTTGTAACCACAGACAGTTTGGGTTAGCAGGGTTGCTACATCAGATCACAAATAATCTATGAATGCAAGATTGTTTTTCTGTCTACGTCTGAGCATCCTGGATTTAACAGACAGATGAATCTCCAGATTTGCCTTAGTTGGTTTACATGTAGGCACATGAAAGCCTACACATGTGCCACTCATAATAAAAATGGTACAACTGATAAATATTTGCAAATTTTCAGCTAAATAATGTGACTCACTTATTAAATATTCACTAAAGCAATAGTCTCAGAAACTGACTGTTAATTTTTCAGACATTTTGCAATTTAAGAAATAAGAATAAGGCAAACTACTTAAATTCTTATTTTGTCTGATACAAAAATAAAATAAATGCAAGTTTAAGTTTGGGCATTAAAAATATTAGTATCCTCTAAAACTCTGTAAAGTTAGTTTTACATTTTTACAAACGTACTTATTAGAGATCGTGTCTGCAGGTCTCCAAGGCCGCCCCTCAGGATCAATGGTTTGCTAGAAAAACTCAAAGAAAAGTTGTTATACTTACAGATATAGTTTATTGCAGAAAAAAAAGGGGGGATACAGATTAAAACCAGCAAAGTTAAAAGATGGATAGGGCTTGGTCCAGGAGAGACTAGGCATACGTGAACTTCTAGTTGTCTCTTTCAGAGGGGTCATATAAACAATCCCTAATTCTTCCAGCAATGATATAAGACAACATACATGAAGTATTACCAACCGAAGAAGTCACATTAGCCTTTGTGTTCAGCGTTTTTAATGGGGTTGGTCACATAGATGTGACTATGCATGTGGTTGATACTAATCTCAGTGGTCAGCCCCTGCAAACTTCAAACTGATAGCACATGGCCCAAGGCTCCCACCCTAAATCACATAGTGTAAACAAAGTGACATAACTCAAGATCTCAGGTAAAACAAAGATACTTTTATCATGCAGAGCTTATAGGTTATCTTGAGGAATCAGGCAGGGCCAGACTTTTCAATGAATGTGCAAGGTTTGGACACTCAATCCTGCTAATTCTTTACCGTAAAGGGATAGAGCAATGGGTGAAGCAAAACTGACCAGTGTTAATTTTATATATGATGTTTACAGTTATATCCAAATTTAATGTATGTTGGCAGCAATATGCACATTATCTAAATCACTGACTTTTCTCCCTGTCACCCTTTCCTTCATTTCTACACTGAAGTCTGATATTCCTTCTATGTGTGGTTGGGAGAACTGTGATGTGGCTCCCAGGTAAATGGAACACAGTTGGACAAAAAAGCATTCTGGGAGATGATGACTTGGAGGTGTCAGCACAAAACAAGGCAAGAAGATACAGTTGGAAAATTGAAATGCAATTTCAGAACTCACGACTAAAGACAGATCTTTAAATAATCTGCATAAAAATGATAACTGAAGTTTAAAGATACATAAAAATGGGTTGCCTGGAAGAGAAAGGGGGCTAGAGATTATTGCTGTCAGTTGTGTTTTGTGTATTTCTTATTTAATTTATTTGAGTTAGACTTCAAGACTGAAATCTCTCCAACTGCTATTCCAATAAATGCTGGCCTTTTGTTGAAACATGCTGCTGTTTGTTGCCCCCACAGGCTTGAACCTGCCCTCATTTGAGCACTTACTTCCATCCACCTTGTTTGTGTTCAGTCGGGGACTGCTTCTACAACTCTAAATATATTTATTTTATTTACTAAGGGACAAATCCATAGTGCTGAGATATAATATATATTGCATCTGTGTACATGTATATATACATGTGAACATTTATGCTCTTGATCATTTATCTTCAACAATAATGTTCATTTTAATTTCTCTGCTATATGGGTGGTATAATATTTTATTCAGGTTTCCAAATGTTGGTTTCCCAGAGCAGATTTGTAAAACACAATTGTATCAGTGACTTAATAACTACAATTATGGAGGAGTCACTTGTGCTAGGCACTAATTTAAGAGCATAACCATTTCTCACACAGTGCTAAGAAGACTGTTGTGAAGCAGGTAATACCGATTGCCTTTTTTTGCATGTGAGGAAACTGGACTTTAGATAAATTGGGCTAATAGCTGAAGTCGCAGCTGAAATAGAACTCAAACCCAGATTTTCTGATTCCAGGGTCTTTACTGCCAAGACTGATGCTGTATTCAGCACTGTTCCTCAGGCCACAGCCTCCAGCAAAGAATTTCACTGCCCTTCTGCAGGATGACACAGACGCTGATGCCTATACTACAAGAACAGTGCATCAGAAAACAGGTCTTTGTGAACATACATGCTTGGTTTGCCTCATTAAGATCAAAAGTCTCTGAGATAATGTGATTCTGATTCTTCATCTTAAGCTGTTTGCTTACTCTAATAATGTCAACAAATGATGTTTTGTGTGCTCATCGATGTATGCTGGTGTTTACCATAATATTATATATTTATGCATAATTTTCCCTTCATAGAGTGGATTATTATTATTTCATCTTATAAGGCAGGTGGGTCAGTGGCAGCAGCATGGGAACACCTAGCCTCTACCAGATGTCTACCTCAGGCACATGCACTGTCACGTGGTCAAGTATAACACGTGCCTACCAAGGCCATACGGGACACAAAATGGGGAATGAAGCTAGCATGATGAGTCCCTAGAGAGGAGCCTGGCCTCCCCAACCTCATGGCAGGACAGGGAAATTAAGGTTTGTACTTCTTGTGAAATGCTTATATCAGGGTACTTCCTTGAAAAATAATGAAAAATAAACACATTGTTTAAAAAGTCTGAGAAAAGTAAAGGGATAAAACTCGTAGATGGTTAGAAATGGGAGGCCAGCAGAAGCCTGAGCATGGTGGGCACGCCTGCCTCTTGCTCCTCAGCCACCTCTCTTCTTGGTCCTTTCAGTGCATCTCCCAAAGCTCCACAGGTAGCTCCATGAAACAAGGTGCCAGGCCTAGTCAGAGGCCCTGGAAGGCCAGATAGAGTTCAGGTTGGGACAGAAGAAAAAGACCCACTGGCCCACCGGTCTCGGTTCACGTTTGAGCCTAGTAAGAGCTCAAGGACTTCAATCTATCCAGGTTCAGTTCTCACAGGTGCAAGATTTGGGTGGAGACTGGCTGTCACAGGGTACCTAATGGGTTTTGAGGTGTGCAAGCTGCTCAAAGAACTGCAGAAAGGAGGTCCAGGCGGCGGCTTCCAGTTGCTAGTTGATCTTTACAGTGTCTTAGGTGACAGTGGCTGGTAGCTGTAGGGGGACTCCATCTCTTAGCCCTGCTCCATCTGAGAGAGACAACGTTTTTCAAGGGTATTCTTGGGCAAGGCATTCGCCCAAAGGAGTAGATTTCACAGAGATGGATTCTGAAACTCTACACATCAGACTTGGTGGAGAATTTCTTTTCTCTCAGGGCTCATGGGCTGTCCACTTGACTGCAGTATGTCCGTGTCCTGGTGCTGCAGGCTTCCTTGATGATGCTGAAGTTTCTGACCTTGGGCACACTGTCCTCAGAGAGCAGCACCTTGCAGGCAACCAAATCCGGGTGCACAAAGTTCTTGCCCTCCAGGTATTCCATGGCCTTGCAGATGTTGAATGAGAACTTGAGACAGTGTTCATGTAGCACCCTGCTGCCACAGAAAACCCACCATGCTCCCCTTGGTTGTATTCTCCTATATTGTCACACCCAGAAGCTGTACCAGCTTGCTGTGCCGAAGTTGTGCCATGACCGAGGCTCCAGCCAGAAAGGACAGGGCAGTAGTGTCATCCTTAATGCACATGAGAACTTTCCATTCCCTTGGTGATGGCTAACATCACCTCTCCAAATTCCCTCCTCCAGAAGGCCTGCAGTAGTTTCGGGTCCTTCATGCCCAGCACCCCGCTGCTGCGGAAGCACTCTACCTGAGCCTCCAATCTACTGTGGCCTCCATGACTTATGGCTTCATGAAGAGAGTACAGAGTGCTCTGTCTGTGTCTGGGGTGTAGAGCTCCATCAGCAGCACAAGGTTCTCAAAGTGCACCTCCTCGTCGATGGCAGCGCGTGCTGGTCTGGCACAGGATGCCGCAGTGGTTCATCCTCCCTTCGCAGTGCACACACAGCTTACAGTCCTCCGGGGAGTTGGTGTTCTCCTGCTAGGGGAACAGGCCTGTCTGCTGCGGGCTCTGAGGTACTCCCAACCAGAGGCTCACTCTCCTGTTGTCCCTGTCCATGGTGTTGCTGCTGGTGCTGCTCCCCGCTGAGGGTGCGACCTTCTACAGTGACCGCTTCCAGTCTGCATGGGACGAGCCGGCACTCTGTCCCTGGGCCACCACCCCGGAGATGGCCCTGGTGGTTTTGTAAGTCTTTTTTCACTGTTTTCTGTTGATCCCTTTTTTATATTTAAACTTAATGCTGGGACTCTAGTGAGGTTTCATAGGAGTTTTTTCCTCCCTCCCTCTTTCACTCCCTCCTTCCTCCCTCTCTCCCTCCCTCCCACCTTCCCTCTCTCCCTCCCTTCTTTCCTTCCTTCCTTCCTTCCTTCCTTCCTTCCTTCCTTCCTTCCTTCCTTCCTTCCTTCCTTCCTTCCTTCCTTCCTTCCTCTCTTCTTTCCTTCCTTCCTGCATTCCTTCATTGTTGTAGTTATTTGTTTGTTTGTTTTTGTGTGCGTGGACTGTTTTGTTTTTGTTTTTGTTTCTGTTTTAAAAGAGAATTGAATTCATTATACCTCTGGGGTCCTTACTGGATAACCTGGCCTGTGCCCAAGGCCTGGCTGAAATTGCCCTCCTCCTGGCCCCAGTCCACTTTGTGGAGGCCAGGCCCGGCAAAGGAAGCTTCCTCTTGTAGGTTGATCACATGGCAAGGAAGCAGGGAGATTGCTGGTCACACTCTTGCGTCCATGATGCCACAACAAAGAGAAAATCTGGTGGAGTAGATTTATGAGGGGTGGGGAGAGCACCATAAAATGTTGGTTTCAGAAAAATTACATATTATATACCAGTTACATATTTTCTTATTAGTCAAGTTTTTACTATGGAAATATATGTTTGAAGGTATAATTATATATATATATATATATAAATTTATATATATATATATATATATATACACACACACAAGACAAAATCTGAGAAAGAAACTGAATTGAATATCGTCAAATATTTTAAATTAAAATATAAAAAAGTCTTAGTTATAAATATTTGAAAAGGTTGCCACATAAATTTCGTACTTGATCTTTAGATGTCCTGAATGTAATTTATACATCATAGTTATGCACTAATATAGATTTAATTCACCTATAGGCAGGGAATTCGAGATTTAAGCTAAGTCTTATCATAGAATCATTAAACCCTCTATTCTTAAAAATGATTATTATTAAGAAGTCAAAATTTCACCCCCCCCCCAAAAATTGTTGCACTTTCAAATATTATGATTTGAATTTACTTTTTGTGTTAGGGTCTTATTAATTTATTCAGTAAAATTTTACTCACCATTTATTATTATTGGCCAAATCTAATGCTTGGTTAAGAAAATAAAATACTACGTACAAGAGATAATTCCTGATTTCAGAGAGGTGATAGAAAATTCAAGAAGACATATAGGTTCCCAGGAAATCTCATTTGAATATGATGAGTATTGAGAATGAAAACAATGTAGTAAAGTAGTTCAAAGAACAGGCATCAAAATCAGCAATTTCTTTCCAGCTTTATTGAGGTGTCACTGACAAGTAAAACACATAGATATTTAATATGTACAGTGTGATGATTTAATATATGTATACATTGTGAAATAATTACCACAATCAATCTAATTAACACATTCATCACCTCACCTAGTTACCTTTTATGTAAATGTGTGTGTTGAGAATACTTAAGACATACCGGCTTAGCAAATTTTACATGTAGAATACAGCATTATTAATTGTAGTCACCATACTATACATTAGATTCTCAGATCTAATCTTATTACTGCTAGTTTGACCAAGTTATTTTAAGTGGCCATTTAAGTTGTTGTTATATATTATCAAAAATATACAAAAATACCTTGTATCTAATTTTTATCTGTTCACATTCAGAACTTATGTTTCTGTCCCCCAGAATTGTATCAAAAAGAGAAGAGATAAGTTAACATTTTGCATGAATCACATCTAATATGGTAAGGTAGACCTCTTTCTTTTATAGTTTCCCCAAAGCCAAAGAAGTGAAAGGCGATGAGCTAAGATGAAAATTATAGGCAAGTATATTGTGAGAAAAATTTCTCATTCATTTCTCTATCAGTAAACCCTCATGTTTCCCCCAAATCCTTTTGATCTGCCATTTAGCAAGAATCCAATTACTGAGCATGAGTTTACTGCCTCATAAATAACATCCTCTTAGCTTTCCAATCACACCATTCCTATTCCATATTTTGTCAGCAAAAATCCTGTTTTTAAAAATAATACTTTGGCCATCTGCTTACCCATATGTGCTACACATCACTGAATGTTAGATTCTCTGCAAGTTTTATAGAGGGAGGTACCACAAACTTTGGATGTGTTTTCTCTCATAATTAGCATTTTATAACCACATTAAATTGATCACAGGTAAACTGTTTCATTTTGGTGTGTTATTTTGATTGTAATCAGACTACTTGCTGGAAAGCAATTTTGTAGCCAATATATTTTAGTTATAAAGAGTTTGCTTTCCTCTTTTATAGCAAAGGCATTATTTTAAAGGTCAGACTTGTCAGACCCATAAACAAACTCCAGACTTGCAATGTAAGGCATCTCTCGAAGGATCTATCAGTGTTTATACTGGGGTGAAGAATGTTATCTTAGCAGCTCCATCAGTTTCAATGACTGATGATGTAATTTGCAATCCTTACACATGGCTCCTCCCAAAAGAAAGGGAAAACTTTTTGGTCAAATATTTGTTTTTTAGTTTTCCTGTTCTCCTAAGTCATATATACAGGTTTTTTTTTTTTTTTTGACAAAGTCCTCTTTCTAAAAAAAAACAAGATAAACTGCAAATAGATGTGTAGTGGGATCTGAAATTACCATATACCTTCAACTGAAAAACTGTTCTATTTATGAATGAATTAGGGAAATTTTAAATCCCTTGCCAACCTGCCAGACTTGGACTTCAGTACCTTTGTAATGCAATCATGAGAAATAAAACTTTCAACTCCTGTTTTTTAATAACCTATGTTTTCATAGTTAAAATGTAAGTTGAATAATTACACCGAAATGTGCAAGAAAAATATTACAGTCCACAATTTTTTATGCACAGTTTTTTCAGCTATTATTCAGTTTTAATAAGTAAAATTCTCTTTATATCTTGACCCATGAGAGTATTTCATGAATGTCAGCTTCTAGTTATCTAATAGCAAGACTATTAGATTTTTCCCCTTCTTTCTAAAGCTTTGTTTTGTTGTTGTTGTTGCTGCCTTTTTTCTGGAGATTTATTTAAATTTTATCCTAACAAAATTGGAAAGTGTGTGATATGTGTATTTTTCATTTGATTTTTGATTTCTTACCTGGAGCTACCCCAGATATACTATCTCAACCCCTTACCTAGCACATATAGGTAAGAAAATGTTGAAAATTTTCAGAGTTCATTAAAAACCTTCATAGCACATTTGCTTTGTACTAAGTGGTCAGGGTTCTTCCTTCATTTTAAAATTGTCCTCTGTGAATTCTTCATTATCATTTCTGGTCATTAATACAATTTAAATGGTGACCTTTTACACATCTCCCCCATTTTTCATGATTTCAATGTTTTTTATTGGGATGGTTGTTTAGTTTTTATTAGCCATATTTCCTGAAAAGTAGGAACAAGTAACTGAGTAAGGTTACTCTTGACAGTATTTCATTATAAGATTATAATATATCCATTCTTGACATATTTTCCCAAGTAAATTAATAAAAGGTTCTTACTATGTACAACCTCTCTCAAATGTGAATTTTAAAGGACAGCCTAATGGAAAGGCTTATATAACTACTTTAGTTACAGTAGTTTCTTAGAATTCTTAATAATTCTGTTCATAGCTAGATTGTAATAAAATTAAGATTCTTAGATCTTAAATGTATTTCAATGCTACATATAGGGAAACTGAGGACAACTACTGTATTTATTATTCTTTTTATTATTTACTTCCATTTATATACACATCTATTTATTATTGTTTTCATTAATACTAACTTAAATATAGTTTGCTTAACTATCACATAAGTACTGTACTATGTACTTTGCAAACATCTTATTTAATCTTGAAAACAGAATAGTAGCTCTGAAGCAGCGAATATTTTATTCTTATTTTGCAGATAGGAAATTGAGTCTTATAGAAGTTAATATTTGTCTCTCTAAAGTTTATATCATGGGAGAGAGTAACATGAATAGTTTTACTATCTATTGCTAGATTCTCCAAAAGTGTGTGTGTGTGTGTGTGTGTGTGTGTGTGTGTGTGTGTGTGTGTGTGTGTGTGTTTTAATGGCTATATTTACAGTCTGTCCTATTACATGCCCAAAGGCTCTTAAGAACCACATAATTAAAAAGTCAGTTTGTGGTGATGAGGTTTAGGCTTACAAAAAGAGTCTTAGAGAAGTCTGGGTTTATTCTAATTAAGTAAACTACCAGGGTGCTAAATGAAATTCTGTGCTTGGCAAACTCTCTTTGCTTTTGTATGGAGTTATATTTGTGGAGGAAATATTCTGAGGATGAATGTTAAAAGCCCTTGTGACACCTAGACCCTCTCCAGAATTATTTTCTGAAAACACTCTGCAGTTTGGCAGCTGCTTTGCAACCTGGGAGTGCATTTTAATTGGCATCACATAACTTTATGACTGTGAAGGATTTATTCCTCTCTGCACAAAATCCCTCCCCTCTTTTAGTCCATTAGCTGAAATGTTTGAGTTAATATCGCAGGCATTTCTCATTATAAACTCTTTAGGGCCATAGTGGAATGAAATGTCCAGTTTTCCTTCAGAAAAACAACAACAGTAAGTATTAGGTTATGCCAAAAAATAAAAGTTTTATTAATTTTTAAATTTTATTTTTTTCTTTCATGCTTCTGGTTTTGGTCTCTGCCTAGTGTTACTCACCTAGTATGAGACAGTATTTATTTTGATAGTGATACTTTGTCAATATTAGGCCATCAATAAAATTTTCAAAATGTTCTCTGTATCACTGTCTCCTTGATTTGTCTAAATAGTCCAGACAATTTGAGGCTTTCAGATAATTTTAAGCATTCCTGCTTATTTACCTGAAAGAGTAGCTCACATAATTAGCAGCATACTTTTTTTTCTTAAGTCTAATCATCTCTTCCATTGCTCCATGTATTAATCTTTAATGAAGTACAAAATGTGACATGGAAGTACAGTGACTATAATTCTGGGTTTTGAAGTCACATGTATCTGAATTCGAATTTCACCTCTGATTTTTGGCTCCATGTCTTTGAAAAATTGCTTGTCCTCTTTTATATTCAGTTCCTTCATCAGTCTAGGAAAAGAATATTAAAAGTGAATGAAGAAATATAAGTAAAAAGCTTAGCACAGTGCTTGTCAGACACTTATTATGTAGTAAATTAACAGTAAACTATTGCAATAAAATAACATGATAAATGAGTTAATAATACTGTAAGCCATGAGCTGACAAGAAATGAGCTTTAGAGAAATTGTCCCAATTTTAAGGAACTGAGAAAACTATCAGAGATTTGTGTGATATTTTGGATTTGATATTTGGCTATTAAATAATAATTAAAGAAACTTACAAGAAGAGGGAAATTTTAAGAATGCCTATAGTTAATTAGTAGTTTCAGATAGTTAAAAATGTTATTTTGAATCTTTAAAATGTTATTTTATGAATGCAAAGAAAGCATTACATTTAATTCAGATTTTGTGAACAATTTTAATGCATTTTTATTAAATCATTTGATACCCAAGTAAATTTGAAGACAGAAAAAATTAAGGTGCTTCTTTTTTGTGGTTAGTATATAAATTAGTTCAGAAGCAAAATAAACTAAAACAATTTTTAATGGAAATTGTGTAGGCCTTTGCTGTTTTAGTTTAATTGTAGAACATCACGTTTGTTAAATTCAAGATAAAATGTAAAATTTTTTTCTCTGTAATTATATTATTTCTGATATTTCTACTTAATGTATTAATTGGGCAGAATCTAATCATTTGATAGAGTAGACCAGTTCTAAATATTCTACAAAATTTTGGAGTGATAGAACTTGAATTAAAGGTATCCTAGGAACTTCTTTGGGCATTATATTCCATTTCTTTCTAACAAATCTCTGATAAAAGGCAAACTGCATAAAATAAAATGTTATATTAAATGAAAATTACCCTGGTAACAAAAGTCTTTATCTCAGTGGTGTTCATTTATTAATCTAGTTATTTTAAATGATATTAATATAGAATTTATATACATATATAAAAATTATATATATGTGTGTGTGCCTATACACACCAAAATGCACAAATAACACAGATAGATTAATTATAACTGTACATTATATTATAACCAGTAACTGAAAAATATAGCAATTTTATTACGTAAAATTATTTAAATTTTTTTCAAGAAAACCCTGATTAAAAAAAAAGGAGCCACTTTAGTCTATATAATAATATTATGGGAAAAGACACTAAGAAAACTTTCTAGTTTTATTAGATTTCCCACCAGTTCTTCCCATGATAATGTAACACAGAATGTATTGATTACTTGTTATGTGCCTACAAAATATAAAGATGAATTAAGAAATGAGATATGGTTTCTATCATTTAGATATTTACTGTCTGCATGGAACAGACAACATATATGCAATCTTAAGCTTTTCTAGTCAACATTAAATGACGCGAGCGAAATTGTGCTGTGCACATGGATTATGTGCATTGGAGAGGATCTGGACGATTTTAGAAAAGACAGGATTAATCAAAGATGGCTATAGAAAAAAAGCAATAGTTGGGTTGGGAAGATACATCAGTATTTAAATGAAATATAAATAAATAAATAAATGAAGTAAGAAAGTGTAGGGGATGGAAAGCCAGGGGAATGGAAACAGTTTTTTAAAAAGTCATGTTAGAAGAAGAAATGACCATCACCTAATTTTAGAACAGCTAAATTAAAGGTATTGCCTAATTAAATATATTATGTGAGTAAGGAGTAAAGAAAAACATACAGAGTGAAAATTAAGAGGGGAACTACAAGATGAGACAATGTTTCTCAAAAGTGCTGTGGATTACTGCCAGCATCCTCTACATATGCTATTCTGTTACCATGCAGATTCCAAGGCCCTACTCACGAGCTTCTGAAACATGTCCTAACAGGCTCATTCAGCCTGCACTATCAACACTGCTCAGGTATTCTTTACTCTAAACTTTGAGATCTTTAGTATGAAACATTCCAAAGGCCAGCCTAATTTATGCTTCAAGTGGTAGAAGTATGTAGTAATGGTTCCAATATTCATTTGGCTATATATTTACAGTAGAATAAATAAACCTTAAATTATATTGATAGATGAGTTAACATTAAAGGAAAATATACCACTATATTCTGTACTTGTAATCTGTAATAAGAATTATATTGATTTTTGTACAATGTTGTGTAAAATAAATATTAAGAAACTAACACGTACCTAAAAGAGTGTGACCATAATGGCCAAAGCCTTCTGCTTTTATATAATTAATTTTTCAGGAACTCCTGAATCAGTCGCTGTTGTTACTGCATGATTACAAAAAGAAAGATGATTAGAAGACCGTGTATGGACAAATAAAAGCACAAATTTTTGTGAGAATAATTTACATCAAAATTATAATACAGGAATCCATAAGTAGAAAGCATAGACCTGGTTCTGTTAGAAATTACCAATAGCATATTAAAGACATAAACAAGTAAAATTAATTATTAGAAGTTTATCTGAGACACATTTTATATACCAAAGACAAACCTTTGAAGTCCTAAATTCTCTCTCTCTGCATGCATCGTATTAACCTCAGATCTCATATCCTATGTAAGAATCAAAACATCAATTTTGTTTTGGTATACATGTTAGTATATTAGATAATTAATATCCACAAGGGCTGTTATGTACATGTTAGATATTATATTTTTTTCTCTGAGTCACTTCTCTCTCTTACTTTTTTATATTTTCTATATATGGTTTCTTCATACTTTATTATAAATATTTTTCTTTGACTCTTTTCGAGCAATAAGACTATCTTCAGCTGTGTTGCATGTTTTTAAAATAATCCATTTATTTCTAAATTTTATTTACTCAATATTTCAGTTCTAGTTATTCTATTTCATTATTTTTTATAGATTTCAGTTCTTGGCTAAAGTTTTTAAGTTTTTCATCTCTTTACTCTTAATAAAGGTACCTGTTTAATGTCTTTTTCTATTGTGTGTAATTTATTCTCCTTTTTTTTTGATACTTGATCTTTTTTTCTGCTCCTTTTGGTTATTATGTTTTTATCTAATAAAGACAAGTTATTTTAAAAGCCTGAGAATATAAGTAATTTTATTTTTTTGAAAAAATTCAAACCTAGTTTTTAGCCCTTGTAATTCTATCGTTTTCTGGTTAACTCTTACTTTCAAAGTATAATCTCCTGGAATTCTAACTACTGGAGTGTAATTCTTTGGAATCCTAATCCAATTCATGAGACATTTACTAGGCTCTCCAAATCTAGGAGAGCCCTAAATTCTGATCTTTGTACAACTAACCCCACAAAGTTATCAAAAGTAATGTGTAGCCTTTCAGTCTCTTAGTCTTTTTTTCTGGAAATTAAATGTCCTTAGGATAAAAGTCTGTCTCCAATGCTAGCTTCAATTTTTCAAGTTTTCTTTTTGGAGGGAGGAGGGCAAGGGGAGCAATGTCTAGCAATTATTCATACACCATAATTCATATGTGGCTTATTAGCTTTGTGATATCTTTGTCTTGTTAAAAAAATTTTTTTCAGAAAGCAGATATAAGTATTTACATTTCCTCACTATTAAAATTTCTAGATCTAGCACAATTAAAATAACCAACATTTATTACATGCTTAATATGTCATAAGCAGTGTTCTCATTTATTTCTTGCTAAACAATTGTAAGATAAGTACTGTTATTTCTATTTTAATCTACATGGAAACTGAGGATTAGAAAATTTAATCGACTTGCTTACAGTTGCGTAGCTAACAAGTGGCATAGTCAAAATTTCAACTTAGGTTCTGTCGCTAGAAACAAAAATCGTAATTACTGCAGTATAAATTAAGAGCATAGTGATTTGCAACAATGTCCCTTTAATAAACTAATTTAAGTTCTAATTTTATGCTTTTATTCTCAGCATGTTGAAAAATGTTCTAAACTCTGTGTTTTTACATTGTTAAACAATGTAAAGTAAGTTTCAGTCAAGTTCTTAAAAATCTTTGGCATTTATCTTGAACAGGTGTCAAAATTATATGTATTTTTATTGTTATTGGAGTAGGAATTTAGGAATTTTTACTAATTCATAAGCAAAATCTCCAAGTTCTTCTTGGATTGAACCATTGGTAATATTTGTTTCCTTCCTTATCATTTTGTACATTGTGTTAAAATTTAAATATAGCCAAAAAAATTTTCACTTAATTAAAGGTTTTTGTTAGTTGGTTTCTGATTTTACAAAACTGCTGTGATTATGTGTTTATCATTATTAAAAGACTTTGAATTGTAAAGCCATAAGATTATTGTTGCTAATTAACACTTATTGAATGTCCATAGGTTATATTTGACTATAATAAATATTTTCTTGACATGGAGTTGTGTTCTTTTATATTTAAGATTGTATTTAACACAAAGGAAAATAATATCTGTAAATACAAAGTGTGTTGGACATTAAAATACTTATTCCATCACATTAGCACACATGTACAAAGATTAAAAAACTAAACCACAGGGCCTATTTAGTATACTTGGATGGGAGACCACCTAGGAAGACTAGGTGCTGCAGGTGTAAAACATAAAAATTAAAAAAATAAGGGATTGTAAACTGACAAGGTCCTTGCAATCTGTGAGGTCAGCCAAGGGTTGCCTTGCTTAAAAACAAAAATAAAAAAAACTAAACCACCATCACGAGTACATTTTATTTTCTATGTATTTATGTATTATCTATCTATATATGTATCTATCATCTATCTATCATCTATCTCTATCATCTATCTGTAATCTATTTATGTATGTACAGAAAAAGCAAAGAGCCTCTTCACTTGAAATGTTCTAATTAATTTTAGTCTTTACAACTATTTCTGTGTAATTTTATGCTTATATATAACTGATACATTTATTTTGTTTCTGTTTTATATTTTTTGTTTTATCATTTTCTATAAAATTTAGTCAAAATAATTAAGGAAATTTTATAATGTTCCATTTTAGCATATTGTGTTTCTATACAGTATATATGTTTATTATTTTTACAGTTGCAATGCACTCCATCAAAGAGATGTACAATTTACCTATTTTCTTTATTCAATGCTTTATTGAAGCATTTCTAAATTTTACAATTATAATTAGTATATTAGAAACAATTTTTATATTTTTCAGGTTACTTACCTAGGGTAAGTTATAAAATATGTAATTATTACATGAAAAGTTAAGACAATTTTGATAGTTATTAACAAGGAATGATATGACTTGCTAAATTTTGCAAGTCAAAAAGCAGCAATAGTTTTACTGCCTTCTGGCCACTCATGGGTGTTCTCACACTTCAGCATTTTTTCTTGTTTATTTTTAATCATCATATGGAAACTATTTATAGTAGTCATGTTTATGAACATTTTAAAAAAACAATACATATGATGTTTATGTATTGCCATGGAACAGGTTTAGAACACCAAATCAAATATTGCAGAAATAAATCCTCTCTAATAATCTAATGAGTTCTTCTAACTCTAAAGTCAAAAAGTGCCACTTCATAGCCATTTCATTTACAAAGATGTGAATAACTAGCAGAATTAGAAGTCCAATAAAAAGAATTAATTTGATCCCAACTGGTGAATGACATGGTGATAAAATCTGCTGATCAGTCTGATGCTGATCTTTGACCATGGAGCCCTATAAAAGTTTCATCCTCAGTTCTCCCAACTGACTTATAATTATAGTGGATGCCTCCACTTTTCATGGCTTTTCCGTAGTAACAAACCAGTACATCTAGGCCTGTTTCATTTCGATTTCTTTGTCAGTTATATGTCATTCCAAAGAGAACTTACATCATCCAGGGTTCTTGTTTCAAGTGGCCATAAGTAAGGCAATCATGAATCTATGGGTTCAGGACAGAGGTGTAAAACAAGAGGTGAAGTTCAATAAATCCACGTCAGATTTTAACAGGTGCCAGAAATCCTCCCAGGTTTAGCAGAGTCGATGCATTAACTTTTGTGGTCCTGCTTCTGATTTTGTAAATATTTTTCCCCTGAAATATACCAGTTTTTATTATAAATAAAAAAAATATAAGATGACTCAGTTACTCTTTTTCTTTAGGTCACAATTCTAACAGAAGTGTTTTATCCAACATTGTTAGAGCTTCCAGAGGAACAAACTCTTTGAATGATGCTTCACTTACCTGATTCCTAACAGCTGCTTTCCTGATGGCAAACAAAGGAGGAGACCTTGGTGATTGAGGATGGGGTACATAAAAGATTATGCTGACATTAGTTTACTTTGAACTAATTAAATCCAGGTGGCCCCAAATTATTGCTCAAGGCCCAAAAATCATCAAAAGTATGCCCCCAACACTCACTTTGATGGTAGAGTTTAGAGTTGATCCATTCCAGGATGTGTTCTCTTTGGAACTTAGCCCCCAGAATAAATTGTCTGTAGTCACCTTAAAAAAGTAAACATTAAAAAAATGACTCTGCACATGTCACTGACACTAAAATATATATAAATCAATAGCTAGTGAAATCATGGCAAAATAATTTTTAGCTGTGTCTCATTTTTCACATGGCCAAATGTCTAGGCTAAAATATATTTCTTTCATAAACTTTTTCTTTCAAATACTAAAGATTAATCATTTTGATAATCCTTAGACATTTATAAAGTGTAAGGATAAGTGAAATTTGCATTTCCATATGAAGCTGTTAGATGTGTACTTTAATCAAGGATCTATTACAAATTTCATTTTTAAAAAGAGCTCTTGTCTAAGGCCATGCCACCCTAAACAAGCCTGATCTTAGAAGCTAAACAGGGTCAGGCCCAGTTAGTACTTGGATGAGAGATCACCTAGGAAGATTAGGTACTGTAGGTGTAAAAAATAAAAAATAAGAGATTGTAAACTGACAAGGTCCTTGCAATCTGTGTGGTCAAGCAAGACTTGCCTCACCTAAAAAAAAATAAAAAATGAAATAAAATAATAAAATAAAATAAAATAATAAAATAAAAAGAACTCAAGAGAAATCAGGGTTGTCTTTTCAGAACACTGCTTGATGATTATATGACACCAAGCATATTAGAAAGCAATCTACAACAGTGAATGAACAACTACTGAGATAAAAGATTTTGATGTGTCAGGTATGACATTTATCTCACCTTAACAACAAAAGAAAGATGATTAAAACATTGTTTATCTGAGCAGTTAGTCCCTAATAGGAACAATTCATGTCTGAAAATGCTTCTGAGTTGTAAGATAGTAAATAATTAGAGAGTGTTAATGATGAAAGGGAGGGGAATGCATGTTGGAGATTATTGTAAATATGTATCTTAGGTAAACATGTCATTGAAATGCTCACAATGGTCCCTACCCAGGATAAAGTCTCAGTGTCTTTTCATATTTTAAAGGATAGTCAATAAAATGGCTTTTAAAAAATTCCATAGAATCAAATTGAAATAATTTTTTCTTTTCCAAGTCACCTTCTAGAGTCAAAAAGAATGGAGCAAAAAAAGCAAAAAGCCTTCTGATAGTGGAAGAGATGCCCAGTATAACAGTTGGCAATATGCTATGCACTGATGTTGAGTTCCTGTTACATAAAGGAACAAAGTGAGTTAAGAAATGTCATGGGAGAAGCAGCCGACCCAGATACAAGAGAATAAGAGGAGGAGGCTTCTGACACCTGTATAATGAAAAGGAGTTAATTGGAACAAATTAACTCTGGGGTGTCCATAAGGGACATTTCTGTACTCTTATTGCCTAGCCATCATCTTATGTAACCCACCTGGTTTCTAGCTTTGGCAATGATATTTTAAGAAGTAGATAGCTATTCAAATTAGTTTTATTTACAAATACATTAATATATTCATTGATTTGTCTTCCTTACTCCTCTGATATAGTAATCCTACCCCCAAATCAACAAGATACATAAATATAGAAGGCCTGCAGCTTGAGTAAAGAGATGTAGCTAAACCTAATATAGTACATTAGATTTTAAGAGATGTATACATTCCTGAGAATTTTGTTTTGCTTTGGTTTTGTTTAATAGTATGAGCCAAATACTCAGTCTTTTTAAAACTCTGAAAAGTTGAGTTATTTATTCTCTCCTTTCCATTTCTATCTCCAAAGTTTTTATGGCATTGGGAGACAAGTGATAGAAAACTAAAGTGATATTTACTATTAGAAGTCTAAGATGATAATCTTTGTAAATAACTTCCTCTCATTATCTATTGAGAACTATTTTCATGGCGATGGAGAAGGATTACTTCCAGGTCAGAAATTTCATCCATGGTGTTTTCACAGTGGTAGCACTGAGTAAGTAACTTGAAAATTATTACAATATCCCACTGTAAGAGAATCAGAACCCAGAGAAAACTTCAGTTCACCTTATTGCAAAGTTATTGGATTCTTTTTCATACATTTTTTACTCAAACAAATTTAAGCAATAATGTTAGTGCTTAACTTATGGAATTGTTTAGTGGATTAAACATGATAATGAATGAAAGTGGTGATCACAATGTCTGGCAAAGTCTGAGTGTCCATAAGGCTAGCCATTGTTTTTAAGGATGCGCTAAAAGTATAACCCCAGCTTGTGGTTGATGTTTTTGTTTTCAATGACAATATCTTGATTCAGAGTAAAAATATACAGAATGGAAGAAGAAGCAGGAGAAAAAAATGGCCTAATGCTTTTGAGAATTGCAAACCATCATTAGGTAATGATGGTGTAGGTGAAGCAGGTTATAACATATTTGAACTCATTCCAGCAGTGGTGACCCTTTCTCAAGCCCAGATGTTTAAATGACTGCTCAGTGGGGAAGTTTGGGATTATAAATATGTCCCATCTGCTGCTACCGTCTGCCTGCTTTTAAAAGGTGTAAAATCCCGCACTGCACTCAGTATCAGCAGCAGTCCCCATTCCAATCCATAGGAAAATTAAAAGGTGACCAGAAAACTTTGTCATGGCAAGCCTTTCAGCATTTGCCTAAAGGTAATAAATGAAGGTCAAGGCAATCACTTTGTTAATGTGTTATTGGATAAAAGTGCTATGGGAAATATTTTGTGATTTAATTAAGAAATGTATCAAGCTAGATAATCATAAAAAATGAGAATACATTAAAATTTTCAACTTTAGAATCCTAAAGATATGTTTTCAACACACACGGGATACACAATCCTTTTCATCAAATAGGCTCTCAGCCAAAAGTATTTCAATATTTCGAGAAAAAATCTTATGCCTTAAATATCTAATACTAAGAGTAGTATTATTAATAACCATGATGCATTTAGGTTAGGCAGTTCCTCTGCTTTCCATTATTCTGTATTTTAACACCCCAATTTTTGGGGTTATTCTCTTCATACACTTTTGTACTTTGTAATTATTATGTATCTGTTTACTTATCATCAGCCTTCTGCTTCATCAGATAATATTCTCCAGAAGAGGACGGACTTTATTTTCTTCATCTTTTTTTGCAAAGTACCCAGCAAAATGACTGGTGTACAGAGACAGACACACAATAAATAGTGTAAAATATATTAAAAATTAATATCATTTATGTTGTATAAAATTATACCAGATACATTAAACTGTTATCAATAGGAAAATAGTCCAGATTTTCAGATACTTTAATTATCTCTTTAGTTCATCTGGAACAAAACATCATATTATATGTATGTACAAATAGAGCCAGAAAGCAACAGAGAAGCAGGCTTTATGGAAAGTATACTGCAGACCTTGATTTGTGTTGTGTTCTCTTAATTTAAGGAGATTATACATGAAGGCAATTCTATTAACATAGAGAAGAATCACCATAAATAGATGGAGACATGATGATAGGTAGATCTTTCCAGTGAACTCCCTGTAACAGGGGCCAGATGTGGATTTAAACAACCAGAATCTTAATCTTGTGCTATCAGTTACAAGTTTGATCTTGAGCAAGCCACTTGGCCTCAGTTAATACACACATTCTCACTTGTTGCTTAAGATAAAATCTGGCATGTGATTTTCATGAGCATCAAATGGCATATGATGTATAAAAGCAATTTGTAAACTGTGCAGAAGGAACCCAATACAGACGGGATTGGTACCCTCAATTGTTAGGCTAGCTAAAAGATTTTTGAGGACCTGATGTTCAGAAAGATAAGAATGGTTTGATGGAGAAAAAGAGTCAAAATATTAGGTTTGACTGAAGGAAAGGGATGAAATAATCGAATGTAGGTAGCCACAAATCAGAATAGAAATCTAACTACTTACATTATAAGTACTATATTTTACTTGTAAAATGAGGTACAGTTTCAACTAATATGTCTCTAATATTGGTGTTTTTCATATCAGTTTAATTAATAATTTAATTAAAAGACAATTTATTTTTAGACTAATTATATAATTTTATTGTCTATTCATTCTCCATCAATATCTACTATTTGCAATGCTTTTGAAACACAAATACACATAAGAATCACTTGAAGAGTTGATTGCAATGCATATTACCGGAGTCCATTTTGAGAGATCCTGTTTCAGTGGAACTTCAATCTTTACACTTTTAACAAGCTCCGAGATGATACTGATGATACTGGCCTGCTGCAACTGTTTAATTTTTACCATGCATATATGCAAAAATGTGTTTTAGAATGTATGGGGTATAATTCAGTTTTCTCAGGTATCAATCCCTGAGGCAGAGAATTGCTAAAGGAATCTTAACAGACAGACAGTGTTCTTACAAATGACACTTTTTAGGGAATGAGAGGAACAGAACTGGGCAGAACAAGAATATTGAACTGTGGTGAGGATGCACCATAGGACATAGGAATTCTTCTGCTGTTGTGGGTCTTCCAAGTTATTCCTATTTAAGGCAAAAGGTCAGGCCTTTTTACCTTCACATCAATCAGTAATTCGATATAGGCCTATCCTGTGAAAGGAGTGTAATATTGGATAAAATGATAGCCTTTGGAGAGGGTATAGAAGAATTCTGGGAAGGAATTCAACTCTGAACCCTCAAAAATCAACATTTCTAGCAGCTTAGGACAGTGGTATCTTGCACTGAGAGAGGAACCTTTGTGTGCATGACCCAATCCACTAAAGAGTGTCTATTTGATATTTTGAATTAGTTCCATCTCTCTGGGATCCAAGTACTAAAGTTTACACTTCAGTTGTAGATTACTTGGATAAAAACATATATTTCTTCCAGTCTAAAACCTCTAAAATATAGAGTCAGCAAAAGTAAACCAGAACCTCATAAAAGCATGTACCCCCATCTTGCAATATGTTTGTTGTTTTCTGCTTTCTAATGAACCGAAAAATAATGTATCAGCAGTTTAGTTTCAAAACTGTCAGTATAAAATTGTGAAATGAAAAATGGTGAGGATAAAATGTTCCTTGAGATATTTCTCCTTTTCATAAAAGCAATATAGTAATTGATTTGGCCTGGAATTACTACATTTGCCTTAACCTACCCCACTAATCCATCTAATACATTAATTAACTATGAATCAAATAAAATGATTTAGACAATTAATTTGGGTGAAATACTTAGACTTGTCAAATTATTTTATTCAGATATACTATATTATTTTTATTGGTGTGAGAATAGACAATATGGGTTATCTAGCTCTATTCTTTTATTTTCTAGATTAATAAATTGAGGTTTTGAGAATTACTGTCATTCATTCATCCAACTAGTATTTATTGAGCCTCTGTAAAGTACGAGGCATCTAGCCAAATGTAAAGGGTAAAATGGAGATGGAAAGTGACCTTATCACTTCATGCATCAGTTCATGCATCTAAAGTTATGAGGGAGGTCTAACAAAAAAGAAAATAAGAAAACCCTGTAAATGAAGAAAAAATAATTTAATGATACAGTGGCATTGATAATCACACTACGATCAGAAGGACAAAAACAGGGCTGCACTTCAGTGGGAGTTTGGGGAATTCTCTCTGTGATCTGTATGAGAAACAAGGAAATAAATCCACCAATGAGCAGTCAGAAGAGCATTTCAGGCAGAGAAGAGCTTGGTATTTTTTTTAACAAATTTAAGACAGTTCTTTGAATTAGGGAGTTTAATGTTATGCATTAAAATTTGGAGTTTATATTTAAATTTTATTGTAATTATGAAGGAAAGTTTTTAAGATGCTGTAACTGGAGTTGGTTAGGAAAGGAATGACATGGCCCATTGAAACCAAAACTTTTTGGAAGCTGGATATCCAGGAGATTGAGATTGCTATGAATTAGGAGTGGGTGTTGAAGGTCAGGTACAAGGGTTATTTTTGCTACTGGTGCCCAGGCAAGAGTGACGACTCAGTTCATGATGATCATAGTCAAAACATAATGCAGAAAATTCAGTTTTGAGATAGGGTTGGCAGGGCTTAGCGATGAGCTAAAAAGAATTAAAGATGGGCAAAGAAAAGAAGGTTTAGAAAAAAAGGGTTTGTGAGGGTGAGGTTTAGATATCAAGAGTTTGGTTTGAACACACCAAATTTGAAATGTAGTTTATCCAAGTGAAGGCCAGAAGGAGGCAATTCAGTATACAAGTCTAATGTATCAAGTGGAAATACAGCATCTTATGCTCCTCACCATGAAAACTTGACCTTAGCAAACAAATCTTAGGTAACCAAGATTAATCAAGAAGAGCTTTATTGAGATAACTTTGACAAGAATTCTATAGTATATTTAAGGTGAGATAATTCCCACAATCAAGATAATGCATACTCTGTTTTTATTCTCTCTATTTGTTTTCTACTTTCATAGTCTCTACTCTGCTCAGTACCACTATTAGATCTTAAAATATTTGTTTTATAGATGCTATGTTCTTCTCATTCTATATTTTCTCTGCAGTCTCAGAGCTTCATAGCTTCTCCATGGTCCATAATTTATAAATTAATTTCTCTGCCCCAAACATTTTTTCTGAGTTTACAATTCATATATCCAATTGCCCACTTGTCAAAATATCTTAGAAATTTCAAGTGCAAATCAAGCCCAACATATCCAAAAGCAAAGTTAATGATCTTCACTGCAAACCTATGAATGACATCCTATGAATTTCTGCAATATACAATCATTTCAGACCCCTTTATCTGTGAATGTACTCAGCAAGAACCAAAGTTTAATCTTTGACCTTTTTCCTCTTTTCTTCATATTCAGTTAGTCATTGGGTTTTGCCCCTGTATTATATGTTTTCATAGACTTCCATTCCTATCTTACATAATACTTAAAAGATTTAATAACAAATTATGTATTTCTTTGATGATATAATTAATAATAAACTCCTTCACTACTATAGCCCCATATTGCACAGAGTTGATATACAATAGGTGCTAATGTGTACTTTTTCTATGAGTTAATAAAGCATATAAGTAAAACAAAAATATTTATTAAAAAAGTCTCAAATTTTTAAAAGATTATGTAAATCTTCTTGAGATTATTATCTGTTCATAACGATAGCTAAATAGTTCCAGTGACTTTTTGTTGTTGGAAATGCAGTTACATTTACTTTGAATGAGCACTAATGAACAAATATACTGTTTAATGAGTCCATTTCTACTCCAATTATGTGGGGAAATAAACAAATTAGATTAAAAAAAACTCCCCACTTATTTCAAATATTTAGATATAACAACAAATACTGAGTGGTATTTAGGAACAGTCCACATTATTTTATAAATTACAGAAACTTACTAAATGTTTTTGGAAAGATACATAAATACTCAAATATTTGAAAACATAAAACCCACCTATTTCAAGATGACAACTTGTATGCCAAGTGATAAAGTAAGAAAATCTATTAAATGGGGTAAGTAGCAGATTCTTAATCAATATTCTATAAATATACTCCTCAATAATAATAAGGCAGCATTTACCAAGTAATTGAATTCTTGTGTTGTACGTGATTTGCCATAACAAGTTTTTAGCTTATTGAAGTTTTATTTAGGTGGGTTTGATAAAATTAGTTCTGAATCTATCTAAGTAATATCAGCTGTTAGTACACATTTCTTTTCAGCCTGCTTGAAACTTTTCACTTCTACTTAGTTCAATGACCCATAAGCAGGAACCAATTTATAGATTTTTATATTTTCAATAATGTTATTATTTAATGCAAAAGAAAATGTTATTATTTAAATATACGTGCAACCGGTGTTCACAGCAGCATTATTCATGGTACTCAGGATATGGAAGCAATCGAAGTATCCTATAATAGATGACTGGATAAAGAAGATGGGGTACATATATGCAATGGAAGATTAAACAGCTATAAGAAGAGATGAAATACTGTCATTTATGATGACATGAATAAACATTGAGATAATCATGCTAAGTGAAATAAACCAGACAGAAAAAGTTGAAAACCACATGATATCACTTATACATATAATTTAAATCTAAAACCAACTAACAAACATAGATTCATGGACATGGACAGTGGACTAGTGGTTATAAAAGGGAAAGGGGAGGTAGATAAGGATCAAAAAAGTCAAATATCTGGTGATAGAAAGAAATCTAACTCCAGGCGGTGAATACACAATGTAATATATATATATATATATATATATATATATATATATATATATATATATATATATATATATATATATATATAACTTACTGTTGAATTGTACACTTGAAACTTAGATTTTGTTAATCAATGTCACTCCAATTTAAAAAAAAAGGTGCAAATTTCTGTTTAACTCTTTGCATGAATATCAGAAGGTCCTTTTATATCTTTAGTTTTTATTGAGAAGAAAATGTTTGCATATAAATCACCAGTTAGCTAGAAATAAGTTTGACTTTCAATATGAAAAGAAGTTGTAATTTACTGAGAAGACACTTTATGAAACCATTTTTATCTCAAATTTCCTAACAGTACCCAATTTTCAGCATGGTATATGTCTAATCTCTCTCTATATGTATATATCTATATTGATGTCGATATCTATATTTATATCTATTTTATAAATAAATAATGCATTTTTACTGAAATAAGATTTAAAATGTAATTCTAATTCCAGCAAAGTGCAAAGATTGATTATAATTAAACCCCTTCCAAGGGTATAATTGGATTTAAAGCAACCAAGCAACAAAAAATACTGCAATATTAGAACAAAAAAAAAATTCTACATTTCTCCAAGAGAGCAAATTCTCTAAAAATATTTTATTTAAAGGTATTATGATCACAGTGGACACAAGTGATGTAATTAAGTGGCTCTTTATGTAAGTATATATAATAAACCAGCATGACAAATAACTGTATCTGAATAACAAATACCCAGAGCTGGCTTTCAGTCAGCAGCCTGATCTCTTTCTAGCTCTCTGCAATTAACAGAATGTATTTCTGAGCGGAGTCATGGGACCACTGTTCAGAATTGGAAGTGCAACTGTGACCATGAATGTTGCTTATTTAATAAGCAAATCAAGTTTCTTACTTCAGTCTTATTAACAACCAGGGGTAGACATCTAGATGATATTCTTAGTAACAAATTGAAAAAAAAAAAACCACACAAGTACTCCAGTTTGTTAACCTTAAAGGTCCTTAAAAGCTGTAGTTATGTGTATAATCAAATGACTATTTTGACAACTATGCCAACAATTCAGTTTTGCTTTTATATTAAAAATAAATGTGTGGCATGATGATATACAGCCTGGCATGAAATAATTTGCCCTAGGGAAATAAAACCTATGAAATATATGAGGATTAGTCTCATTCTGTTTTCTACCAAATTAACATATGCTACAATAAGGCCAGCAGAAATAACCACATCTGTGACCTGTATTGTGTCCTACTAGTTGGATTTCCAACTTTTAGATATATCACTAAAGACTTTGAGCTTCTGTTTCATCATTGACACATACAAATAGGGGTCAAAGCCATCCTATATCATAGGATATCCAAGAAAATGAAATCATTTATTAAAGGACTTTCAGATTAATGTGGTCAGCTACTATATCTGATTTATTCTTTAGCACTTTACAATTGAAATGCACATTGCAGCAGTCAAACAACTGTTTTCCTTATGGTCACAAGCATTTCTGACTCCTCCTCACCCTACTACACTGTGGTCTATTTTATATATCAACATGCATTTAAAAACTCTGATAGTGTAACAGCTCCAGGGGCAGAAATAGACTAAATACATACACTGCATTGTAATCTGAGATGTGAATCTGTATTTAGAACTGGTGTGGACAGTAAGGCAATGGGAATGAGGCATCTATGCAATAATGAGAATTCTCAAGAGAAAAGGCAAAGAGATTAAATCAATAGGAGCAAAAATGTCATCTGTGCAGAATTTATCTGTACCAGCTATTTGTGTGTGTGTTTGTGTGTGTGTGTGTGTATTTGTATGCATATACAGTGTATATAATACATTTATATAGATATGTACATGCATAATATTTTTGAGCATTAAAACAGAAGAAAAAGATATAGAAAGTACAATAGCAGAAAATTATCCAGAGCTTGACACGTACATCTAAAATCAATAGTTTCACCAGACTCAAGGAAATTTTAACATAAACTCTTAAATAGCAGTTCTATGAAATTTTTGAGTTCCAAGGAAAAGGAAAACTCTTCGTGCTGATTATTTCAGTTCTGAAAATTAACCCGAGGAAATATTCAGAAATATATACAGAAATTTATATATACATATATATGCATATGCAAATTCATCTCAGAATTTCTACAATAATTAAAATAAGTAACCAAAAGGGCCACAGTTGCAAAGATAATTAAATCATGACTTGAAATACTATTAAAAACATGCACATCCATATGCACAGGCACACATACCACTCAACACTTTTCTACAGAAAATATTTACCATATATCTGAAAAGAAGTATTAATAATCAGAGTGCTAATAATTATCTCTATCAGAAAATGGAATCATCAACTTTTTTTTCTATCTGTGTATAGTTTGTGTTTTAAAATAGATATATATGTTGCCCTGATGATTTCAAAACAATATTTCAAGTGGTGAAATATTTGATAAAATATTTGAATTACAATAAAACTCTATTTCTACTTCAAATAAAAATGACTTGCATGTATGTTAAAGAATTGATTAAAAATTAATGCTAGACAGCAGGATGAAGATAAAAAAAATTAAATAACAATTAAAAAAACATACTTTATGTCTGAAAAAAAAATTTGCCTAAAAAATTAATGAAAAAATTGTTGGTAGAGGATGAACTCTCCTATACTGTTGGTGTAAATGTTAGCATTTCTGGAAAGTGATTTGTACATAAAAATTAAAAAGTCATTACATTTGACCTAGTAATTCTACCCCTAGGGATCTAAAGAAAGTACATAAACAGAAATTCACATAAAAATTTATGTATAAGAATATACATTGTGGAAACAGTATAATATTCAATATATAGAAATAGTTTAATTACCATTCATTGGCATGACAGAAAATGTTACAGAAATTAAATTATTATTAAATTACTTCTTTTAAAGAATGGCATATGAAATTATCTATTATACAATATTGATGAAAGTGCAAGGTGCAAATTTGTGTAAACTACACAGTTAGAGTCCAAGTCTTATTAGTTTCAAAAAACATAAAAACTTGTCAAGACAGTTTGATGAGAAAAACAGAAGCAAAAGGAATTTACACTAAAGATCCGCCCTTACACAATTGTGAGAGGTGGTGAAAAAGTCTAATGAAGTCATTACAGGTCAGCAGAATTGGGGATCAGAAAGGAAAACTAGATGTAAGATGAAAGAGAATAAGAATAAATGGAGTCCAAAAGAACAAATTCAACTTAAGAGAACTAACCGGAACCTACTAGGACACTGGAGCCCGCATGTATCTCTCATAGACCTTACCCTCAATGACACTGATGACCTGTGGGCGAAACTAAAATTCTTTGCTGCATACCCCTGGCCCAGGACTCAAACAGCTAAAAGAGAAAATCCGGTAGGATCAACCAGCAGATCACGTAGCAATTGTATGAGCCACCACCATGTTGTAGGACCTAGTCCATCTTGCAGAGCATAAAAATGTCTGTTGTCACTTATGCTTTTCAATTTTGTTCAAATTTTTTCTGTGGTGAGATCTAAACTTGGAATCATGCAAGCAAAAGATTGATATTAATGTTTAGGTCAACTCTATTTTTACTTGACCTCTCAAAAACAGAGCTTAGCTGACTTATGTATATGTATCATGATACAGGAAGATGCTGGTGATGTTAAGCAATAGCTAGAAATAAACTAATAGAATATTTTCTTCTTTGTGTTTCCTACTTGTAGATCATATATTTTTTTTCTAATCAGAAGAAAGTAATGTTTAAAAGAAATATATGAATCCATGAAACACTAGATGATAAGTAAATCATAATTATATTAAAAGAAACCATCTTGAATTAACACAATTTCTATAAAGTAACAAAAAATCAAAACCTGATAAAGATGAAAAGTCTGGACTAGAACAGTGGTTGCCAGGCCTGGGGATAGGGGGAATTGAGGAGATGTTATTCAAAAGAAACAGTTTTGGTTATACAAGATTAATATGGCATAGAGATCTACTGTACAGCACAGTGACTATAGTTAACAATATTGTGTTATATACTTAAAAATTTGCCAAGAGGGTAGATCTTTTGTTCTGTTTTTATCACACACAAAATAATAATAGTTAATAAAGAAGATGGGTGGGAACTTCTAGATGTGATGGTTATGTTTATATCATAGATTGTGGAGATGGTTATCTCCAGACTCTTCAAATTGTATATATTAAATATATACAGCATTTTGTAATCTATGGCCATGCCACCCTGAACAAGCCCAATCCTATCTGATCTTGGAAGCTAAGCAAGGTCGGGCCTGGTTAGTACTTGGATGGGAGACCACCTAGGAAGACCAGGTGTTATAGGCATAAAAAACAAAAAAATAAGAAATTGTAAGCTGACAAAGTTCTTGTCATATATATATATATATATATATATATATATATATATATATATACATACACACACACATACACACACACATATATTCACACACACATATATATATACACACACATACACACATATATATGCTATATATATGCAGCATTTTGTATAAAATGTATATATATATATGCTATATATACAGCATTTTGTATGAAAAATATACATGTTATATATGTGTGTGTACACACACACACACACACACACACACACACACACACAGAGCATTTAGACCACAATAAAATGGTCTAAAAATTCTAGATTTATCTCAACAATTGTGACGTTGAGCTCATATTCTAATAGAAAAACTAGTAAATAAAATATGAATACCTTAGTGATAAAGATAGGCAAAAAATATAAAACATACTGAAAAAATACAAATATGTAAGTATTAGGGTCAGGACGAATACAAAAAATTAAAACAGATTTTTTTTTAACCTATCAAATTGTAAAAGGGGATGGTTCAGGTTGATGAGGATTTGGTGAAATGAACATACACACAGTCACTGCTTGTAAAAGCAAATTGCTATGATTGTTTAAAGAAATATGTAAGATATATATGACAAGACTTAAGACAGTTTTATATTATTGACAAAATATCTTCTAAGCATTGCAGTTAAAGATATTTCAGATACTCCCTTAAATTGTTAGGGAAAAATAATTTTTACTTGACTTTCATGAGTATTGTAAAATAATAAAAACCTTTGGCTTGATGTAAACTGTTACATGTTTTTAACTAAGCTACTGGAGAAATTGATATTATCAGGGAAGTAGAAGAGACATTACATACTCCCTTATCTAATAAATTCATTTTACAAGTAGCCTATTTGGACAAAAAGCCATAAAGAAACAACAACACAACAACTAAGACATCACACAAATTCATACAAACACACTCGCACATATAATTTTTTCAAAATGCTTACGTCATTGTATGTAATAAAATTTTTAAAAAAGAAATAGCAAAACTCACTTATGTTACTCTTCAATATTTAAAATGAGAAGCAGAGTTATTATACCAGAATATTTTTGCTGTATTTTCTAATATGTATTCTTTTATTGGTAAGAGCACTTGTTATATCAGTGAGAAATCAGCTGTTTTTATGAAAAAGTATAATTTTAGTTGCCAAAATTCAGTATGCTCTCAACATTCTAGATTACTGTTTAGTAGATCCTTCCATAACACAACAATTCAATATAATGCTTAATTCCATCCCATTACCTGAATGCCAATATTTTCTCAGCTCCTTGCAATAGGCACTGGCTAGTTTTTGTTTAGCTGGTTCAGTGCCTGCAGTCAGATTTCTCCCCATTAAGTTCCTATTGAGCTACCACCCAGACAAATGGCTTCACTCCTTGGAGCCACCAAACTCCAGCAGGATGGATTCCAGGACATGGTTTACTGGCATGGAAGCAATAGATTATACATCGCTGTATCTACAATAAGGGCAAGAATTTCCTGAGGAGAATGAGGTTGAGGATCGGTCACACCATATTCTACTTGGCTGCAACCAAACTGGAAATGCCCCTTATTTCAAGGTCTCTGATCTTTTAATCCAGTTTCTTGTGACAAATATTTAGCCTGTTCTGCTTGCAATTGGTTATTACCTTAATCAGCAGCCTCTGCAGAAAAATCAATAACTGTGTCTCTTGTTATTAGCTGTGCACTATTATGTTAAAAAAAAGAAAAGAAAAAAGAAAAAAAAGACAAATTAGATCTTATTTTTATTTTATTTTTTTCAGATTAAGTGTTCTTTGAGCAGCACATGCTTACCAATTATAGCTTGCTCGTGTCCTTTGGAGCTCACAGTGCTCATTAGCATTCTGCACTCTCCCCTTGAACTTTGATGTCAAAACAAAGCTGCATCCCTCATACCTGGAGGTCTAGCAAATGTCTAAGTGGGCTCAGAAAAGGATTTAAATATCAAAGGCAAATCAAGAGACTGGCACACTGTCCCAAATCCCTGCTTTATGTTACTTGAAATCAAACGATTTTCTTTAATTTTCAGGCTTTTATGGTTTAACTACTGCTAGGGAAATGCTATTTTTCAGGAGAAGATAATCTCGTACATTGCACATGACCCTGTTCAAAAATCTGGCTGACAATGAAAACAGCGAGGAGTAGAATAAGTGTGCCTCCAGGTTTTTAGAGGATGTCTGTAGCAATCAGGCCAGAGGGAAATCCAATTTGGGTTATGATACCCAACAAGAAAAATGTAGAACATAAACCAGGAATTTGGCTAAGTTTTTGTGCCTTTTCAGGCTTTGGGTTTTTCTCTGAGTTTTAGAGGTTGAGTACCAAGCACGTCTTTGCTTTTCGGAGTCTTGAGAATACCTATATAAATGTATACTACAGACACAAGGGTGCCATCTCATGAAAAAAAAAAACAACCTACAAGTAAAATAAGATACCACTTGGAAAAGGTGTTTTATTTATGTGTTCAATTTCCCAAACTACAAGTAAGTGCCTGATATGCAAAGTTATGATCCATGAAGTCCTATGAGAGAAGATGCTGGCCATGCAGACAGCTTTAGTTAATACAACTATTCCGCTGAAAGCACTAACAGCCCTAATGACAAGCTCAGAAATTTTCTTTATCAGTGAATGAATCAGTATCCAAGATATTGCACATAAGCACTACTTGTCTATATTTGTACAGAAAATATTTTTCTCTGCACTCAGATATATTATCAATAAGTCAGGAAATTTAATAGAAGGAGAAAACAAAAATCAGCTCACCACCTATGAAAAAACACTGCCATTATTTCAGTATACATATATGATTCAATGCTTTCTTCTCTCCATGTATTTTATGGATTATGTGAGTACATACCCAGTGTACTTAAAATTATATGTCCTTACGGCTTTAAGTTTTTTTCAGTTAATAATTTATTTCACCAATATTTAAATATTTTTCAAGAAGAAAATTTTATCAGCTATATTGGATTATATTAAATAACTGAGGAGTTATTGATGCCCAGATCCTCTTTAAGCTTTATATTCATTCAATCTATGCTTTTTAATTATTTTAAAAAATCTTTTAAAAATTAAAAAAAATTTAAAGTGGCCTTTGAATAATTCTTGGCACTATTAATAAACATGGTTAAGGCCAGATATTTTAAATTAAATTCATATCATTTGATTTCATTTTAACTGAAATAAGCCTATCACAAGAAGACAAATCATATAAGTGTATGATTTCCACTTATATGAGGTGCCTAGAAGAGTCAAATTGATAGGAATAGTAGAACGGTGGTAGACAGAGTTTTGGAGAAGGGAGAATGGGAGTTATTGTTTAATGGGTATAGATTTGGAGCTTTGCATGATAGAGAGTTCTGGAGATGGATGGTGGCGGTGATTGTGCAAGAACATGAATGTATCGAATATCACCGACCTGTACCCTTAAAATGATTAACTAAGCAAAATTTATGTTATGTGTATTTTACCACAACATTAAAAAATGATTTATTTTTTAAAAAGAGGTTCTGAGGACTTGTAACTTGGTACTACTTTTATTTCAGTTATTACTAAACATGTAAAAATATTTTCTTTTTAAGCGATATCCTATTAATTTTTCACAATACCAGTTTAAAAACTGGCAAATTTTCAGAATGAAATAACTAAATTTAAAATTTTAACCATCTGAAGTGACATGATTTTTATTTCACTGCATAGTGATTGTGAGTTTTCCAATGCAAGGAAGGTTCTACTAATTTTGTTTTGTTCATTATCAGTTCTTAGGGGTCCACGAACTCAGTAAAAAGGCTGTTTCTGGTCATATCTGTCACATTTCTATAAAAATCTTTGCATATTCACTTTCTTTTTTAAAGAGAATAAGTAAATAAACAAATAAATGAAGTGCCTGAAAATGTGTGTGCCTCTGGGCAGATACATAAAATTTAAGAAGAAAAAATGATACTTATATCTCTTATCCAAAATACTCTCAACTACTTTTTTCTGATGCATCTTTTAAAAATGGTCTCAAATTTTATTTGTCAAGAAGTATGTGTACATAAAACTACTGGCAGAGTTTGTTTAAGTGGGGGAAAATCATGTGACTTAGTTAAAAACCCAAAATTAACATAAGGAATGATATAATTAAGCTAAAATTTTATTTGTACAAGTCAAACTGACTTTTCACCTTCTTTATTTAAAATAATAATTACTTTATTTAGTTATATTTCAAAGAAGTATTGTTACTTTTTAATGACAATCAAGCAAATCCTTTACAGAAATATCCACAGCATCTTTCCTAACACATCTGACAAAGAAAGTGACACATGTTCATGCCATGATTAAAGTTTTATTCAGATTACATCTTTATATTTTAGCACCACCCGAGGATGACATGATTGTTGAGTATGGTCAGTGAACCGAATCACATAAAAGATACTACAATTTTTCTCCCAGTGAGAACTGTCACATTGACCACATAATTTTCATCTTTTGAAAATTGCGAGAATCAAAATAAAGCAATAGCCAATTAAGGTTATACAAGCAGCCCATTTTATCATAGAGTTTTGATAAATGTATTTTATTAACAATAGACATAGTTAATGCAGATACCTTAACAAAGAATTATATCGAAGCTTATAATAGCACACATTTTTATGAAACATAAAGCATGCAAAATAGCTTTAATTCTGTATGAGATAACTCTTGGAAGGAAATTGAAGGCTATCATAAATCATATGGGAGAAAGAATTAATCATCTGCACTTTTTAAGGTAGAAATACTAATGGGTGGCTTTATATATTTCGATTGTAATGACAGATCATTTAGTGTTATTTTCAGTTGAAAATTAGAGAAAAGCCAATCAAACTGGCTTGGGCCAAGAAGATAATTTTACTGATGTAATTCATTGCAATGTCCAAAATAGCATTCAGGTGGGCCTTGATCAAGTGACTAAAATCTTATCATCGGGGCTGTGATCTTCCCATTTCTGGGCTTTGTCTCCTATGCTATTTGCTTCAACTTGGTAGTTCCAGTGGTTTTAGGCTTATGTCATTCTTGTTGCCAGCAGTCCCAGAAGAGGGAACAGTTCCTCCTTTAGAATAGTGGTTCTTGACTGGGGACCATTTTGCTCCCTGGAAGACATTTGACAATGTCTGTACATATTTTGTTTGTAACAACTGGCATGTGAAACTGCTGGCAGTTAGTGGGTAGAGACCAGGGATACTGCTAAACATCTTACAATGCACAGGTTAGCACTCCTAGAAAAATACTTATCCATCCCAAAGTTTCAGTAGTGCTACGGTTGAGAAACTATTTTAAATTATTTGGTCATATAAAATGTTTTATTAAAAATAACTTTACCTGTTTTCTTTTAGTTTTTTTATGTGGCTACTAGACCATTTTAAAACTACCATTATATCTATATGGGGTGATGCTAGTCTAGGTGAACTGCAGTAATACTAGCCAATAGAAATTTTTGCAGTGATAAAAATCTTATTTTATCTGCATTGTCTGACATCATAGCCAAGCAACTGTGGCTATGGAGCACTTGACTAATATAGCTACCATGACTGAGAAATTAAATTGGTAATTTTAATGAAATTAATTTCTATTTAACTACTACATAAGGCTATTGACCACAGCACTAGACAGCACACATCTAGAGCCACATTCCTAGCAAATGTTAATTGCTATTATTGTCTCTGATTAAAATGTATCCACTCACAACTTAATTACAGGACTAGCATACTGTATTGTTAATTGTTCAGATCTTAGTTACAGGCCCAACCTCAGAGTGGAAGCCACTGACTGAACGGTAGATACTGGTGTGGGAAGGAGGATGCAGTATGCAGTGACAGCAAAGGTCTCAGAGATAATCTGTAAAAGCTGTATATAGGAGGGAAAGAGAGAACATCTTATATCCCCACATTGTTATGTATTACTACTTCAGAAGATCTATCTTTATCTAGTTATTTATTTTTAAGTGAATTAGAAAGGGGATTAGGTCTTCCTTAGCACAATAAATACACTATATGAAAGCACTAGTCAGGTGTGAAAGTGTTCAACCTCATGAAAGCAATAGGATCTAGAATAGTAAATATGAAATTTCAAACCATTATTTGGCATTATTTAAAAACAATTATTTTCTTTAAACAAGGGTAATTTTGAATCTTAAGATTCAAAATTTCTCTTAAATAAATAATAAAAGATATCAATTTGTATATTTATATTTTAAATGCAACATAAATGTAATTTATGTATTAAATAGTAATTTGTTTAATTGAAAAAAATTAATGAGATAAAATACACCAGTTGAATTATTTTAAAATGTACAATTCAGTGGTTTCCAGAATGTTTACAATGTTCACAATGGTTTTTAGACTATTCACAGCCATCATTACTATCTAATTCTGGAATATTTGCATCACTGAATATCTATGTAAATATTTGTAAAAAGAAACCTGGCACCACCCATTTCACCTTTTCCCCCATTCCTAGGTGACCACTAATCTATTTTCTGTTTCTATAGTATTATCAATTCTGGATATTTTATATAAATGGAATCATATAATAAGTGGTCTTTTGTATATGGTTTCTTAGCACAATGTTTTCAAGTTTTATATACATCATAGTATTTATCAGTACTTCACTTCCCTTTATGGCTAAGTAATAAATAAAATATTGAATGAATATAGCACATTTTATTTATCCATTCATAAGTTGATAGTCACTTAGGTTCTTTCTATTTCTTGGCTATCATGAATACTGCTGCTAAAAATATACCTGTTCAAGTTTTTGTTTGAATGTGTATTTTTGATTGGGTATTTCTGGATAGGAAATGGAATTGCTAGGTCATATGGTAACTCTACTTCTTTATTTTTTATGGTGATTGTACCATTTTACATTTCCCCATCCTCACTAACAATTGTTACTTTCCCTTTATATGTTATAGCTTTCCTAGTGGGTATGAATTGCTATCTCATTATAATTTTAAATTGCTTTTCTTAATGACGAATGTTTTTAAGCATCTTTTCATATTCCCATTTGTACATCTCCTTTGGATACATGTCTATTCATAACCTCTGTCTATTTTATTCTGGATGCTAGACCCTTATGAGATATATGATTTGCAAATATTTCATCTCATTTTGTAAGTTGTCTGTTAACTTTCTTCATGGCATCTTGTGATGCACAGGTTTTAATTCTTGTAAAATCCAATATATCTATCTCTTTTTGCTTGTGCTTTTGTTGTTATATTTAAGAAACCATTATTTAATCCAAGTTGTGAAGATTGTTACTAATCTTTCCTTTTAAAAGATTTAAGAGCTTCCAATTAAGTGTCAATCCACTTTGACTTAATGTTTGTATATTTTGTGTATATATTTATATATATTGTTAGCAAAGGATCCAACTTCATGCTTTGGCATGTGGATATTCAGTTGTCCTACCATCATTTGTTGAAATGTCTATCCACCCAAACTCTATCATCAGGTTATGATATAACCTGGCTCCTATCTTGGCATTGTTAAGTTTCAGCTTCACACTAACCATTTAAACACACTTTGGATGGAGAGCTGCTAATTTAATACAATTTTTCTTCATGTTTGGCTGATGAAATATAGGAAAAATTATCACATCACATATTCTCACATATCCTGATGCCGTTGACTTAATAAAACCAGCTGTATCAATGTTTCTGCAATAAGCACTATTCCACATAAATAGTGGATATAAGACATGGCATATTTCAGAGTACATTGACTGCAGTTTTACACATCATAAGTGTTTATCTCTAATACAGATTGCTATTCCCCTGCAGAAGCAGGAATCATCAATGGAGGATTTTTTCCTCATTGTCATGATGTACAAGTTCTCTAGGAGTGGCCTGCATACTGTAATATGAAAGTAGAAGGGAAATAAAAAAATCTGCACAGAACCCCAAATCTCTCTTATCATGAGCTGGAAAATCCAACATGAAAAGGATAAGTCACTGAAAGGTATCATTAAAAGGTAAACAGTATTGGGGAGGCTTTTCTCCTTCAGTAGACCTTAGCTTGAATGCGATATTCAGATTAGCTCTGATAAAATGCATGGCTCAGACAGTAGGCATTGCCCATGATCTCACTGAAGAAAAAAAAAATGGCAAGTGGCTGTGCTTATTTAAAATACAGATTTTCAGAGTCTCTCTAATCATTTTGATTTACCAGGTCATGGAAGTAGCTCGAGCATATAAATTTTTATGACTACCTTGGGTGAATCTAACATATTTGGTCCAAGGGGTACACTCATATTCTCCGAAGGTGGACCAAGACTTGCATGACAGTGTCATGGTGACTGCCTGGATACAGCATGTGGCTGCCAGGGTGCAGAGAAGGGTCTTTGTGATATGACTCAGAATTCGCCAGGGATGATTTTAATTAGAAGCAATGCTCTTCATATAAGGCAGTAGTTTACAACCTTGACAATGCATCAGAACACCCCTTAGAAATTAGTCTGCTGTGGGAGGTTCTGATGACCTTCCAGATTTGAGGACAGGTGGCATTCGCTCAAAGACCAGAGCAAGTCTGAAATTTTCTGTTCACCATTTAAATGATAAAAAGTCTCCATTCCATACTTAACAACTTTTCGTCATTGTTCATCTTGACTGATGTGATACCATCAGTCACAAATTACTGTGACAAATCAATAGAGGCACATTTTTACTATAAAATTTACTTTATTTTATATTTGATAGGGATAATACTTCAGTGATGTAATTAATACCTCTCAATGAAGATTTAGGATATGGCATGTCTCTTCTCCCTAATACAAATTTCTCAGATAGAAATGTTTCCAAAAGTGGCTTTGTGACCAGGGGGCATTCAAGCCACTATTTAGGCCTGAAGTCAGTGCTAAATGGGGCTTTTGTTCTAAGTAACAGGGAAGAAAATTTGCTGTAGGCTTTATATTTTTATTTTCATATATATCATATATTGCTGTACATTTCAAAATTATTTGACAGCTATACATTTATACATCTTACCATTTAGTTTCAGGGATACGCCTTACTCTGCCAAAAAGTTGTTTAAAACTTAATCATGGGAAAATGTAAATAGAAAACCAAATGACAGAATATAATCTAAAATCTGTGATGCTTCCTATCAAGTAGAATCAGTTGAATTTAGATTATACTTATTTTTTTCTTTGTCTTTGTATTGGTTATGTGCTATTTAAAAACAAGCTATCACAAAATAAAGTAGCTTAAGGAAAAAACAATTTATGATTTTTTTATGAATCTGATTTTTGATGGGTCTCAGCTGGGCAATTCTTCTTTTGGTCTCTCTTGTTGTGAACTTGCTGGTGAGAGCAGCTGGTCCTGGGCAGTCTCAAAATGGTCTTATTTACATACCTGGCATTGATGTTGGCTATTGGCTGGGGCATCTAGATTTTCTTTCACGTGGTTTTTCATCTTCCAGAAATATGGACAAGTTTCCTTACTGGATGCTTTCTAGGTTTCAGAGAGCAAAAGAAAAGTTACCAGGTCTCTTAAAACCTCGCCTCTGGAACTCACGCTACATCACTTCTATATTCTGATGGTCAAAGCAAATTGTAAGGCCAGCCCAGGTTCAGTGGGTGAAGAGTCTCCAGCTTATGATTGAAAAAGAGGTATACATACACAAAAATGAAAATAATTTTGGTAGCCCTCTTCGTGGATATCCTATCCAACCTTGAATGAATTTATATAATATATTTTTATTTATTAGCAAATTGATCATTATAAGTAAATTGACTAATTTCCCACTAAGTAAAAAATATTGGACAAAATTTAACACATGCTTGCTGTGTAACACTTAATTTCTAATAAAATTTATAGTTAATACTTTTAGAATTCTTAGTTTTAGAGAATATAGGAGACCAGAAATTGGAGCTAAATATTTATGGAATAATATATTTTTGCTTTTTCTATGAGAAAACACAATGTGTCATTTTTTATTTTGAAACAGAATGCATAAATTAAAAATGTACTTAATGCTCTATTTTATTTATTCACTAATTTTAATACTTTGCAATAATGTATGAGACAAATAGTGTCAATGTATGATATTAAATGTAAACTTTATTAGATATTTTTAAATATCTAGAGAAAAAAAGAATCTCAGGATTGAATAATTCTGAGTATAGGTAAAATAAAACAAGATATGAAGAAAATACTTAAATACATTTTTCATCAAGATATTGCAATCCTTTCTCGATATTTTACAAAGTCCATTCCTAGAACTCATCTCAAGGAAAGGGAATTCTGATTGTATACTGAAAAAATAAAACATGAAAATAAAATGACTTAAAGATATCTGTTGATGGCTATAGTTGGTAAAATTGTTCTCTTCATAAATTTGACATGTATATTTAAGAACCATTCAAGGACTCTAAAAACATTATTTTAATTTTAACACAATTAGTGTAAAAAGCGAAGGTAGTACAGCATTTCAACTTTGTAAATTAATATCTGTCTGTCAGTCCATTTATCTGCCTATCACCTATCATCTACCTATATCATCTACCCATTTATCCATCTATCTATCTAGTGTTTATTGTTTCCACCCAGGCTCCCTATGGTGGTTTGGTGTTTCTTATCATTAAACAATCAAAGGATGTTTATCATCTACAGATACATCATTCTTTTTTTCTTTTTATAGAAGATTGTGTTATTTTATTTTATAGTGGTGTATGTGAAAAACTTGTAAATGCTAGAGTTTTAGTAATTGCATCTTTTGATACATTATTTTTATTGATAGGCAGTAGAGAACTTTTATACTCAGAAAAATAGCTAGGATGATAGCTGGGTTGAAGCTTTCTTGCTGCGTTTTACTCCTGTGCACAATAAAGAGGATTCTGTTTGAATAACTTGAAACGACTTAGCATGAACTAATCTCAACCTTCACAAGTAATATTAATGGCAGAACATAGAATAAAGTGACACAAAGGGGAGTATACTCTTGGCATAGAGAAGAACAGAGAATGATGGAGAAGAAAAAAATTATTCTGTTATATTGCTTAGAGAGTTACGTTCTTTCATTAAAAGTCATTTTTATGATTGTTTAAAATGATCACAAAAGAGAAAAGCATTTTATTGGAGTGAACAAAGGCAAACATTCTGACCTTGAATATGTATTTTCAATAGACATTATGTGAATATCATTTTAATCAACCTTGATTGGGCTCAAAGGTTTTTAAGATTTGGCAGTTAAAAATATAAACATCTCTTTAACTAATGGTTGTTGAGAAGAAACTATGTGCTAAATACCAAATAAATTCTGGGCATACAAAAACAATGTCCCTGACTTTAAGAAGTTTAGAGTCCAGGCTAGTAGGAGAAAAGTTCATTGATCACTAAAATTTAGTAATTTAAATGTTATAAAAGAAATCTCAGGGTGTTAGGACACCCACATTATACCTTACTATAAAAAATGATGATACCTGCATCAGATCTTATATCATGAGTACTTTCAAGAAGAGGTATCTCGATATGAGTTATGAAGGATTAATTGAAATCTAATCAATAAGAAATAAGCAAGATATTCCAATTGGAAAGAATAGTATGCACTTTCTCACATAGCATAGAAGACCATGACTATATCAGATCTGTTAGTGCCCTACTCATATCCAGTCTATGCTCAGTTTTATCATGTACCTGTGACTTGCTTTATTTTGCTTCTGAGGGGTCACTCTTGACCTGTGCACCATGTGGCAGACAGGAAGCACAAGAAAATTAATGCCCCAGGGAACAGCCCTTAGGCAATAATGAATTGGAATTAATTGTGTAATCAATACCATAACTTACTTGCATTTTTGATGGGACAACTCTATGGTGTGTATCCCAGAGTTCTATAAGAACACAGTTCATCATGATACCTACCCTTTTATTCAAACTGTATTGGCTTCTTCTCCTTCCCTATCTCACATATCCACTCCCCTACAGATGCTTCCTGGGACAGACTCCTAAATATATCACTTATTCTTAAATTCTTGTCTAAAGGCTTGCTTTTGAGAAAATAAAACATCAGCATAAAACATTACCTTGTAATAGCCTAGTGTAGCTGGAATAAAGAGGGATGGGTAAAGTATTGCTAAAAATCTCATGCAATATAAAAACCTGAAGGAAATAGGAACACAAATGCACAGTTATATGCAAACACACACACACACACACACACACACACACACACACACACACACACAAATTAAATTGTCAAGTCACACTGTATATCTAATAAGAGTCAAGCTTTATTGTGAAGTTGCTATCTGCCAAACACTGCACGAAACATCATTTATAGACTTTCTATTTAATCTTCGTACATTTTTTTATAATTTTCCCCATGTTATTGATGAGAAAGCCGACATGGAGTGATTAAGAACTACATGTGACAAACGATAAACAAGTGGTCCAGAAGTACCTCAGTTAGATATTTTGAAGAATCTTGAGTCTTGGAAAGTAGAAAGAGGAGCAAAGTGAGGAAGACAGAAAAGTTCGGGGCAGTTTTTGAAGCAATGGGCAAAGCATAACCTTCAGACTTATAAACTGGATGAAAGAAACCACATGAGAGGAAAAAATATCAATAATTATGCAGTTATGATGAGTCATAATAAAGTTATAATCATAATGTGTTCATTTGGTGTTAAGCACTATACTCTCAGACATCATACTGTGAGAATATTTTTTCTTACAAAATTATTTAGTGCTATTATTATTCCCATTATACTGAGTCAGAAATTGAAATTTGGTGTTTAAGAGAGGACAGATGGACCTGTGAGGAAGAATGGAAATTTAGAGTTCTCGAGTTTATGTTATCATCTGTAATCTATTTACATTGCTCCAGTCTGAAAATTCTAACATATCAACATATAAAGTTGATAAACAAGGAAGAAAAAATATTATAATTTAGTAGTAAAGTCATATATTTAAGTTACAATTTTAGCTTAAAGATAATTAAATGAATTACAACAATCTTATCATACACATAAGAGAGAGGAATTATGAAAGCTCTGTTGTAACACTCTGTTGTAACACTCTGGTACAGTGTTATTTCAAGATGGACCCAGATTAGTTAAAAAATGTATGTCGTATGTTCTACATACAAATAATGCTTAAAAAAGCATTATTTTTAAAGTATAATTGAGATGATAAAAGAGGAAATTAGATGGAATTATATAAACTACTCAATTAAAACGTAACACAGGAAAGGAGAAGGCAATAAATACAATAAAAAACAATTACATGGTAGATAATCTTCCTTTTTAATCCCTTTAAACATAAATCATCTAAATACAACAATAAAATACATATTTTTCAGAGTGACTAAAATAATAATAATTAATATATAACTAATAATCAGTAGTATCATTAAATAAATAATAAATAATTCAGGTTATTAGTAAATAATAAATGGTTATTAATTCATTAATAATAACTTGTCTTAATAATTAGTATTACTGATTAATAAGCAATAATGATAAAAACAAGACCCAGCTATATGTTGTCTCTATGAAACCTATATTAAATATAAAGATTTTGATAAGTTAAAATAAAAGGATGAGGGAAGACATACCATGCAATGGAGTCAAAACTAAACTGGAGTACATATATTAATTTTAGACAAAGCTGACTTCAGAACAAAGAAAATCATTAAGAAAAAAGAGGAGCATGCATAATAATAAAAAGGCATAATTTACAAAAAGACATAAATACTTTAAATGCGTATTCAACTAATATCAGACTATCAAAATATGCAAGGAAATACATCTGGGAGAACTACAAAGAGAAATAGACAAATTTCGTGATTATATTTGCAATTCCAATGCTTTTGAGAGATCAGGTAAGAATAGAGTTGACCTAAACATTAATATCAATCAAATTGATCTGATTGACATTTACAGAATGCTCTGTCAAACAAGAGCAGAGTATAGATGGTCCCTGATTTACGACCGTTCAGCAACAAATTTTTGATTTTGTAATGCTGCAAAAGTGATCTGCATTCAAAAGTGATTCATTAGAAACTGTACTTCACCTTTTGAACTTTGATCTTTTCTCAGGCTGGTGATACATAGTGATTCTGGGCAGCCGGCAGCCAACTGCAGCTGCTAGCCAGCCATGGTGTCATAAGAGTAAATGATCGATACTCTACAGTATACTATGTTGTCAGTGTTTAGCTATACTGCGTTTTGGGTTTTTACCTCCCACCATGTATACAAAACTACTATTTTTGTTTCCTGATTCTAATGAGAAGAAGAAAAAGGCAATTATTCTTGAGGTGAAGCTCAAGATAATTACCCACGGGAAAGGTAATGTTAATTGTTCTGATAGATTAAACTACGATGTTCATGAGGCCAGGTGTGTTAAATGCATTTTTAGCTTAGTAGGGGTTTATTGGAACATAACCTCTTCATAAGTTGAGGAGCATCGGTATGCATTCTCTTGTTCACATACAACATTCATTCAGATAGGCCACATTTTTGTCCATAAAATAAGCCCTAAAAATTTAAGAGTAGAAAGCTCTAATATTAATAACCTAAGTTTTTACCACATAAAACTGGAGAGATAAGAACAATATAGGCTTAAAAGAAGGAGAATGAGATAGACATCATCACTGCTCATACCTTGGGCATTAAAAGGATTATAAAAGAGTACTATGAACATTCCCACAAAGTAGACAACTTCAATGAAATAGTACAATTTCTGTTAAGACATAAATGACTAAAATCACAAAAGGAGGTATATATTTAAGAAAAAAATGATACCAGTTCTTCACAATGTCTTTCAGAAAATAAAAGAAAAGAGAATACTTCCTAACCCATCTTATGAAGCTAACATTACCTTAGTATTAAATTGAAATAAAGGCACTATAAGAAAACTATAGACAAATACTTTTATTAACATAGACACATCTATCCTCCAAATATATAGCAAATCAAATTCAACAATGTATAAAATGAATTGTACATCATGGCAAACTGGATTTATTTCATGTGTGCAAATTTGGTTCAAAATTTGAAAACCAATGTAATCTATCACATCAATAGTCTAAAGAAGAAAAAATCATAAATCATGTCAACTGGTACAGAAAAAGCACTTGAAAAAATTCAACTCCCTATCATGATTAAAACTCTCAGAAAAATAGGAATAGAAGAGAATTTCCTAAACTTGATAATAAATATTTACAAAAGCAGTATAACTAACATTACATCTCCTGGTGAGAGATTGGATGTTTTATTCCTAAGACTGAGAGAAAGCAAAGATATTCTCTCTTAACACTCCTATTTAACTTTATGCCGGCAGTTCTAGCTGGTGCAATAAAACAAGAAAATAAAATAAAAGGTAAGATAGACTGAGAAGAAATAAATAACACCTACTTTGTTCCCTGAATACATATTGATCAATGAAAAAGCCTAAAGAAGCAATGGAAAATTTTCTGGAACTTATAAGCAAATATATCAAAATGGTAGGATACAAATTTAATAGACAAAAGTTAATTGTTTTCTTGTATTTCAGAAATGATCAATTAGTATTTAGATTAAGAAAATTAGGTCAAAAAAGGTGAACTGCTTAAGCATAGATCTAAAAAAACTATACAGGATTTTTATGTGGAAACTATAAAACTCTGATGCAATAAATCAAAGAATATCTAATAAATGGAGAGATATTCTGTATTCTTAGCTTATATTTCATTTTCTTAGATATTCTGTATTCAAAGTCAATGTTGTTAAGATGTTAGCTCTTCTCAAGTTGACCTATAGATTTATATCAATCCTTATCAAAATCCCAGCAAGCTATTTTGTGTAAAGCGAAAAAACCAATTGTAAATTTTATATGGAAAGGCAAAGAAGCAGAATAACAAACAGGATACTGGAAAAGTAGAACAAAATTGGACTGACATTACCCAATTTCAAGACTCAGTATAAAGCTATAGTGATCAAGACAGTGTAGTATGGGCTAGAGGATACACAAATACATTCATGGAACAAAATAGAGAGGCCAGAAATAGACCCTAACAAATACAGTGCACTGACCTATGATAAAGGAACAAGTCAATTCAATGCAGAAAAAAATAGTTGTTCAACAAATGATGTTGGAATCTAGATGAATCTAGACACAGAGCTTTCACCTTTCAAAACAATTTAAAATTGATTATAGACATAGTTGTAAAATGCAAAACTATATTATTTCTAGAAGATGATGTAGGGGAAAATATTGGTAATGCTGAATTTAGCAATGAGCTTTTAGATACAATATCAAAAGCGCATTGCAAAATAAACATTGTGCAGTTGGGCGTTGTTGAAATAAAAAATGTATCTAGGTGAAACACTAAAAAATAGGAGAAAAAATTACAAACTGGGAAAAAACTTGCAAAACAGATATCTCATAAAATTCTAGTATCTGAAATATACAAACAATTCCTAAAAGTCATTAGTAAGAAAATAACGCAATCTGGAAATGAGTCAATGATTTGAACAGATGCTACACCAAAGAAAATATTCAGATGGAAAATAAGCATATAAAAAGATGCTCAACATGATTTTTCATTATGAAACAGAAAATTAAAACAGGAATGTGATACCACCACCCTCTATTATCATGCCTAAAAATTTTAAAAACTGAGAACACCAATTTCTGGCAATAATAAAGAATAATAGGAACTCCTATTCACTGTTTAAAAAAATGCATTTTATACACTCACTCACTTAGGAAGACTGTGTTGTAGTTTCTTACAAAGATAGATATATTCTTGTCATTTGATCCATTAATATGGCAGAAGTGAATATATTCTTGCCATATGATCCAGTAATATCACATGCGTAGGTATTTACCAAAATGATTTTGAAATATGTTTCTACAAAAACTTGCATGTGAATGTTTATAGCAGCTTTATCCATAATTGCCCAAAATTGGAAGCAACCAAGTTTTCTTTCAATAAATGAGTGAATAAACAACTAGTATATTTCTACGAGACAATACTTTTTCAGCTATTTAAAAATGCAAGCCAATAAGCCACGAAAACATATGGGTGACTCTTAATTCGCTACATGTAAGAAGTCCATCTGAAAGGTTACATAATATATGTTTCCAATTATATGACATTCTGGAAAGAGATAAACTGTAGCCACAGTAAAAACATCAGTGGTCACCAGGGGTTGCTGAGGAAATGGGGTAGTATTGAATGGGTGAAATGCAGGGGATTTGTTATGGTGGTAAATGCATTTGTCAAAAAATAGAGAACTTTACAGCATGTAGAGTGAACTTTATTTTATATAAATTAAAAGAGTCAATTAAGAGGTTTGGGGCTCCAAAATAGAATGCAAAGTATGTTAAAACAATCTTACAAATTTGCAAATGTATAAAATAATCTCACTAAAGGTGGTGGGGGAGAGTTGCTGACCTAAGTACTACTCTGGAAATAAGGGAAGTATGTAAAGGTAAAGATAAAAGAGACTACTTAAGGATGACACTCTTGTTGATGAAATTATTCCCCATGCATATATTAGGTTAACTGTTTTGATATTGCTATACATCTATTCTAGAAACAAAAAGCTACATGAATGCAGATGATGAGAGCCAGATTTCTTATGAATGTACTGGGAAGTTATAGATAAGCAAGTGACGGAGGCTAAAATGATCCACATGATAATGCACTGCAGTCGAAGACATCATTATGAGCTCATGTTTTGCTTAGTGTAAATACACTTGTTTACACATAGGCATATTTATAGATATGTGAACATATACAGCTTAATAGACATGCATGATTTTTCTTGCTCTTTTCCCTGGGAGAATCTGGAAACAAGCACATCCCAGTAGCAACGAGCAAATCTCTCAGATTTTTTTTTTTTTTTTTTTAGTATCATTCTCTGATAAAAAGATCCAGGTCTTCTTGGAGAAATGACTAATTCTAGGACTGAGGAGGAAATACACAAGATGAACCCGGAGCATCTTTTAGTGCCAGACAGGAAGTTCTAGAAGCGTGCGCGCGCGCACGCGCACACACACACACACACACACACACACACACACACACACAGAGATATAAACAATTTAATTAACAAATAAATGTAGAAGAGAACAATGTTTTGTGCAGAATTCCAAACGACTTATGTAGATATTTTGCTCCTTAGGAGGTAGAACTTCTCACTCCCTAAGTGTGGGATAAGGTAAATGTACACATACGTAGTAACTTCCTCCTGACAAGCACAATATAAAAAGGAGGCAAAAAGAGAAACTTTACATTGGGAAAAGCATGGCAAATCCATCTTCATCTAGGTGATCTAGGTTAACATAAATAGTCATAAATTGAGCTTATAGTATGTACCCTTGCCATAATGTGATAAAACGGTACTTTACCTGTATGGTCTTCCTCCTCAAAACTCATATTCCCAGTCTCATCCTGGAAGAACATCAGATGCATCTCAGTTGAAGGATATTTAACAAAACACTTGGCCAATAATTCTATTAACTGTAAAAGTTATAAAACACAAAGGAGTTTAGGAAACAGTCAAAGACACAGAAACCTAAGGAGACATTTCAATTATACGTAACGTGATGTTCTGGAAAGGATCCTCAAATAGAAATATGACATTAGAGAAAAACTAAGGAAATCTATATAAAGTATGGAGTTTACTTAATGATAATGTATCAATACTGGTTCAAATATGTGATAAATGTGTCATACTAATTTAAAATGTTATTAATAATGAAAATTGAGTCAGTGTACATGGGCATTCTCTTCATTTTCTTTGTAATTTCTGTCAATCTAAAACTTCTAAAAATATAACTTATTAAAAACTACATGGGGCTTAAAGTAAATAGAGGAATAAGGATGCATTATTAAAAATGTTGACAGCAACACATTAAAAAATTAGGAAAGTAATGAGAATAGTGGTACAATTTGACATATGTTAAATGTCTAAGAAATGACTAAATGCTAGTCTTTATTTGAAAAAGATCTAAAGTTTCTTCATGGAAATGAGTACTCATTCTCTCACTGGCCTGCACACTCAGCTCCTATGCCTGCCACCTTATGAGCCAGGGGAAAGGAGAAAAGAGAGCTAGAAGGAGAGAGAAAAGTGAGAGAAAAATATCAGTGAAAAGAGAGAAAAAATACAGGCTGAAAAGAAAGGCAAGATGAATTTAAAAAAAGAGAGAGCATAGAACTGTCTGAAGGGTTGAATCTTGTGTTATATGTAGCGGAAGATAGATTACCTGATATAAGATCAAAAGTTATAACACCAAATGTGGACCGATGCGGTTCCCAACACAAGAGGTGAACAAACATGGCCGGTAGTTAATTGCAGTGACTGAAGTCTCTGTTTGTGTGTGTGTGTGTGTGTGTGTGTGTGTGTGTGTGTGTGTGTGGTGTGTACAGATTTTGTACATTCTTACTTAGTTGGCTGAATGCAGTTTTCTGCCTTTCCTAGAGTTTCTTGCAGACAAAATCGTGCACAAGCAAATGTGAAATTCACATTATGCCCAAATTGTTCCCTAATATATTAAACACGTTGGAACAAATTCACATTTTCAAAATAAGTATTAGAATACAACTAACTGTACAAGCCAGTACAAATATGAATATATATTCTTATTTCCCTTTTTCTTATGCAAAACTAACTTATTTACAAACCATAATTTTTTGCTCCTTGTTTCTTCTTTGAGAGTGTTCAAGGTATCTGAAGATGACCAGGATCAAAAACTAATATTCCAATGATACTATATCTATATCAGGTTTAATGCTGTATAATCTACACATTATTGTCAAACATTAAGCTATAAATTAGGTATTCACAAGCCGCTCTTACTTAATACCTGAACTACCTGCATGGCTTTTTGAATAGAAAGATCTTCAAACTTTACACTAGTGTTCTTCAAATTTTGTTGGCATAAAAAAAACTTGGAATATTTATTAAAAATGTATATTATCAAGTCTTTCTCCAGAACCACAGAATCAGAATCACAGAAGATGTAGGTGAAGACCTGAACCTATGTACTTAATAAATAAGCAAGGTAATTTTATGCCAAGTACATTTTAGAACCATTATTTTAGACCCACTGAATCAGAGTAGCTGGGGCTGGAGCTCTGATGTCTACATATTTAATAACCGCAACCGATAATTATCATGAGCATCTGAATTTGAGTACCATTTCTTTACATCAAGGATTTAGCTCAGGAACATTCTTACTACTCGAGGCAGATAACCATGATCCGTCTGGCAACTGTTTCACCTGGATGGCCATTTAGCAAAATGTTGGTCAGTTTTAACAATCTTCCAATGAGGTCCAGGGTGATTGAGAAGACTATGTAGAAGTGTATTTTAAAATCATAAAGCATAAATGATTTTTCTAAAACTTAACTTACGAAAATCAGAGTTAAAAAATAAAGTTCAAGCATAGCATCTCTGGAGGGTAAATTGCATTGCATGTACCTTCTCTGCTTCACCTGGAATTTTATTCTTTACAGTCCTGGATTGCTCGGCTGTCTCTGTGATGTTCCATCCATTGTTGGCTGAGGTCTGTCTACATGGGTTGCTGATACTGAAATCATACCAGCTGTTCAGATTTCCTTGTCACCCTTTTAAAACCTTCTCTTTCTCTATTTCTCTTCTTTCTCTTTCACAGATTCTTTTTTCCTTTTTTTTTAAAGCCAGCTACCTATAAAGAATGTGAACTCTCACCTCCTCAGACCCAGCAGAGGCTAGACCAGATGTGACCTGCAATTTGCTGAATGGGAAACAAACACAAGGAAAGCAGCCATCTGCCATCTGTTGCAGAAAGCAGCAGGGTGTGCCTGGCATTTTGGCAGGGCTCCCCCGCTGGGAAATTGAAAGAGAAAAAGCATTTGTTTCATTTTTCCCCTGTCTTGACCTGACAGCTACTTTGAGCAAGGTGAAGAGGAAAGGAGGATGTCTTACCAAGACAGTGAAAGCTTATATCTAAACGTTGGAGCTCAGTAAATAAACTCTAATTTGCATTAAAAGTTGTACCCTTGACAGGGTTGCCTCTCCTGGGTGGTACTGAGCATTTAATCTCCATAGTCGTCAGAAACATAGCAGAATGGCAAATTCCCTTCTTCCAAATTCCTAATCAGTTTTTCCACTTTCTTTTTCTCTGAACACCACATAGAAGGCTCTTGGGGGAGTTAAAGGTAATGAGGCAGGTATTAGTAGCAGATACAAACAAAAGGCAAGGATTTCTCCTGAATGCTGAATCCTGGTCATATGAGGTCAGAGAACATCTGGTCTACATTTACAGAAAGAGATGAATGCAAGAGAACAGGTTGCCCTGGTGACAGAGACCTGTTAGCTTGTACCCCTCTCTCTCCTAGCCGGATTGTGTGAACTGTGTCATTCCATTCAGATATACAACATGAGATGGCAATTTCCTCCCTTGATACATACTCTTAGGAAAGGTATCTCTTGGTCACTGGGGTGAACCATGATGGATAAAACACAGGCCATGGTCACATGAGTCCCGTTATCTAAGGAAATAAGTGATTTTTAAAATAAAGAAAGTAAACAATTTCAAAGATGTCTTTGTTTGCTAATGGAATTAACTGGATTAAAAGTGTTTTCTTCTGAGGAGGCACCTGAGTTTTCAAACTGCATTCAGCCCTTTATTTACTAAACAAAACTTTAAATTATTTCAAAAATTGACTTTGTGCCCAGAATTATCATTTTAATCAACACCAACTAAATGTAAATTTGCTATTAAGATGTTTACAACTTGAATTAGTAATGACCCTTATTTTAAATGGGGATGCTGTTCCAAATGAACAAAATTCACACATCAGCACTCTAGATCTTATGAGTTCACCTCCTATTACCATAGCACCATGCTATACAATAAGCTTTTGTAGTAAGAGACAGGTAAAATAAGTTTTTTAACAATGTATAACTTTCAAACAACAATTTACTAAGTGACAACTACTATAAAATGTATTCAGTTGCAAAAATAAGAGTGTCTCCCTTTCCTAAAGTTTTTGCCATTCTCCTTCTAGGAGAAGAGAGAGCTATTAGTAAACACATCTAAGTAGAGATGATGATATTATTGATACCTGTAAGTTTAGTAAGAGCACAAATTCTACACAAAAGATAAGGACATTCTTTAAAGAGTAAAAAAAAAAATCATAATCATAGGTAACATCATAAGATGAGACACAATTTAACATTTGTTTTAATACTTTTGTTAAGAAAAAAATGGATGCAAAGTAGTTTTTTGTAAAATAAATATCTTATAGGTATAAACTATAATTTTAATATGAATTCCTGTAAGTTCTTTATTTCTAAGTAATAAACTAAATACATGTTGTTGATACATATTTCAACTAATTTAGGCATTTTTAAAATTCACTGCACTTTGATGGGACTGACAACCCCAAAAGCACAGTGCCAGCTTATGTGCAGCATTCCTGCCTCTGGGGAAAAATTCCTGTGCATAGCTCAGGTGATGTAGCCTAGGTAATAACAGCACTTGTATTCTCAACTAAGATCTTTACTTATAGAAAAATTAAATTTCAGTGAGTCTGTATAATGTGTAAAACAATTTTCACTGGTCCAAACTTCCCATATCTATAAAATAAGAGCACACTCATGACTCATTCCCAAACTGGAACGAACCCCACAGGCTATATTGTTGGAGACTAGCCACCCTTCAGGAAGATGACAGTTGTTTCTAAGACTTCCAAATTAGTGTTTCACGTGTGCCAACATACAGCTTGTCGTTTGCAGACCCCAAATACTGTTTCTTCATTTTTTTTCTTTCCTGCAATGTCATATTCTCTGCTCTTTAATGTAAAGTACAAAGCTCATTATGGTCACTGTTCATCTAAAATGCCATTTTCAAAATAATTCTGGTTCTCAGCATTGCCATATAAATTGTTCAGTCTGCAGAAAAGCAGGGAGAAGAGTCTTCTCTTCAAATATGTGTCATGTATTGACACGTGGGTTATGTAACACCTTGAGTTTGCTGTAGTAAATATTTCAGAAAGTGCATATTAAATTGAAAAGTTCTGTCTCTTCTTTCCATGAGACTCGAAATTAGATAAGGACTACGGAATGAGAAGCAAGTATTATTTCTATTCATTTATTTATTCATTCATTCATTTAGAAAATATTTATTGAGTCTCTACTACAACCAGTTACTGTTCTAGTTGGCATTATGGGTGAACATCAAGATACAGAGGCAAACATAAGAGACTAAAATTCCCGCTCTCATAAAATTCACATTAGTGTAGGAGACAGAGAAAATACTTCTAAAAAAGTAATAAAATGTATAGCACATTAGATTGAGATGAGTATGAGTTACTATAGAGACAAATGAGGGACTATGCTAGGGACAGCCTGGAGTCCAGTTTTATGTAGAGGATAAAAGAAGTCTTTATGAGCGAGCACTATTGCCATAAAGACCTGAAAATTGTGAGGAAGCCAGTGAAGTGCATATACAGAGAATGAGCGCTTGAGGCAGAGAGAACAGTGAGGTACAATGGCTTAAGGGCTGGAACATGCCTGTTATGTTCAAAAGAGAGAAAGGAATGAAGCTGGTAGTAGGGTATGAGTCAGCCAGGAACAGAGGTCAAGCCCTGAAAGCCTTTACATGCCATTGTAATGACTTTGGTTTTTTCAATCTGAGTAGGATGAAGAACAATTAGAAGGCATTGAACAGAGAGGCAATATGATCTGACTCAGGCTTAATAGAATCATTCTAGCTGCAATATTGAGACCAGACTAGAGGTGCTCAAGGGTAAAAGCACAGACATCAATTTTGAAACCAGTAAAAAATTGAGTGAAAGATCATAATTTATGGGAATAGATGACAGTCGTAGAGATGTCAAAAAGTTGTAGGAACTTTATTATATTTTAAATAACAATCCACAGTATGTACTAATTGATTAGATGTAGAATATAAAAGAAAAGGAAGAAAGGATGGATTACTGCATAGTTTTCAACCTGGGCATTTAGAAGAAAGGAATTACTGCAAACTAAGACAGTAAAGAGTACAGAAGGAATAGATTTAAAGGAAGGGAGCAGATCTGAGTTTTGAACTTGTAAAGGTTTGAGCATTACACAATTAAGCAGAGATTACCATCAAGTAGGAGTTGGGTATGGAAGTCTGGAGTTCAAGAGGAAACTGATATTGGCTATATATTTCTTAGTTATCAGCATGTGGATGGTATCTAAAACAAAAATGTTCGGTGCGATTGACAGAGGAGTTTATGATGGTAGAAAAGCATGAAAGCAGAGGACTGAGCCCTGGGGCACAGCAGCAGTAAAGGCTTAGGAAGCCGAGGAGGAAGTAAATAAAGGCTTTCTTTTCTAGAAATGTTGCCATAAAGGAAAGGAGAAAATTGAGTTAAAGTGGAAGAGGGAGATAAGTTTAAGAGATTTATCATATTTAAAAATAAGATAAATACAAGTGATTTCACACTAATGAAAAGATTCAGTTAAAAGAGAATAAACTGATGAAATAGCTGAGAAAGAAACTTGCTGGTGTAATGTCTTTGAGTGTGTAAGAGGGCATGGAATCTAGTGTATAAGTAACAGGGTTTACTTTTAGTAGGAGCCCGGATATGCTTTGTATTAAAACAAACAAACAAAAAAATGCACAGCATATGGATGTGGATCCATATAGATGGCTGGATGGATACTTATAAAGACCATTTTCTGTTTGTTCAGTGAAATAGAAGCAAGGGAGCCAACTAAGAGTGTGAATAGGGGAAAGGTCTTAAAATAGTTTAAGGAGTTTGATATAAGAGGAAAAATTATGAAATAATTATTTAGAAAACTTAGTTGTGTTTTTCATCACACTCATTCTCTTGCCACTGATATAGAATAATGTTTTAAAAAATTGGATGAAATCAGGGTTGTGGTTTTGTCAAAGTAAAAAAAAAAAAGGAAAAGGACAGAACAAGAAATTTGAAGGTGACATAAAAAAGGTGCTTAGTATAACTAACTTCTGAATTTATGCTGAGTAGGACAGGATGATGATTGGAACCACAGAGAGTTTAATAATAGGTTAAATTAATTTAAATTTTATACATGTCAGTTGCTGCAAAACTGTTGGACACTAAAAGGTTGATTGAGTATGCTAGCTACATAGAAATTATTCGAGAATAGAGTTTTTTAAATTGAGTTTAAGAAGGGCTGAAGTCATGTTATGGGTAGGGACAAGTTCTGCCAGAGTATCACCATAAAATAGAGTAGTTTTGCTGGGATGAGAGACAAGAAAATCACTACATTGAGAGGCCAATTTGCCAGAAGTTTCATCAATGTAGATATTGAAATCATCAAGTCTGGAAGCAATGGTGTAGATGAAAGAGACAGTGAGCTAGAAGGTAAAACATTTAAAACAATAGAAGAGAACTCTGGTAATTGGTGGATGACTTCTATAAGCCAGAGTGGTGTATGTTTTAGCCTGGTCTATGAATTTTAAAGTTTTATATTTTTATGGAAGAGGAAGTGAGTGACCATGAGAAGTAGCAGGAGTAAAGTCAGAGGACAAGTTGTCTTCATATAGAGAACTCCAGGGGAAGATGTACCTCAAAGAATAGATTTTCCATTAGAAAACGATGATAAAGAGAAGTTTCAGATAGATTTTTTAGGATGTAAAGGATTTTGCTGATGACCAAAAATAACTATCAACTAGCGTGAAAGAAAGAGTAAAAAAGATTGAAAGATAGAATGTACAAAGGTATAGTGTCCAGGGGTTGACATAATTATTTGAGTGACCTGAGTTTTTTATGCTGACTAGTGTATACGTGGATAGAGGAAAGAAATAGTTATCCTGATGAGCCTAAGGCAAAGAGTAGTGGTGACTCCAAAGTTGGTTTATGGAAGTCGTCTTGTCAGGGGCGTGCAGAAGACTGTGGTCCCACCTGACTCAGCTGATGGGTGTGTAACAACTGCAGAGGGACGGTGTTTCTCAGAGATAAACTTACTCTTGTTCCTGCCCTGTAGACTCAGAGGCCAGCAGAAGGCTGGTCATACTTCAGAATGAAGTTTTTTTTTTCTCTATCCTTTTTGTTTTGCCTACCATGACTGCCAGCATAATTCCCCTTCAAATATTTAACTAACCTTCATGGAAATGGGTAGGTATGAGGCATTTACACTATCAGAAAAAAAATAATAAATGGCATTATAGACTTCTTTCCAGAATCATTGAGCTGATATCTTTCTCAGGAAAACAAATATTGCAGTTTTGAGAAATGTGAATGTATCTTTCTCTGTACATTTAAATTAGCCACATAATTTTTTTTTTCAGTTTCCTTCTGTGAGTCATGATTTGAATAGCAGAATACAGATTTTTTTTTCTTTCTTTATGGAGAGGCCAATAATTCTTAACTACATCTTTTATCAAAACCTAAGATCATACATATTCTGGTTCGAGACTCGGCTTCCTTATTTACAAAATTTCTTAAAACAATATTTTAAAAGAAATTGAATTATCAGCAAATATTATCAAACAAAATAAAAGACATGATAACATATGGTAAATGCAAGCACTGTAATGAATATCACTCTCAGTCTCACTGGAAATGGGTCAAGTCATTATCTTGTAAACTAGTATATGATGTTGCTCATGCTGTCCTCTGTTATGTACTCCGTTTCTGAATCTCTTGCTTGGACCTGTCTCTCGGCTCATTGGCACATCCCCCTAATGTGATAAATTGCTTGTAAGTATATTGTTTTTTTTTTTTTTCCAACAGAAGCTCTTCCTAAAGACACAATGCGTTACCAGGGAATTCTCTCTTGTTTTTTTCTGTTTGTTTGTTTTCTTTTTCTTTTTTCTTTTTTTCCACATGCTACAGCATTTCCTGAAATACTGTTTTTTTTGTTGTTGTTTTGTTTTGTTTTTTAAGTCTCATCTACACTTGACTTGTGTTACTTGTCTCAGTCTCTTCTTTTTTTCTGGAACATTGCTTTATTAGAAAATATACAGTAGAGGTCCATGGAGAAAATAAGCTCTTTACTCATTTTTGTTTTTCTGTGGGTGGAGTTTTTTATCCAAATTGAAGAGAAACAAAATAGTTAATAATCAAAATGGGGTCACCATTAATGAGAAGGAAGTGCTGAGTTACCTCAGATCAGATTCATATAGCTCTTGGTGTGAACACCCAGGTCTGGGAGAGGTAACAGGATGATTGATTTTCCTGACATACATGGAGATGTGAACTGTCAGAATGTGGAAACAGAAGTTAACCTGATCCCTTTATCATGGGTGCCAGCTCAGAAACTGAGTCAGATACTTCTTTCAATGTGATGTCTGTAGAGTCTCTAAATATTGGTGAAGTCTGCCTTTTTTGACTAGCTATGTTTGGGAGGGTGGGACAGTACTGGGAGTTGGAGTTACCCCAACAGACTTTGTTATTTCATTAGGAATTTACTGAGAGATAAATCTTCCTGCTTCTGCCCTATTTCCACACTGAAAAGAAGTGATCAGTCATCAGTGAATGTGCTGCCAAAAAGTTTTGTAAAGTCAGGAGCCATTCCGAATGGGAATTAATGGGGAGCAAAAATGATCTTTTCATATTCTCAGCATTTATAATGTATGGCAATCTGTCTTTAGGTAAGTCTGCAAATCAATTAAGCATGAATGATGTATATGGTGTAGAATGTGACCTTAACAAGTTGTCTTGTCTCTGCCTTGATGTTTCCATCTGGTTCGTGCAAGGAATGCTCAGATAAAGGGAGAAGATTATGATTTCAAAGGGAACAGCCATTATGGGTCACTATCTTCCTGGCCTGATAAGTTTAATCCAAGTTGCCCGGAAGGGTAGAACTCATAAAATACTTTATCTGAAGCAAGTGCAAAAGTACTCATAAACTCAAAGGTTAATCACTGCACCAGAAGAACAGATGAAGGAGACAGGGCAGTTTTATGTTTCTTTACTGAGCTGCCCTTATTAATCATGTTGTGGGTTGCTTTAAAATATAGGCTTGCTCTTTATTTTAAAAGCCAAATGGATAGACAGACAGACACTGAAAATGAAGTTGGATTGATGATAATATAATTTATTCATCTTCCTTCTACTCACCAGACTTTGCAGGAGATATAATGAAGGTCAGAATGTGTATAGTTACATTTTTAAAAATCTATTTTATTATGCTATATTTCTCTTGCTATTATTATTTTTCTTTACTTAATTTTAAATTCAACACTTATTTATACTGAGCCCTAGGTATTTACTTTATTTATCCTTCAGTGCAAGTGGTGTTATTTTAAGATGACAGGTGGGTAGCTTGATCATCTATTCAGATTTCACTAAACAGCGTGTAATTGGATTAGAGAATTATACTAATAGAATGTTGTTGATAAATCAGCAAATTGATTTCATATCTGCCTCTGGATTTATTCAGGACATCTTTGGACAAGTTCTAGCATGAGAGATCTGTGCATTTGTAAATAAAACAAAGTACAGAGGAAGTTCCTTATGCACTGTGTATATTGATTTGATAGGATCTAGACAACTAAATAACCCTAATTTGTTCTTTTATCTAGACCAAAGATTTACAAACTTTTTCTTAAAAGGCAAGATTATAAGTATTTTTGGCTTTATGGATCATACGGTTTCTGCCTTTATAGTGTGAAAGCAACCACAAATTACAAGCAAGTGAAAGCACATAGCTGTGTCTCAGTAAGACTTTATTTAAAAACACTTAGAAGGTACAGTTTGGCCATTGGGCAATAGTTTGCTGAACCTTAATTTAGACTATCTATAAGAATAAAATAAAAATGATATTTAGAAACTACTTTTTACTTATTTTGCTACATGGCATATATTTGAAAGCTTTTATTATTTTTTCTTCTTAGTTCATTTTTAAGGTGCTTACTGTAACCAGGAAGTTACTTACATATATACAGCCGAAACAATATAATAAAGTGTGGTGGCACTTGTGATTACCTAAAACATATGGGCTCTAACTCTTAAAAAAAAATGCAGCAAAATTGGCCCAAGGGCACCAATGTATAACATCCATTAGTATTGGTATGTAAAATTCATTTGTCCTTTCTTTATGCTTTTAAAATGTAAAACAATTTTTTTGTATTCCTATAAGATACAGAGTTTAATTCAATAAAAATCTCAGTGTTTTCAAAGACATAGCCTCTTCTTATATAAAATGGTGTATGTCTAATTAATAATCAGATAATCCTTGTCATCCCAAATTTTGTTACATTCTCACTATTTGAAAATTCTGAAATTAACAGATTTGGATACAGTTTCACATGCATTGTTTACTATCTGAAATTTTGCTCCTTTAAACTCCAGGAAAAAAAAATTAAATAATGCTTTACATCTCTAACCCAAACTCACTATGTAATTTGTGCTATTCGAATAAAGGAAGTCAATAGATGTGGGTAGCAAGAAATATTGAAAGTGGATTGTAGCTCAAGGCATGCAATAACACTCTCTTTTATAATTCATTAGGACCATTTCATGAGTTTAGAATTGTTAAAAGCCTTTTCATAGCAATTCACTTTCGTTTGATTACTTTGAAAAAAAATCTAACTTTGCCATGGACTACAATAGTATATATACAGCAGGCTGTGCTAATAACTCCTACTTAACTCTTGCCTTATCCCCTACTGATAAGCCACACTAACCTTTCAGTTTTGTGGTTCTTTCCCACCTTTAATTATTTTATCTACTCTCTCTTTTTTTCTTAAAGAATGTCTTCCATTCTCATCATTGTAGACTCCTTCTTATCTTTCAAGTCTTTTAAGTGTGTATTTAGGATGCCAACTGACATACTTCGATACCATTCAATTGACGAATTCATTCAATTCACAAATATTAACTGGCTGCTGCTATAGGTCAGATACTCTGCCAGCTCTAGGGACATGATGGTACATCAGACATACTGAGTCCCTACTTTCATGGGCTTTACTTTCTATCAAATCATGAAGTTACCAGAGTTATTCTCTGCTCTGTGTATCTGTTCTCCACTAACTTTACTTTTCTGTGTCTTGATTTGACACAAATTTCCAATGAAACTATTTTCAGATATAATAAACTTCAGTTGATAAATGTAAACAGGTATAAATTGTTTTGAATGTACATATTAAGGTAGATGGCAAATATATATTAAATATAATGTGGTTTATTGTTTTGCAAATATATATATATACAAATGAATCTGCAACTACGAATAAAAAGTGTTAGCAAGTATGATTTTATTATTTTGTTCTGGATTTCATCAAGTTAGTAGGCAATTCTTATTTGGAAGTAGTTCAAATTCAATTTGAATGTAAATACGCCGAGGTAAATTATCCTCCATTGGGTATCAGATTTGAATTGAACATGGCATGTAGACATTTTGATGTTTAATTGCTAAACTTGTATCAGTTACTACAAGACCTTACTAAACACTTTATTTGGATTGTTCACAAAAATAAGAAAATAAGGTGCAAGAAAGAGACAAAAATGCTTTTGAAGCTCAATTCAAAAGCTAATTTTATCACACGCAACTTTGTATAGCATATTTTCCATTAACCAAAATTATTTTTTAACCTTTAAACATTTTCTTCTATGGCATATAGATAATTAAGCATTAGAATATACTATTTTATGAGCAAAATAATAACTTCTAAGGTTTGATAAAATGAATTTTGCATCATTTGCAGTTGAAGTATGATCCAATTATTTTTATTTTGCCGATGAAAGAAGGTCTGCAAATCATAATTCTTATTTATATTAGTGACCTGAGGTAAAGTTTAATTCATGGTACTTAGTAAATAACTTCATTCATATTTCATCCGCCATATTGAATACTCCAGCATTTTCTCCCAGAAAAAAATGAGATAAATTCTAAGTGTATGCCAAATATTTAAACATATCAATAATATGGCACAATCCTATACCAAATGTAAGGTCTATAATCAAAACTTTTAGTAATCATTTTAAAGACCTGCACATCACCTTCTTAAATGCTGAAAAATTTAAAATGTGCATATTGGTAATAATTTTCTCAAGAACTAAAATTGAAAATAAGTTGCACAAAATTGAAACAAAGAAAGTGCTCAATCTCATTACTTGCCCCCACTAATCTTTCAAGTTATGTGAAACTTTGATTTTCTGATTGCAAGAGAATATAAAAAATATTCAAAAATTCAGAATATTAAAAAATATGAGTATGAAAGAGAGCAACATTTCCTGAAAACCTGGAACAATGGTCACTCCGAGTTAAGGCTAAATTAGGAACATTAGTGAAACACTAAGAGGATAAAGAGAAGCTTTGATTTAGGGAAATCATTCTTACTGGAATTGTTTGCCTAGTTTTCTACGTACATGTCAGAATAAAGATAAAGTCAAAAAATGGGAAATTTTTGTCTTACTAGAAACTCTGTACTGATGAACAAAGAACAGATTTAGAACCTCTGTTATGTAGGGCAATGTAAGGAAAGTATTTGCATCCTTTTCAAAGATTATGAAAATTCTAGGAAATTGGCGACAATCCAAAGCTTATCAAGGACCACGATGATGACTGTAAATATTATGTCTTTTTGGCAGGAAACTGTGGTTTTAGCAAAGCATCCAATGTGCCTTTTAAGTTGGAGAAGTGTATTAGGCTTCTCCAGAGAAACAGAACAAACATAAAAGGAGATTTGTTATGAGGAATTGGCTCACATGATTATAGAAGCTGAGAAGTCCCACAATCTGCTACTTGCAAGCTGGAGAACCAGGGAAGTCTGAATCTGAAGGAATATGAACAAGGAGAGACAATGGTATAAATTCCAGGGCAGGAGAAGATAAGGTGAGATGTCCCAACTCAAGTAGTGAGGCAGAAAATAGGGGCCAAGTCTTTCTTGTGTCATTAGTTCTAGTCAAGCCCTCAATGTACTGAGTGATGCCTAGCACACTGGGGAGGGCAGTCTATTTCGATGACTCCACAAATTTAAATGCTAAGTTAGTCCAAAACCCCCCTCAGACACACATATACCCAGGAACTCCATGGAGTCTGTGAACTCCATGGTCGGTGAAGTTGACACATAAAATTAATTATCACAGAATGTGACCTTAAAACAGATAGAGCAGCAGCGTTGGACCAATGGCTCGATCTCTCTTTGGCTCACTCATATGTTTTGTTTACTGCCCAGAATGGGCCAGGTCTAAAGGCAAAACTATTAGGTTTTATCAGTGGCTGTTCTGCTGACAGAACACATAGTATCCAGTTTACAAAATTCTTTTTACTCAAACCTTGAATATATGCCCACTCACTTATATGCTGTTCCTATACGTACCTTCAGTGTTCATGACTTTGTCATTTCTGAATTTTATAATTTTGTGTAAGAGTGATATTTAATTTCCCACTAAAATTGCATATCTTTCCTTTTATTTCTAAGTTTTCTACTTCCGTGCTTATGATTTCTGACTTTTTTGGAGATAGCAGGCAAAAATTCTTCTTATTATAACATATTTCAGCATTTGTAACCAAAGACACATTTTAACATTAATGTGTTGATATTATTTAATGTTATGGTCAGATATTTTTTCTCTAAAATGTTGTTAAATTGTTGATGCATCTCAAAATTTTTGGCATCACAGAATTTAGAAAATATGACAATACTCTTCAGGCTCACTTTAAGGCTATCTTTTTGGGGTTTTTTGATACATTTATAGTTGCCAAATCTTACTTTAATATTTTAGTATGTCCTGATGTTTATTTTTTTTATCTGTTTGTTGAAATTTAAAACAACTGTTGGAGATCCATAATACAACCAAAAGCACACAACTGACCTTCTGCATAAAGCTGAATTTCAAAATTTTTTAAATTTCTTCTTATAGTAAATAAATATAATGCTTCCTATTTGTATATTTTATGAGCAGACACATGCCTAAATGCCCACTCTTGCAAAATGTAAGTCTTCTGAATATGCTTTCTTAGTAACAGCAAACAAATTACTAAGGCCCAAGAATTCATGGCTTTTTTTTTGCATTTCTTTTTACTTGACATCAACTCTGACTTTTCAAAGAAAACTGCTGGATATTAACAGTTGCTAGAAATGTGATGTCAAATAGTACCACTTATTCTCTAGGGGCTAGTGACAGAAAATTACTTATTTGACTAGCTACTGTGATAAACTATCTCAATTTAAGTATTGAATATAAGTCAGGTATCTCTATTAAAGTGGCTTTTAATAACATATTTCTGTAATCTCAGTAAGCAAAAAGAACATTGGAAATTCCTGAGGGACTTTCAGATTATGGTGAATAGATCGTAGGTTGTTCCAATTTTGTTTATAAAGAAGATTTATCTGGGAATAGAATATCAGCATAAAGACTATTCAGAGTTATACAAGAAGATATTTTATGCAAATAAAACTGTGCAATGAGTTTAGTATCTAGGTGATCATAAAAATTAAAAGTAAAGCACATGGTCCTAATTTAGACATTATGTTATGTTATGAAATTAGTTGTGTGACTATTTTTAAAAATGAAAATTTAAGAGAAATGGAATCTATACTAATAATGGTCTGATAAAGTAAAATTTATTGTTCTGAATAATAGTGATTGTTGGCCATTATATTAAGAGAAAGTTATGTTTTGATTTATTAAATATTTTCACTTATAATTCTGAAGTAAATCAGTCAAGTAAAATGAAAGAAACAATTTTAAGCAAAGTCCCCAAATGATTACAAATCCCCATACCCATTAGTTTTCTGTTTGTTTTTGTACCTACTACAGCTTACTGTTACCAATCAGTACGGTATGGGAAAAGAATATTGGACTCACGTCATCATTTTTCCTTTGCTCAGGGATTTTGTCTGTTCAACTTCTGATTTTTTAAATTATTCACTGATGCTTTTACTATTGTTATTGTTGGTAGGCTTGATCTGATATAAATTAAAACTTCAAGGCTAGAAATGAATGTCCGTCACAACTGACTTTTGGTGAGTTTGCAACCCAAGTGGAAAGAGTACAATCAAGGGCATGAGATGTTTTAGCCCACCAGCTGTGGTCACTCAGTGTTTTACTGTGGGAATATAGAATTCTGTTTATTCTTCAGATTCTCTAAATTGAGAAAGTATTAAGGGGTTAGTAAATGAAGAGAGGAATTTGTGTAAGAGAGTGAATAGGTGAGTGTGAAATAGTCTGCCCTTCAATCAGACATGTGAAAGGTTAGAGAGAGAAAAATTGGACTTCATATGAAGGTGCTAATGCTTGTGTTTTTAAAATAAAACATTCACTTATTGATTTAAGGAGGAATTTTGAAAAAATCGACTATGTATTAAATGATTTATTGTGAAATTAAACTTACTATTGTCTAATAATTGCTTTATGATTTTAGCAAAAGTATAAAAAAATAAAGAATAGAAAAATAACTGAAAGCACACCATTTCATTGCATTTTTTTGTCTTAGTATGTAAGCTATAAAACTATTTGAGTAAAGCATCTAAACTTTAATTTGATACTGAATTTTCCGATTTTCTTTTTAGTCATTGAATAATATAGATAAAATCATGGTTAGGATTTAATACCTTCAGCTTTTCTCTTGTGATATTAATTTTTATTTCACATATAACTTTGAATCAGGAAAAAAATCAACAAATAAATTTGTTAGGTGCATCTTGGTAATTAAGCACTCCCACTTAGAAAGAGATATTAATCATATATAGACATTTTTTAAAAATCTTATTTAGTTCCTTCCGGTAAGAAGAAAAATGGATTTTGAAAAAAAGCAACCACTACTATAGTCATGATTTATGAATATTTTATTGGAGATTGGGTTTGAGATATACTACTTTTAAATGAATTTTATGTGAATTTTATGGATAAACTGCAAAATTAAAATGACATCATTATGATTGTATAAATAGCTATTTGTTGCTACATTAAATCACAACATCTTTTCTAGCTCAGAAGGGAACTCAGACTCTGGTCTGTAATTTTTGTTGTTCTGGATTGGGAAGACGTATACTGGTATTAAAAATGGGATCTCTCTTTTTTTTTCCTAAGCGGTGATGCATTGAGAAATATATCAAACTCTTTCTGTGTAAAACTTTATGAGTTGAGACCAGGGCTGGCTTCATTACTTACTCATTAGTAAGCGTAGATTAGAATGTATTGACAAAAATGAGTATATCATGAAGTGAAGAGTTGAGCTATATATTCAAATATCTAATCAGTATGTTGTAACCTGAAACTAATATAATATTATATGTTGGTTATACCTCAAAAAAGTTGAGCTAGTTTTGAGCAGTGTTTTCACTGTTCTGGTATGTATTCATGAGCTACAAAATATGAATTGTGTACTTTCAGGAATTCTGTCTATTTCAAGTTCTTATATTTGTATTCATAATAGGTAATATGCAATATTAAAATAGTAACATGTGTGCTATTAAAATTTTAAATTTTTCTTTACTGAGAATGACATGAATTAATAACTACAAAATACAATGCCAAGTTGAGAGACAGAGTGAGACAGATCATGGGACAAAGGATACGGCAATATATTCTGACACTTTTAGTCATACTTTTTTTTATCACTTTTTAAACAAGGGTGATTTTCTCTTTGTGCTGGACCTCAGAAATGATGTATTCCACCCTAGTTTTGAGTGTTCTTACAATCAATCAATCTTACTGGGTATAATCTCTCCATATAAGTTATCTGGGTGCCCCTTGTATCATGTGTCTTTTTCTTTTTGCAGATAAAATTATGCCATGCAAGGAGGAGTTGCAACATGTTGACTCCTTCAGTGATTTCTTATGAAGCAATGTGAAGCTGAGTAAGTTTGTAAGTTAATTTCTCAATGAAGTAAATATAACTGCAATAACTGTTTAAAGTTTGTTGATCAAACAATATCTTGAAGAAATCAAAATATTTTAATAGATATAGAGAGATTAATCTTCCCCTTGATGAAGTTGGCATTTCATCTCTTCCTACTATTTCTTTCAGAGAGAATACCAAGATATTAGTTTTAAGAGTAAAGGATAGATCACAGAGACTCTGTTCAGACGTTGGTTGGTTCCTTTTCTTATTAGCTGTGGCTTTGTTTACTGCTTTCAATCGTGAGTTTCTTCATTTTCAAAATGGTGACTATAATACTGCCTCACAGGGTTGTTGCATGAGTTGAATGACATCATGTATGTCAAGTGCATGGCCTGGAGAAGGTAATTGATATATAGTTATTATCACTACATTAGTTTCTGTGCAGACACGCATACTATTCACATAGACTTAGACACACACTCATCCTCACAATTATACGCTTTTGTCTGTTCTTCCCATTCAAACATAAGTCCTCATACCTCTTCCTAATATGAATTATAACCAGGTATCCCAGGAAAAATATGCATGGATGCTTCTACAAGACTAGAGCACTTAATGACAGAAAGCTAATTGAGTAGGTTTGTAACATATAAAGAAAGATTCTTTGGGTTCCTTTCAAATCTCCCTGGAAACAACACAAAGTTTCATTAATAAGTCAGCATTTTGAGAAAACCATCTAAACATTAGAAAAAAAATCTTAAATATTTTATTAAAATAACAATTCCCATCTCTAGAATTGTACTGAATGGCTATCTCAACTATTCAGAATATAGTTTAGCATCGAAATTATGCAGAGAAATAATTAAATTTTAAATATAGACATAACTAATGAGAGCATTATTTTATCATACATTACAGTTAAATAGATTTTCAGAAAAACTCCTGGTATATGCCACATAACTAAAAATGTTGGGTTAAAAAGGAATACATAAATACAAAAAAAATGAAGTTTGAATGTTTCCCAAAACTTACTTTATCAAGTTAGTTATAATCTCACTATATGTATACTATAGCAAAAATGTTAATAGAAGAGGTTATGATGAGAAATGAAATCCATCAGTGTACAAGCAAAATAAAAAAATATCATAACCAATTGGTTAATTCCAACAATGTAGGGCTGTTTCAACACTAAAAAAAAATGAGTTAATAAATTTCACTACATAAAGAGAATTAAGAAGAAAAATAAGGATCTCAAAACATTCAGAATAAAGCATTTGACAAAATTTTTAAGAAATATGTAAGACAAAACACAATAGTGTAAATGGAAATAGAAAGAATTTCCTTAACTGAATAAGCCTACAGAAAACATAATGTGCAATAGTGAAATTTCATAATGATTAATGATGATTTTGTTTAAATTAAGAAACACCATACAAATAATATAAACATCTAATAGTCTAGGTATTTATTAATAAATAAAGCCAGGTAAAGATCACCATACATTCATCCTGTGGACTTGCTCTTTCCCTGAATGATATATTCTCTTTTTTTCCATCTCATCTATTCAAATATTATAGTATCCCCCAAATCTAAGCAGATACAGATGTGGTTATGTAAGCCTGCAAGTACTTTATTTCTGTTGGAGCTGGTGAATATTGCTATTTGATAGATCATCCCCACAATGTTACATCAGAATTTTATTTCATTAATGATGAGTCCTAGGGTTAAGAGGGAAAAAACAGTGTTTTGAAAGAAGAGAAGTTTCTAATGTTAAAGCAGCTGAAATTCATTTTTCCAAAATCCTAGGAGTTTGTGAACTCTGTCTACAAAAATTACATTTGAATTACTCCCTTAGCTTGGCAGGCTCCCATTTGTGGAATGGGAGTCTGTGGTAATTTAATTCAGGAGCTACATCTAGCTATATCCATGTGCATCACCGATTCCAACAGCCATTCTAGAGCTCAGAGGAGCACAGAAAGAAATCTTCTAATACTCAACTAATCCTTTGCTTCTGTCCATTCAGTTTTTAAAAACGTAATAAATTTAAGATACAGTAAGGTGCTCACCATTAATACCCAATTTATATGCAGCCAAAAGTAATAAAATCATAAGACAGACCTTATTAACCATTTGACAATGCTGGAAAAATAAATGAATAATTACATTGTTAGAAGTAACACAATTAAATTTATGATGAATTTTATAGGTGGACTGGATAAGAGAATAGTTTGAACTCTAACGTTATATTTGACTGGAATGTTCCTCGTTTAAAATTATTTTAAAAATTTAATGGTCTACATAAAAGGAGTAGAGACTTATCACAGATCTTTTCTCAGAGTTGTAGGATAAACATTTCTGAATTAATATTTTGTTGTTTCTAAAGTAAGTCATTATTTTACATTTTAAATAATGTATAATATATTTAAATATGTTCAAATAAATAAAAGAAACAGCTGGAAAAGAACAACTGCAACTGCTCCTTTTTTACTTTTCTTCTATATTGTTAGTGGGGAGAATTAGTAGGGGATCCTTTCTTCTGATATCCATGTAATTCTATATTGTAAATGTGAGCTAAATGCAAGATAAAAAGAATTATTTTATCTGTTGCTAATTGCTGAAGGTTACCAACAAAGTTATTTAAAAAGTAAACAATCTTGTTTTCTCCCCTACTAACACAGAGAACATTGACAGCTATGAATGTAAACTCATCCAAAGAATTATCTTGGACAATAACGAAAAATTATGAAGGCAGAGATGGTGGCTGTGCATTCAGAAAACTTATTCCAGGGGATGTGTGCATGTCTTCATAGTAATACTGTTTCCTGCCAATGATTAATGCTAAAAAAAATAATGTTTATTGGCATGAATTCTAAGAAATAAGGCTGATAACTCCCTTTTCTCTTCCAGAATACTTCTTTTATTATATATAAATCAAAATTTGTTTCTTAACTAATTTAATTTCTCTGAAATTTCAACTGAGTCTGATTCACTTCCTTGCATTATGTTGTTGAGTACTTAGATGTATTTTTATTATTTCATTTTAGATGGTTTACATTTTCTAGTCTCTTTTCTGTTAGAGAGTTAGAAAGACCATCCAGATCAACTTATTAATCAAAACCAGGATTTTGGTAATTAATTTACTTGCCTAAAACCAAACTGTCAAATCCGAACCCTAAATTATAGTTTTATAACTCTGTAGCCTAGCCCTTTTTATTTTTACCTTAATAACATACTATATATCACCCATTTAGCTTATAAACAAATGTAGAAAAGCTAAAGGTATGAGCAATCTTCAATTGTTCATGTCTCTACGTGGGCCTCATGTCTGACACATAATGGGATTCTATTCGTATATTTATTTATTCAACAAATATTTATGAAGCACCTATTATGCCTTAGGAACTGAATAAACACCAAGAGTGTAAAAGTTTATTTCTCATCTTCACTAGCTCTAAAGTTTTCATCCAGTTCCATAGTTTTAAATACCATTTATATGTTAATTGCTCTCAAATGTCTATCTCCAGCCCTGACTTCTTCAGACTTCAGGCCATACAGTCATCTTTCTACCTCGCATATTCATGGTTACCTAATAAAGATGTCAAATTTTACACTTCATTTTACTTTCCCCAAACTTACTCTCCTAGTTGTCTCTATCTCAGTATGTCTATCTACTTATTCAAGCAAAGGACATAAGGGCACTTTTGAGTCCTCTCTGAAACACAGCCACCACTGAAAATTCATCGGCAAATCCTGAGCCTTTTATATTTTATGGAAAAGTACATGTGATCTTCAGTTAGGTTGACTTAGTTGAAACCTGGCTCCATCATTGTTAGCTATATAACATAGTGTGGATATTTAACTTTCGTACAAGTTGTTTTTCCCATCTAAAATGAAATTAATAATGAGGTCTAGCTCATATGATTGTTATCAGAATGTAATAGAATAACACATGTATTTAGTACAGCTTCTATTCATTAAGTCAGTGTTTTTCGTTTTTATTTTTAAATAAGGCAGAATCAGTAGGAGTGAATTAGAGAATGGAGATGAGGAGAAAGAAATTCAGACATACTTTTGCCTTGGGCAAGTCTCTAACTTGGGCAAATGGATGTTTAGTGGTAATCATTTAGCAAGTTAAACATCATGAGAAGGTTATATTTGGGGATAATGATGATATATTATGGTACATGCTGAGTTGAATTGCCTGTGGTATATTTAGGTGAAGTCTAATAAACAATTGCATATATGCAAGGCCAACATGTTATGAAACCTTGGAAAGGCTCATTCTCAATGCACAAAGCCTAAACCACTAGAAATGTTTAAAACTTGCAGTTACTTTAATTTTACTTAAATTTCACCTAAGGAATTATTTATCTTATTCTATCCATATGCATCAATCTTTTAAGATACATTTGCAGTGAAAAATCCATTATTTTCACCCCTATGTTTTTCTGTATTAACAACTGAGTTTGAAGCCAACGAGAGCCTGTCATGTCTTGAAAATGAAAACTGACTTCTCTACTAAGGCTCTGTACACAAAAGGCAGTGGATCATAGTAAATGCCAATGATCATGTACTAGTTCACTTTTGTGAATTCAGAACCTTCACATTGTCCTCTGTTCACTCTACAGGCACCTTTGCACTTATGAGATGTATCACATAGTTCTTGCAAATTGGAAATAATTGGAACCAGGAGGGGGGAGGGGAGAGTAGATAAATGCATCTGTATAAGCAGAGTGAGAAATTGTCACGAGAGGTATAAAAATAACACTTATCACTAATGGAACATAAAACTGTCATTCCCTGGGTAGCAGCTTAGTTGCTAAGATTGCTCTGGGGAGGTAGAAGCAACTGTAATTTCCTCAACTTCCAGGGTGGTCAGATATTTCTGGTTGAAATAATTCATTGCAAATGACTGATTATGAAATCAAAAAGGAATAACTTATGTAGCAGGCAATGTTCAATATTCCTCTTCAGTGAGATGAATTGATCAATTACAAATGCAAATATAGTTCTTATGAAAATGGGTTTCAATGTTTATTATATTTATTCTTGCTACCTCTTAAGTTCTATCTTATTTAGAAATATATAAAAACATGAAGATATTAAGAAATTTATAAGTACTTCTAAAAAAATACAAGAAATCCATTCTGTGTTTTTGATTCAATCTAATCTTCTATTATAAGTTTCAAGGTTTTTTTTTTACTCTCTCCAGTCCTAAATAAAAACCAATACATGCCCTTGGGAAAATATGTATATTATTTCTTCAAAAATTTAATATAACATCATTTTACATCCCACCAATTCCTAACTGATTTCTGGTTCAGCAGTTTGGTAAATTTTGCTTATTTCTTGCCCGGCAAATAAGCTTTTCATATTGACTTTGAATTCTCAGGAAGGTCCTTATCTAAGAATATTAATATCGATCAACAATGAGGAAAAATGCCTACCTAGAAGACATGTACTCTATTTGCATTTATTGTATGCTATTTTACTTTGTGAGTGTCAGGACTGGACCAGTAACCAAATGAATAACCTTGTGAGCATTAGAGATTTAAGTATCAAAAACCCAAGACAAACGAAGCTGCAGCCCTTTGGGATGGACTTCCATCTTATTCTCCGTGGGCAATGTCCTTTCAGTGAATCGCTAATAGTTTAGACAATAAAAGTGACAGATTAATGAGCATATTTTAAATGGCAAAAAAGCATTTGACTACAAAAATTACATTTATTACTCAAAGTTTCCTGTAGTATATCAAATGATTTTTTTTAAAACCAATTTTTAACAAATATGAAGAAACTGGTATTTGAAATGGATAGATTATGAAAGCAAATTTTGGTTTTCATTTAAAGTTTAAAGGAGTGATTATTTTTGGAGGGGAAACAAACTACTTTTATTGGCTTATTTATTTCTAGTTGACTCTAGCTCATCATCGGTCAGCTCCTCTTTTAATAAAATTTAAATTAATAAGATGTTAGTTATGACTAAAGGAAAGCTAAAATGACAAAACCCTACCCACTTGGAAATAAATTCAAACAATATTTAGTCCTATTGGACAAACATATCGAACACTAATCTCTGATAAATATGTTCTAGTGTGTACTTTCTGTAGAGCAGTTTGGCCTGCACTAGCATAAATGATGCCTGCGTTATAGTGAACCTTCCTTCAAAATTGTTTGACAGTTGGGTTGATTTTTAATTACCTTGTTAGATTAAAAATAGGCATTTTAAATCTCATTAACTGCCCAGTATAGACAAAGAAATTCATCTATTTTGCATAAATAAATAAATAAATTTCTAAAAAGAGATTTTTATATAAACATATATACATATGTTTATAGAGTATACATCTACTCTACAAATAAAATGTCACCAAAGATAATTTTCTGTTAATATAATTAATATAAAAATGATCCAATTGAAGAGACGTTTTGATTCACCTATGTTTTCCACAGTGTCACTTATTCAAGGCAAAAGCAATGAATATAGGTAGGATTATTTTTAGTAAATTATAAAATATTTATAATTTTAGTTAAATATTTTATAGTATTACTCAGATTTATATTACTTATATTAATTATCTTTATAATGCATTACTTATTAATGCTAAGTGATGAGTAATAAGAGCATTAATAATGAATACTATCAATAAGTAATAATATATAAGTAATAATATAACATATTTGCATATGAATATTTGGTACTTGCCATCATCAAACATCTTTCTTTTGTTATTTCATTTGAGAGTAAAATGTGTTTCCTGATTTTGTGTGTGACTTAACTAATGTCATTGCCTCTTTCACAAGGTCTGGTATTACTTTAAATATCTTATCTTATATTATTTTTATGTATAAGCCAATTCTTAGTTGTTTTTTGAAACAAGAGCCTGCAGACATATATAAAAATTGCGTATTTAATGATGCAATATCTTAAAAATGATTCACATCCATTTTAGTGGCTCCCTGAGACACAGAGCAACACATGGAGGAAGGGGAGCTCTGTTCAGCAGGACACTCAGGTTATGCCTCCTTTGCATCGATTCTCTGCTGGCGGTTGTGGAATCCAGGGTCCCTACTTGGAGAAGCCGAGAGCAGTGGAGGAGGCACACATGGCCTTTAAGAACTTTGCTTGAAACATGTAGGGAATATTATTAAAGCATAGACAAAAAAATCATCTAAAACAGAGGCCTGGGTGAAGGAGTAGAAGACAAATGGTTGAGTCTTGAAGAAAAGAAACTGTGCATTTGATAAATGAAAAATGGGGTGGATTAGCATTACTGACAGAAGGAACATCACAGCTCAGCTAAGAGTTCTAAGATTTCATGATATATGAAATCAAAGCAATTTTACCCTCAGGAGAGAGAAGAGGATTAAAACCGTGGAATGACATACTTTTTTTACGATTCATATAATACGAAATATAAATAACCACACTTCCTAGAGAAAAAATGAAACAACAAAAATGATTGCTGCAGCCAAAACTGAATACAGAAAAAGGAGACCTTTTTACTCTTTTGATACATAATAAATGTTACATATTGAAATTCTACAATTTTATATGTCAATATAGGTATCACCAAAATCAAGATAATGAATATATCCGTAATCCAAAAGTTTTCGTGTGCCTTATGTAATCCCTTTTTTCCAACTGTTCCTACCACCCACACCCCCATTCTCAGACAACCACTGATCTACTTCTGTCACTGTAGATTTGTTTGCATTTTCTAGAATTTTAAATAAATGGAATCATACAGTATGTAATTTTTTGTATCGCTTATTTTACTCAGCATAACTATCCTAATACAGTTCTACCACAATTGGTTCATCCATTCACCTTTTGTTGGTCGCTTTTAGTTTGAGTCTGTTACAAAGTAAACTGTTACAAGCATGGGTGAACAAGTCTTTGTATGGATATATGCTGTCATTTGACTGGGTACATGCTTATAAGATGATGCTCTGTTTATACCTTTTAAAGAAATGCCCTCTTTTAATTTATTAATCGGTCACCTATTGCCCCCTACTGGACACTGCACATCACTCCCCTACCCCAAGAATTTATTCAGGGGTGAGATGAACAACATAAGCAGGCACTAATTGACATGAAAAACCATTTATTATATGGTAAACAACAAAAGGTTTCCTCAAGAAGATGGGCTCCTGTTCATTCTGTAGTTAAGCAAGGTGGTGACTTTGGCTTTTTTAGCATCTAAGAGGTGGGGCTGGTGTGAGGGTTCCCATTGACACTGTCTGCATGGCTACAATTTCTAGCTGCTGCAGGTGGGTTTTGTTATTGTCTTGCCCTGATGAGGAGCAAAAGGGGAAAAGGCAAAGGGTATCTGAAAGCTGTCAGGAATCAGACATCAAAAATGGAGTCTTTGCTTTTTTCACACTGCCAAACTCTTTTCCAAAGTTGCTTTACTATTTTATGTTCTCATGGGCAGTGTGATTTCTCTTCCTTCATCTCCTTGTCAACACTTGGCATGTTTTAGTCTTTTCAAATTTAGGCATTTAACTAAGAATATAGTAGTATCTCTGTGTAGTTTTCATTATCATTTTTTCATGATTAATGATTTTTTTGAGTGCTTGTCTTTCCATATCTTCCCTAGTTAACTGTTCAAATCATCTAGAAATTAAATAAGTGCTTTATTTTCTCAATTTTAAATATAGGCTGTTATTTATGTATTCTGAATCATATTTTTTATCAGATAGATGATTTACGAATATTTTCTCTCGGAGTGAAAATTGTCATTTCAATTAGTTACCAGTGTCTTTTGAAGAATAGGCATTCTTAAATTTGAGCAATTCAATTTATAATTTTTTTATGAATTATTTTCTGTGTCATAAATAAGAACCCAAGGTTGTAAATACTATTGTATTTTTTTCTAAAAATTTTATAGTTGCACATTTTACATATAGGTCTATTGTCTATATTGAATTAATTTTTAAAGGTGTGAAACATCAAACAAAATTCAAATTTTTACATATTAATAGTCAGTTGTTCCAGCTGAGTTGACCAATTAACTGACTATGTGTACATCTATTTCTGGACTCTATTTCTGAGTTCTGCTTTATTGATCAATCTGTGTAAATTGACACTGATTCTACCCCTTCTTGAATACTATAGATTTGTAATAAGACTTAAATGTAGGTAGGGTAAGTCATGCAAAATTGTATTTTCTTTTCAGTTCTTTGAATTTTCATATGAAAGAATTAGCTTGTCATTTATACAAAAAAAAAATTCTTCTGATAAGTTTATCGGAATTCTCTTGAAACTGCTGATCAATTTAAGGAGAAATCTCATCTTAACAATGTTGAGTCTTTTGACCCAGAAACACAATATTTCTCTCCATCTACCTATGTCTACTTAAATTCTTTCAGCGAATTGTGTAAATTTCAATACACAGCTTTTATACATCCATTGTCAGATTTACGTTTTAGAATTTCACAGCTGGATTCTATTTTACATGGCATTTTTAATTCAATTATTTATTTTAATTTGGTCCATTAAAAGTTTACAGATACATAATAATTTTATATGCTAATAAACTCAATTATTAGCTCTTTATTTATTTCTCTTGTCTTATTGTGATGCCTGAAGCTTTAATAGAATAGTAGTTATAATGACAACACATGCTAGATTTGTTCCTGATCTTAATGGGAAAGTATTCGGCCTTTTGGAATTAAATAAGATATTAGCTACAGGTTTTTTTGTAGACACATTTTATCAAGTTTATAAAGATCTCTTCTATTTAATTACTAAAAAGTTGTGTTATGTTTTTCTCTGTGTGTGTGTGTTTGTGAATGTGTGTCTGAGAAAGGAGATGAGGAGAAGTAGACATGGGATTTAAAATTTTTTCACTCATGTATGGAAATAATATTTTTATCTTCTTTTATTCTGTTGATTTGCTAAATTGTATTAATTAAATTTTTAGATGTTAAATCAACCTTTTGTTTCTTTGGAAATAATCTTTTCATATAATACATGGAAGAGAGAAGATAGATATATCCTATTAGAATAAGACAAAACCATTTGTCTTTTATTTTGTTTTTATTTTCAAGATAACATAAATTAACTTGTGATCATAAAGTTAAAAATAGACATAATTATGAGGAAATAATAAGTCAAGTGATATTATATTAATGAATTTTAGTATCCAAGTCAAGAAAAATAATTCTAAGTAATAAAAGACACTTAAGTTTTAATCATAGAAAATCAGAGATGATGGATGTTGTGGATTGGACATTCTGTGAGGCAGACAATGAAACCTAACTGAGATTAACATGCTGGGGTATATTAGAGAGTGCATTTCAGATTAGTATCTGTTAGAGAAGAGAAGCAAGCAGAATTAGGTAGGAGTATTTGGTCCTTACAATGTCTCAGACAACTTTCCAGTCAACACTGAATCTGGGATAGTCTTTCAGAGTTGTTCTCATTTGAGGCTAAGCGGCCAGACTTTTGAGCCTTTATAGCTCCACGTCAAGTAGTCATAGGGAACATGCTGCCCCTGGAAACAGGGGCATGACCTTGGATCAGTTTTTTCTCTTCAGCCAGGAACAATTCTCAAAGAAAGCTAAAAGCTACAGTTGACATGTGGTCACATTCCTGACCACTGGCAGAATAAGTCCTTTTACTCTAAAAATGGATTTTAGGCATTAAAGCACAGCATTGATGACAGGGACACACTAGAAGTGGGTCAGCCCTCCAATGCAGATCAGTGTAATTCAGTGGGCATAAAGCCTGGTAAGATTATGAAATAAACTATGAAGTGACATTTTATGACAGCCTGAAATTAAAGTTCAATTTCTAGAAGTTGTCATTGATTCGTTATGAAAAAGTAATATTAAACTGGTTTCTTTTGAAAAGATGTCATATTTTATTTTAAAATGACATATATCGCATATCTTCTCAGCAAGGCATTTTATAAACTAAATCATGATAAACTTCTGAGTAATGAGTGATCTAGACTGAATGATAGTACGGTTGCAAAGAGTCAGAGATAGTTGGCTGATTATATTCAACGCATGTTGACAAATGAATACCTTGACTTTCTCCCTCTCTCATGTCAAAGATCTCTAGTATATTTGACAACACAATGAAATTCATAATGGTGGTTCTAAATTAACAATGAATATTGCAGGAAATCAAAATTATGCATTGTGCTTTAAAATTAATACATTAAGTTAATGTTCATTTTACTTGAAAAATAATATATAAACATAAACACACACACACACACACACACACACACACATATATATATAAATACATCTATACTTCTAATTCTATGAAAATTTACTGATACTATGTAAATGTTGCCACTCATAATAAGACTAATGAGTTTATAATCAGCAGGTTGATTATCACAAAATTAGTGAGTAAAATAAACCTCCTATTATATAGTCTAAACTTTAAATGAACATACAAAATTTTCTATGGACATATTCCAGTAAATTTAATGCCTTGAAATATAGTTTCAAATTGACAAATCAGTAATATTTAGAATTATTAAATACTTTTTTTTCAGTTTATAGATGAGATATACTGCATTTTTAAGAAAACATCCACAAAATCAAGTTTATGATAACAAATATAAAAACCAGTAGAGATTTAACTTACATTTTATGGCAACTAAGGTATAAATATCTTCTAAACTTTTTTTCTACTTAAGCAAAGCTAATAAAGGACTCAGTGCTTTGCCTGATTAAAAAAAAATGCTTTTCAGAGTTACCTTACTTAAAATTTCACAGTAAGTACCAATGGAAATTGTATTATGCATTTTCACTGCAACTATTTAATAAGGGATGCATCAAAAAAATTCAGGGCACACATGCACACGCATACGTTTTCACATTATAGAGACTACCCATCGATAACAGCGTCTATTCCCTTTTTCTTCCGTTAGCAGCAGAACATTGGTTTATAATTAGTACATTGCTCTCCAGCTAAAACATGACAATCATCAAGCTTCCTTGTAGCTACGAGAGCTAGCAGATATGATCTATGCAGCTTCTTTGAATTCCCCGTCAAAATGAGGCATGTTATTTTTCTAGTGCTCTAACCATGCTGCTAGGAATATAGATTGGACGACTGGGGATCCAACAACCTTCTCGGATTAGAAGCCTCGTTCTGATGAATGTGGATTGATCACACCATCTTTTTACCAGTGATTTCTGGGATTTGTTTACTAAGGAGAGAAATAAATTTCTTGCATTTAGTCAGTTAGTTTAGTTTTTATTAATGTCTTTATTTTTTTTCTATAAAGACAGTTAAATTGTGATAAAAGATAAATGCAAATTTCTGCTTCTAAGTTAAATAATCACATATGTTAAAATATGCAATTTAAATGGAGAAACTAAGTTTTCAATTGAGTACAAATTCTCAATGAAATAATAACAAGGCAAGAATGCCTTCTTCATGTATTTAAATACATATAAAAATTTAGTTCATCCATATAGAGAAGCAGAGGCCAGAGAAAAAGTCCTGTTGGCACCTAACTCTTGTTCCCAGAATTCTCTAAGAGTCATCTCTGCCCTGCCTGTGTTTGGCTGTGTGAGTCAGTGTATCTTTTTAATTTTTTTTTTTACCTAAATTAGTTAAAATTTGACACACAGAACCATACCAACTCATTAAATATGTTAGGAGCCATTACATGTGATAGAACCAAACATAGAGTCAGGGATTTAATAAATATTTATTTTAAGAAAATAAATAATTTCACATTCAATTTAAACTTTATGTCTACAATAGTTTAGCTGATCAAAATTTTTGCATATGGAACAATTTAATATATAGAAGTTTCAGGAAATTTTTCTATGAAATTAGTCTTTCCTCAGATTAGTAAGTTACCAAGTGTTGATCCTTTTTAGAGACAGAGTCCAGGGATGTTATAAAAACTGGAAAAGTAATGCCTGTCCTATTGATGGCAGGTCACAAACATCAAGTTCAGGTTTGTCATTTATGGTCATATAAAATACATTATACATGGCATTAGAGCTGAGATTTGTTTTCAATAAAGTGGTTTTTAATTATTATCTTTCTTCTTTACCTATTCATCTTTTTTACAAAAATTAAAAAGAAAAAAATCAATAACTTTTAGAAATGTTAACTAGGTTGGTGCTACCTGTCTGTGTTTTTTTTTCTGCTTACCCTGCTACAGCTTTTATTATTATTATTATTTCCTTGAAAGAGTCAATATGGTGTCAACTCAGTGTTCTAAAGCAGCTAGTTGGAAACCTTTCATATAGGAAAGAAAAAAGAGATTTATATTGAATTGGGTGACTGAGAAAAGAGACATTTTCTTGAGAGACAAGTGCCACCATCAAAGGTCATTTCTCAATAGCCATGATGAACAGCTTGTAACAAAAATTTATATCTGCATATTGTCATCATCTCATAGTCCCTGCTAAATTTATTACATTATCTAAAATCTTAAGACAAATGTTATTTTCAGCTAGAAACACACTTGATAAAATCTATATTTGCCAATATCCCATCTTCCCTTTCCTGTTTTTTCTCATGCATGATAAGCTTATCTAAGCCAAATCCTGAGAAATGTATTTTCTGCACAAGGCAGTCCCCTTGAAAAATGCCCTTCTCAAGAAAACGATTTAATGCCGGCAAAAAAAAGTAAAAAATAAAAATCATTCTCTTTTCTTTTTGTATTTTATACCACTAGTTAAAATTCTAAAATATAATTTGAACATAACATTGTTTTCGTTTAACTACCCTGAATTTTTCAAGCTGTAGTTTCCATCGAGTTCATCTAAGGAAAAGGATAACTCAAAATTCAGCACACAGTAAAACTCTCACAGCTTGCTGACTGCCAGGTCTCACTTAACAAGTTATGCAAATTTAATGCATTAGAAATAATTATTTTAATAGGCTTCATTCTATTTTCAACTACTTAATTCTCAAATATCAGGATATATTTTGTTTGTTTCTTTTTTTCCCTCAAACGTGACATCAGCTCATCAGAGAAGTAGGTGCTTTAAAAATAGAATATATTTTAATGTCATAATTTTAAGTACCAATTAAATTGGTAGCTATACCATTTGGTTCAAAGTTTCAGTGACATGATGTTTGAAAAGCTACTGATTTGTCTTGGAATAGTTAATAGCCATGCAGGAGGTTGTAGGATGTTTAAAAGATTTAAGTTCCAAAGGTCATCTTGTTGCTTGGAATAAGGTCATTAAGGTTGACAAGCTAGACCTTCAGCTCTTCATTGTTTGTTTGGTGTTTATTTCAAAAGGTACTAACTGGTTTTTACTAGACTTTTAGTTCTACCTAAAGATTATTGAATTACAATTTGTAGTTTATTTCCTAACCTCAAATAAAAACAAAACAAAACAAAAATAACACGGCCCAAAGATTTTCTCAGTGAAAACCCTTTTACATCTTTTTAAGAGAACACTGTGAAATTTACAGATGATTAAAGGAATACAAAAAATGATGTGAGAAAAGAATTCTGGCACCAAATAAACTTAAAAAATAATCTCTAGGATTTAAGTTTATGTATACTGAGTATAATTCATCAACAAAGTTTGAAGATTGCATGAGATAATCAATGAAGTCATTTACTTGACTCTAAGTGATGTTTATCCCAGGAGAGAGTTGTTCACCTGTTTTGCTACAACCTGTTTTCAAGCTGCAGTTACACTCTTGTGATGTGAATCCGGCATATACCAGTATTACTGAACAAGAGACAGTGTTCACAAACTCTGTGAACACCAGATGTATCAGTCTCTCCAATATGTCTATATAGCTTATCCTTTGCATTTTTTATTTTCTTCAGCTATGATGCATTCTCCTACTTTTGTCTTCTCTTCAATTTGAACCAAGAAGAATCAGTAGATTGGTTTTGTGTTTTGAAGGGAAGTAGTTGAGAATATGCCAAAGATAAGTATTTATACCATTTTGTATTTAGTGGCATCTTGCGTGCAGCTGTGAACAATTGTCCCCATGCCAAATATTCTGTCGAGTTATCATTTGAGAATGGGTTTATTAGCCAGTATATATTTAGTATAATAAATCTTGAAATTAGCAACAAAATCACATGGAGGCCTTTGGAAGCACTTAACTCAGAATAATAACTGTCAATTTTACAAACTCTTTTTTGGAAATAGAGCACTACTCTTTTATAAATGTCCTTCTAAATGACAAAAATAGTTAGGGAATTTAGGTTTAGAATTACATAAATGACTAAACTCAAAAGATTACAGGAGAAATTCAGAGAATTTATGCATCCAAATTTTCAGATATCTAATAAAATCAAAACTCCAGCAATACTCTTTTTGATTGACTAAGTTAACCCTAAAAAACCTAAAAATAATACAGAAGATTTTTGATTTGAGATTCATCAAGGGTAGTCATTAAAGACCAATGAAAAGAGAATGGATTAGTTATTAAATAATACTAATACTAATAGTAATACTAATGCTAGTAATAAATATGTCTTGGAAAAGCAGACTAATAATCCTAACACTTTTTTGTTTATTTGTTTGAAATGCCACAATATATCAGACTTATTTTTAAAAAGCAGGCAGAGGCCTATGGTAAAGATAATTATATATATGAAAGGATGTTCAATGAAAATAGCCTTGTTTAAATAGATTAGACAAGGTTAGATATAAAAAACTAGAAATTGATTATTGGTATATTCCATTACATTACACATTTTATTTCTTTTAAATAAACTCAAACGGACTTCTAACAAATGCAACACTTTTAGACCATTCGAAACTGCTGCTTCTTTGTTGAGTGTATTTGACTGTCTTGGAATTCACTCAGGGAAATAGAACTTATCTAGGTACTTTGGTTTTAAGGATGTTAATCAGATTTTCAAGGACGGTGTCGCCAACGATCTTAACCTGCACACTAAATGTGGGGAGAGTTGTTCTCTGGAGCTCACAGTAAAACTCTTCATATCCCCATGAACCTCTAAGAAGAGATTCAGACTAGCTCTGCATGCTACATATGGCTGCATGATTCTCAGATGCTCATCAATAAACTACCTTGGTCATTCATTTGCATACTCAGTTATCCACAGTTACTTCAGGTCCTGGGAATTTTAGTTCCGGGTTCTTTTATAGAAGAGAAATAAGAAAGCCTCAGATTTATAAGGTAGAAGTGAAAACGATGTTGGCCGATGCCAAGGACAATCCAGTTCACTGACCAAGTATATGAATCGATTACTACTCTGAAGGCAATAAGATGTATGCATTTATTTATATATAAAATAGACAGCAGTTACAACTTAATTAATACACACTTAAAACTTTTATCTATCATTCTAAAATTTAAAAATCTCAGAAAATCCAATTTGTTTGTTTTAACTCATTTGTTGTCAAACCTGATCTGACCTGAACTCAAGGTGAAAAAACCGGTCTTGTACAAGTATGAGGCAATGTATATTCTTTATGTATGACATTTAGATTAAGTATTATTTTTTTTGCTAGAGAAATTTCAGTGTTTGTAGTGTTCTATATCATTTTTCTGAAATTAGAAAAACTAATTTCTGAAACATATCAGGTCAGATTTTAGAGTGGGATTGTGGACTGTCAGATTTTACTCCACTAAAATGATACTTTGTTTTATTAAAATAATTTCTCAAACTATTGTCTCAAACGGTGCCATATTTTATGTCCTCCTTACATCTAAACAAGCTATCTCTTCTAGAATTAAAAATAAAGTGTGCCTAAACTGCATTTATATCTTATGACCTAACTAGTACTCTCTAAGAATATTTGAAAAAGAAATACTGAATGAGCTTAACTGAACTTAGCCTGATGGAACAATTAAATTTGTTGTGTAACCAGCATATATTTATTATAATAATTCTGAACTTAATGATTGTCACTACTATTTATAATAAATACAATTCATTGAACATAGCCTTAAACATGCCTTTCCTAAGAATTAATGAATATATGTCATTCAGTGCATACAGCTGCTAATACACAAAATTTAATTGTAAAAGACCCTCTTATTTCCCTTTAATGTTCAAATAGGATAAAAATAAAAATTTTATTAAGTTAAAACAGTCAAAATCCCTGATTTTAACCCCATTTTAACAATTAATACACAATAATCTCAGTGATTTCAACTTAATTTATGACAAATTTGGCACAAGAGAACAATATGCTAAAATGGTCTTTCACTAAAAAATGTCGGTCAATGTAGAATCCATAAGGAAAAATTAAAACTCTACTGCAACTTTACGCTATGTGCCACATTCACAAGTCATAGGTCATATGAGAAAAGACTAATGAATTTGAAGTGCATTGAAACTAAAAATTTTACTTCATCAATAACACCATTAAGAGAGTAAAAAGAAAATTCTTATAGTGGAAGAAAACGCCTGCAATAATAATAATTGACAAAGGAAATATTTAACGAATTTTAACAAATTAGTAAGAAAACCTATTTTTAAAATATTTGACTAAAACACTTGAACAGAAACTTTACCACTCTGAGGATTTGCATGGCTGATGGACATTTGATAAGGTGTCAAACTCATTTATTATCAAGAAAAAACTGAAACTACCAAAGATATAAGACCCATATCCCAAACAGCAAAGTTTGAAGAACTAATATCAAGTATGATGGACTGAATCGTATCCTCCTAAAATGTCATATGTTTAAACCCTAATCCCCGGTGTGTCTATATTTGGATACAGGACCTTTAAAGAGGTAATCAAGGTTAAGTGAGGTCATAAAGGTAAGGCCCTGAATCAGTAGGACTGGTGTTTTTATAAGAAGAGGAAGAAATGCCAGTGGTGCTCGGGCACAGAAAAAAGGCTATGTGAGGACACAATGAAAAAATGGCCATCTGCAAGCCAAGGAAAAAAACCTCAGGAGAACAAAACTCACTGATGCTTTGATCTTCGACTTTCAGCCCCCAGAACCTGAGAAAACAAATTTCTGCTGTTTAATCCACCCACTCTGAGTTTTTGTGTGACAGCCCTAGAAAATTAATACACCTAATATTGGTGAGAATGGAGAGTAATGAAAGTCTCAGCTGGATGTGAAAATTAGACATTCTTCTTTTAAAAAAATGTTTGCTATTATGTACAAAATTGGACATATTTCTAGGTCAGTGTTTCTCAATCTACTGCAAGTGTCCCGCCCCCCTCAGGACGTCTGTCACTATCTGGAGACATATTTGATTGTTCACAGCATGAAGGCTGTCGTGGTGGCCTGGGTGGTGGCGGGGGTGGGTAGTGATACCGACATCCAATCAATAGAGGCCAAGGATATAGCTAAATATTTTATTATTCACTGGATAGCCTACCAGAAAAAAGAATGATCTAATCCAAAATATCCAAATATGCCTCCATTGAGAAAACTTGTCCTAAATAGAAAACCTACCATATTGCATGTACACATGCTTCAGGAGACAGGTAGAAGAATGTTGTATGTTTATGATAGTCTGAATTTGGAAACAATCTAATATTTATGACTGTAGAATAGATAAGTAAATTGTAGTTTATACATACGTACAGTACTCTATACTACCAGAAAATGAACAAACCACAGCTAAGTTAAACTCATGAATATATCTCACAAACATAATGTTGATTGGAAAGAAGAGGGGCAGAATACAATGCATGTGGTTAGTGTTTAATCATGCATACTTATGTGGCAAAAATAATGAGAAAAATAAAGGTGGGGAGTAAAATTTAAAAGTAGGGAGAAAGGGTTTGGGGATGCTAACGATTTTCTATTTCTTCTCAAGGAAGGTTTTCATTCAAGTGTTAAGTTTCTAATGATTCATTAAATTATATTCTATACACATTTCTACATGTGCATTATATTGCCAAATTTTGAAAAATACTTTAACTGTGTGCATACATATGCATCCATAAGAATTTCAAGTTTTTTAGTTGAGAGCCTCATGTATTTTGTGATAATTTATTGCACTCATCATTTTTCCCAAAATGAATTTAAAAATCTTAAAATAAATATCAAAATAATTACCTTTTGCCAATGAAAACTTCTCTTTTTCTATTTTCATTTAGTTGTGTACCTTATATTCATTATATATCAAGTTCTAAATATTGTACAAATCTAAGAGCTGTTGGTTTGGAAAGAGATATTGTGAGCTTCTCTAAAACAGAGTGGTTTACGATCAAATTCTGGAACCAAGATTTTGCCCTATATGCTCAGTAGGAAACAATTAAATGCCAAGCTGTGTGATACTGTACCCAAGTGTAGTCAAAGTTCAGTTATGTGAGAGATTAGACAGGCTGGGAATTGTCAGTTAAAATAAAATTTTAAAGAAGCTTCATGGGGAAGTAGAATTTCAGCTGGACCTAAGAGAAAGACTGGAGGAAATCTCACAGTCAAACAAATTAGGATAAATTATCTCCAGGCAACTCCATAAAGGTTGAGGATCATGGCTCAAGAGTCATTTGTTAACCAACTGTTCTTTATGCTTTGAAACAGTCCATGTCTTTCCCAAAGTGATGTTCTTGCACTCAGTTACCAAAGAGGGCTGTTTAATGGAAAATTCCTTCTTCTCCTTACATTAGTTAATCCCCAAGTAAAGAATGATGTGTTTTCATAATGGATCTCCCACTAACACAAGTTAATTTCTAAGCACAGAGCAATGTATTTTCATAATGATTGCTTGGATTTCTTTAAAAAGTGCATCTGGTTTCATTATTTTAAATGGAATGCTCTTAACTTGAAAAGTTATACTCAAAGCTATTTCCAGACCCAAAAACCATTATGTGAAGGGCTTACCCTTTGAAACTCCAGTTCACACTAGCAATGGGAAACTATGAATGCTTTTGCTTTCACCAATTATAGAAGAAGATATTTTCTATCCTGGATTCACTACCTCCACATAATTTTCAAGGAACAATTACTAATTAATATAAGGAGTATCATAGAACTAGGAATGAATTTACTTAGGTTCTAATCTACCACCATCTCTCTGCTTGGCTTTATTTATTTATTATTAAATTTCTTGGGGTGATCTTGGTTAATAAAATGACATAGTGTCAATGTACAATTCAATAATGCATCATCTGCATATTGCATTTCCTTGGGAATTCAGATTTGGCATTACTGTTCACCACCCAAGTCAAATCTCCTTCCGTCACCATATATTTGACCCCCTTTACCCTTATCTACCTCCCCCGATTCCCTCCTTTCCCTCTGTTAAGCACTAAACTCTAGTCTCTGTCTATGAGTTATTGTTTATTTGTCTTGCTGATTTATTGCTTTCAGTATTATATCCCACATAAATGTGAAATCATATGGTTCTCAATTTTTTCTCTCTGACTTATTTCACTTGGCATAATTATCTCAAGATCCATCTATGTTGTCGCTATGGCAGTATTTCATCTTTTTTATGGATGAGTAATATTCCTTGTATACATGTACCACTTCTTTATCTAATCATCTGTTGAAATGACACTTTGGTCATTTTCATGTCTTGGCCACTGTGAATAGTGCTGCAATGAACAACAGGGTACATATATATTTACAGATAAATATTTTTAAACTTATGTCTGGCTTTAGACAAAGCATTTTATCTCTCTGGATCCTTGATTCCTTCTCTCATTTATAATGTGACATGTTTAGCTGATCTCTGAGGTCTTGTCTAACTCTGTAACCTGGACTATATAATGTACTAAATTGTACTATATAATGCACAATTTCTTTGTGAATTAAGAGTTCCTTTTATGAATGAAAGTTGCTTTGGTTTCTGTAAGTGAGCATGACAATAATAGCATATGTCCTGTTAAATTGTGTCTATTGTAGAAATATTTTGTTGCATTCATACTCCTTTTCTCCCTTTTACGACTCCAATTTTCATTTCAGACCTCATGTACTTCTAGGGGCGACATTCCTCACCTGTCAGTTCTAGTAAGGAGGAAGGTACTTGGCATAAAATAAATACAAATAAATCCATTATGCTGGCCAACTATTATTTTGATAATGCACAAGATAGCCCACTCACAGGATTGTAGAAGGCAATGCAAAGACAAATATTCCTTCTCTGTCCTGTTGGACATAAGGAAGTGCGTATTGCTGGATTTAATGAAAGACACCTGGAATCTCCATAGGGATGCACAGTTAGGGCAGAATGAAAGCAGGATTCAGCAGTTATACTGAGCAATTTTATCAAGTCTTTACTGAAGCTAATGCATTTGCTTTACTCTTATGTCTATGTCTTTAAAAAAAGATTTATATCTAAAAAAATAATAATTCTGTTAATATTACATAATATTAAATATTTAGCTGATTTCCCTGGAGATTCAGATTTGGCATTTCTGTGAAGGTATATAAAGCCCTCTTGAATCTTTCTTGGTCATAAACATATATGGTCACATTTACCAAAACCTGTCATTGAACTTCCTTCTGTTCTAGAAGCTATGATGTGGAATCTGATTTCTACTGGATAAGAAAGAACAATTTTACTTTATAATTGCTTAATTCAGTTTTTTATCTGTCTGTTTTTCTCAATTTTAGGACATAACCATAAATAGGGTGAGATCCGCTGTAATAGTGCATATGGAATAGAAAGATATTACTATAGGATAATCATTTTCTCTGTTAATTATGTGTGGTACTGGATTGAAAAATAAATATGGAAAACAGAAAAGCTTTTCTTTTGTTTTGGGGTAGAATAGGCAGTGGAGGAGGACAAGAAAGAAATATGCATATTTGAATAACTGAAGTCTTTAAAATAATTTTAAATTACTTACATATATATGATACATACAGATATGGATAAATATACATATATATGGTTACATTATTTGGGTTACGATATAGCTGTAAGTTATGTTGCTACTTTTTCAATTCTATTAAAAATCGATCAGTAAATTTAGTATATTGAATGCATATGTATAAAAAAAGATTAAAATATTTCCCTCATTACACATATCCCAGAAAGATTCTAATACATTCTTAATATTTAATCACCACAAAATGTCAGACATCAAACTATATTTTTTGTAATTTGTAAGATAACAAATATATTCTATTAGATTATTAGTGAAGAAAAATGAAGGAAGTAGAACATGGAGGTGATGAACTAACCATGTAAATTAAAGGTCATAAGTAGAACACAAATTAAACACAGCAGAAAATTCAACTTCCTGGCAAATCAGGAAACTGTATGCTGGTTCTTATAAACTAAATTAAAAGAAAAATGTAATTATGGCTTTCATGGTGTGTCTTCTTCTACATATTTTGTACTGCTTAATTATATTAGCTGGATGATGACAGTCTTACCAACCTCTCTGTGAATTTTATACTCAGGCAGTAACAGCATTTACGTTCAATTTTTAATCAGCATCACTCATATTTACATGAAGACTGATTGGAAGACTACTGCTTTTTAGAACTTTGCCTTATGGTAATTTTTGCTTGAATCTAATACATGAGTTTACAACCAGAATAACTAATGCTTTCTGCTACTTCAAAATTAGACAGTGCTGTGTGGGGACAGTAATGAGAGCTCTAAGTACTTGTGGGCACCTTTGATAATGGCCACCTCTTGTGAACTGAACTCATTCACTCTGTTCATCACTGCATAAAATGCAGTGGCTTTAAAATCAATATCCATCTAGTCATATTCACATTTAGTCTTTATCAAGTATTCAGGGATGAAGCTACTAGAGTCAACATGAATCATCTTATATTTTATGAACACTATCAGTTTTTTGTTTTGTTTTCTTTTCATACAATACATATCAGTATACCATCTCAGATTTATGCCTTATCCTCCCAGATAAAGAACTGTAGAATACACACTTATACAGACAAATTTAAAGATTCAATGCCTCTTCCAAATAATATGTTCTCAAGAATTTGGTGAAATAGGTGAAGAGAAGGTCATTCTTGATCTTGAGCCAGGTTTCGATTACAAAATAATGAGTGTCGAAATAAAATATCCTGGTGTTCAGTGTTTAGAACAGGGCATGGTACAATTAAATATTTAACATAAATTTTAAATGAGTAAATGGATGAATAAAAATTAATTAATATGGACACATCTAACAAATCTTCATTTGATATTGTCTAGAACATGTTCAAATCCCACCATGCTATTAAAGTTCAAATTCAAAGAGATTTGAGCCATGCAAATATGAAGATGCTCACTAAAATTTTCTCTAGATTAAGAACTCCTGTATTATTCTTTTGTTTTCCAGTCTTTACTATGATGATTGCAATAGTTCAATTTAAAAAAATAGAATATAAATGGTAGATCTGATAAATGTAAATAAACTGATGAGCCACTGACTCTTAGAGCAAATGTTCTTCTTTCTCCTCTATTTATTAATTTATATTATTATCAGAATAAACTAGTAACTTCATAATTTTTCTTTAGAATTACAATTCTTTATGGTCTTTTATGATTCAATTTTTTCTGAATTTGATCATAGCAACCCCCTTCAAACTGACTTATGCAATGTGATTTTTTAAATGAGATACTTCAGTTGTTTTGTTTAATCTAAGTTGATATACAAATGTGATTATGGCATTGGCTGAAATAATGCAAGAGTTTTTGAGTGTGGTGTGTCAGTTTTGGCTTATGCTATGTGAAACTTAATTTTTCTACCACAGTTTTTTAATTCAAACTCTTGCAAAAGTGCCTTTGTGCAGTTCAAATTTTATAAAATCACTTAGCACACCCTCAGCATGTGTCCTTAATATATTTACCATTCTATTCTTCTATTAGCCTGTACCAATAATTAGTACTATGTATTTTCAACACAAGTAAAACAAAAATGTACACATGACCAGCATAATATTATGAACATATATGGGTATAATTTAGATGATCTGGAATGCACTTATTATTAAATTTTGGCTTAAATTTGTATGTAAATGAAAGTATAAAACACTGCCAGTTCCTAGGGGTCTAGAAAGCCTGTATAGGAAGTAGTCCTTTATAAACTTCTGTTGTACATAAATCTTTTTGCATCTAATATTATTATGTTGCATAATGTGGCATTATGTTGCAGTTTTGTTGTTTGTTATTAACAATATTAGTTCACATTGAACTAATATTTACAGTAGATTACTCATGTACAAGGCACTAAAAAAAATAGCATAACTGTGAAGTCAGCATTTTTTTCATATTTCGAAAAGCAGTGGTGGTTGAGATATTAGGTTATTTGCTATAGATAACTCAGACATTAAAGCATTTGAATTCTATATATACCCTTTCTCCTCTATCTCTGTGCCTTATTACTCAGGCAATTCTTTACAATAAAAAAAAGTGCTAATTTACAACCCAGTGCTGACTCTGGCATACTTTTATATCTTCTGAGTAAACATGTGATGTAATAGATCTAAGAACCACTACCCTATATTGATTAAAATAAGACAACAGTATACACACACACAACCCCAAAAGTTGACTTTAATGTTAGCAGCAAAGTGCTAAGATAGCAGGAGAACAATGTGCTATAAGTTGTCATTGAATCATTTTTTGAAAGAAAAAAAAAGAACTTCAGAATATAACAGTAGACAAATGTTGATATTCATAAGCACAGCAGCAAGTCTTGTATAAAAATAAATACAACCATCACCATTATCCCAGATTCAAACTAATACATCATCTGTGTGCAGAAATTTGCTGCTTCTACATCATCATGTTTTCATTCAGAATTTAACTGGATTGTTTAACATTAATGCCTCTGTTATAAGATATTAGTCTGAAACCCACCATAAAAACATAAAACACTTTTTATAAAAGGATTATTGACTATTTCTAATGGGTTAAAATGGATATTTGAGAAATAATTTTTTTATTAAATAAATCCTGAAGCTCACTAGTTACTACCTTTCTATTATTTTTTCTTTAAGAAGCCTGAATCTAATTTACTGTTATATAAAATGTAAAATTACAGCCTGCATAAATTTTACATCTAACTGCATATGGACTTTTTCTTTCTTAAAAAAATTTAAAAAATGTGAAAGGTATTTTGTTAGATGAATTGATACATTGGTAAATTTTTTACCAAACTTCAGTGATTACATCTGTTCTAATGGGAGTTGAATAAAATTAAAGTTTTTATAAGATCTATACTTAAAAGTCATACTCTTCTACACAAGAGATTAATAAACACTTAAAAATGTGAATATACCAACTTCTGTCACAAATGCAGAGCATCATAAATTTATATATTGTCCCCAAATCATAAATTTATATAACTATTTTATAAACAGTTTGGTCATACCTACTAAATTGCAAGATAGGCAAACCCTATGGTTTAGAAATTTTACCCATTGGCATATACATTTAAAACATTCTAGAACATTGAACCAGTTTATGTTAATGAATATTTATAGCATCTTGTTTCTAAATGTAAAAGTGAGAACTTGTAAATGATCTGAATGACCACAAACAGGAGAATGATGTGTACAATGTAAAATTATATACAGAACTACAAATGAATGAACTGGAGCTACATTTAATATGAATATACATCATAAATATAAAAAGAAAATGTATTATTTTCTGTGGACACACACATATTCACTGCAAGTATTAAGGCTTGTGTGGGAATGAAAACCATCAGCATTCATGACAGCTAGGAAGGTTACACATATCAGCAAGAGATACATGGGAACTTACTTCTATTGGTACCGATTTGCTTTCTCAACTTAAAGATGTTCAACAATTATTCATGGTATCATTTATATGTTTGAAACCATTCATAAAAAATTATGTTTCCATGTACTTCTAGACAAAATTGGAAATCTCCTGCTTTGTCATAGTTCATACTGATTAATCAAAGAAATTCCAGATCAGAGGTGCCCTGACTGGTCACATAGATAAACCTAGTAACCTGTAATGATTTTCTGTTTCTAGACACTGTATTTTGGCCGCCTTATGTGTTACCATATTTTGAATAGATAGACTATTTTAAAAGTCTGTTTCAAAAGGTTCCCAACACATCACTAGCTCAGGTGTTCACCTTCAAACTCTCCCAACAAAATTGTATTTTTAAAATTCAAGCTATGTCTTTACACTCTTCATTCATTTTTTCATCACCAACAGAATCAAATAAGACAATCTTTGGGTGCTGCTGATGGTTCTTCATCACTTCCTTGCCTACTTCTCTAGCTCATCTCTCTACTGGAGTAAAAGTTTTTGTCCACCTTCTCCTCCCAATGATCTTTTGGCTATCCTCAATTACATTACAGTCAGTTCTTCAAGGCTTTGAATGTACTGCTGTCTTTGCTTCTTTTTCCACCTTATATTACCAAGACATTCTTTGAAAAGAGTGACCTCAAATATCACCTTTGTACTGACAGACGTTTTTTCTGTGCTTCCATAATCTAGTGTTCAGGCCTTACTATTGTCCTTATCACACTGCATGTTAATTGTCAATCCCATGAGTCAGACTATTATACAGTAGTCTCCCACTATCTGTAGTTTTCCACAGTTTCAGTTCCCTATGGTTGACTGTGGCTCAAAAATATTAAATGGAAAATTCCAGAAATAAACATTTCAGAATGATATCCACATTATTCTGAGTAGCATGATGAAATCTGGTGGCATCTCTCTTTGTCCCCATCAGGGACATGAATCTTCTTTTGGTCCACTTTCACACTGTATATACTACTCACCCAGTAGTCACTAAGTAACCACTGCAGACATCAAACTGGTTATCAGAGAGAAAGAGAGAGACCACATTCACATAATTTTTATTACAGTATATTGTAATAATTGTTTTATTTTATTATTAGTTATTTAGTTATTATTGTTGATCTTTTACTGTGCCTAATTTAGAAACTTTATCATAGATGTATGTATGGGAAAAATCATAGTTTATATAGGGTTCAGTACTGTCCGCAGTCTCAGGCATCCACTGAGGGTCTTGGAACATATACCCTGTGGATAAGAGGAGACTGCTATAATTCACATTTCTGCCAGGCACATAGAAATATGCTTAAAAATATTTATTATAACAACAATTGAGCCAAAGATTTGACACCAGCATTCAGGATGATACATCTGTCCACAGTTTCATTTTCCGTACATTCTCCTGTTCAGTGAACAAAGCAAGTATGAGTAGTCTAGAAGGATGCATCATCTGAAGAGAATTGCCTTGGTGATCTCTGTTCCTCCTGCAAGAAGTCCCAGATGAAAGAACAAAACTGATGAGCAGCCTAATTAAAGTCAACTATCAGTTGTATCCAGGGACTTATGGGGATAAATTTAATACAAGCATCAGAGTGGGTTACAGCACTCAGAAAGGATATCAGTTCTACTTTTACCATTTACTTAGTGTAGGATAATTATCAATTTAGCTAAATTTTCTAAGCGTTTATATATTTCATTGACAAAATGAGGACAGAAATAACAAATATGAAGCCATGTTTTGTATGGGTTAATGAGTTAATATTTGTATAATGCTCAACAAAATACCCAGTAAGTTGCGAGCATCATTAATATGGGATGCAGTATTTTCATCGCTGTATCATTGATATTCAGCAGTTGGTTGTGGTGGCAGAGATAGAAAAGTCTACTGAATTTTGTAGTCGTGAAAATATTCCAGGAAGAGTTCAAGACATTCTATGTGTGTGTGTGTGTGTGTGTGTGTGTGTGTGTGTGTGTATATATATATATATATATATATATATATATATATATATAATTTTAAGTTCATAATGAAAACCTTATGCAATGATGTCTTTCAATGCCTTTTTTATTTTAACCATGAAGAAATTGAATTATCTGCCCCCAAATCATGCTGCTATTGTGGGCTAAGCTAATGGGTTTTATGCCTATGCTCTTGATCACTGTGTTATACCTCTACTCCTGTGAGCCAGCAACATTTTTTTTTTTTTACAAGAGTTGAGGAATCACATTTGAGTAGTAGATATAAAATGAAACAAACACTCCGGTGTTTTCTTCTTACTCCCTCAACCAATGGAAAATTAATTTTGTAAAATAACCTATGTTACAATAAAAATTTAAAAAAATAATTCAGAGCATTGTGCTGAGAGGAGACAATGTATTAATCATCTTCTTGAAAATATATGTATTCCCTTTTGTCACCTACTGGATGTTACTCTCCACAGAGGCAGATTTAAGCTGAATAAGGAGCTATAACATTTTCAACAAAATAAATGCAGGTTTCTGAGTTGTTAAAGTACTTTTATTTATTTGACAGAAACATTTTTATCATTAATTAATGCAAACTACCTTGGCAGCACTAAAACGATTTAACATTAAAATAAAAAATAACAAAACCTGCTTTCATCATAGTTTAGGTAACATGTTAATTTAAATTTTTGCAATATGTGTAACTTTGAGTCTCACTATGGGGCAACTTTTACAGTTTCTAACTCAGTTCTTTCTGCTTTAGTGACATAAAAGAAAAATCTGCTTATTACAAACCATGCTGCTCCAAATCATTTGTTTCCTCCAGAAAAGAGCCAAGGTTATCTCTTCACTTTTGGTTTTTGTCTGACTCTTCATGATATAGTGAAAGATTTCATATTTTCACCCACACTACAGCTGGATGATTTAAAGCAAAAGCCAGGCCAACCTGTAGTATGAATTAACAAGAAACATGGGCACCGGTTAAATCGATAAGTTACTCATGTTGGGGATGAAACATGGCTAAACCGAAGGCACTTTATGGAATGTATCAGTGAATATAATTCATAAAGAAATTATACACTCAAGGGGCTCTCTCTCGTTTCCCTTTCCCTCAGGGTAAGCTATGTATTTCTATATATATATAATTCTAATTTTTAGCTTCAGGGCCTTTATATGTTTGCCACTGATATGTAAAATATTTGTGCAAAGAGGTTTGTGAACTGAGAGGCTAATCTCTTCGTCACTTCTTAAATCAACCTACACTAAAACCCAACTTGACCTTGATAGATTGTAAGAGTTTTAGTGGTGGAAACATTGTCCTATAATACCAAAATTCTCTGAATTCTGTGGTCACACAGAAATTTTATATGTACCTTTTTGATGTTGATCTAAAAATACTAATTCGAAGTTTTAAAATACATAGAAAAAGAGATTACTTTTTATTATTCTAGTTCCTTCATTTGTGCCTTGAGGAAGAAGCTGGTATTAATTAACTATTGCCACAGTCATATCGTATTTATGCATAATATTCTGGTTGCATCCACTCTGCTCTGAGCTGCAGGGGCTGCAGGTTGGCAGGTGGTCCTGCTCACAGGTCTTTGGATCCAGGCTGATGAGGTAGTTCCTATGTGAGGTATGTTCTCATAATAGTCACAGAAGCAGGAGAGGGTGATCTCAAATCTGTCTCCATTTGTCCTAACATTCCATCGAACAGAACGTATCTCAAGCCTAAGTTAAATACCCAGAGTATACAGAAAAAGAAGGGTACATAGACTAATCTGCCTACCATGAGGCCATGGAAACAATATGGATATGTAAATAATAGGGAGTGAAAATTAAGGTCCATAATTCAGTCTACTGCAGAGCTCATTTCCTGCTTCAATTGTTCTGCTTTATGAAATTATATATATATTGGCTCTGCTGAGCACATGGATTTGTAAGCAATCTCTTGTCAGAAAAGAGAAAGACTATAAGCCAACATGTTTCCTTGGTTAAGACAAAAAAGGTTTTCTTAATTGCCAGAAAACAGCATTCATACAGAATCAGAGTTCAGCACCGTAATCTTTTCATCTCAGAAAACTGAGAATTTCTAAATCTGTTTCTCTTTTAATAGAGGAGTTCCACCTAATTCCTAACTGTCTGCTTCTGAATCCTGTTTTAAAATTACATACTTTTTCAAGTCCTCTTGGAAGAAGGCAAGGCTTTTGAGAAAAAAAAAAAACTTTGGTATGTGGATGTAATAAATTATTAAGCATTTTTTAGGTAGGAAAGTGATATACAAAAAATATAAAGTAGTTTCAAAAATTGTTATAGGCAAATATAAAATATAGTAACACAACTTGGGTTGACTGAGACTCTAGTTAAGGATGATGAGAGATGACATTTAAATGTAGGAAAAACAACAAAACAAACAGGCAATCTAAGGAAGATCATTCCAGGTAGAGGGAATAGCTGGCACAATATGTCCAAGGCAGTGCTTTGACTTGCCAGGTTTAAGGAAGAGAAAATTATGAGCATGGCTGCATGTAGAGAACCAATTACAGAGTGGTGGGGAGTGAGACCAGGATTGTGAGCAGAGGCTAGGCTTGTGGACTTTAGATACTGGGTAAGGATCATAGAGTCTATGTGTGTGCAAAGAGAAGCGACTGAAGGAGTTTGAGCCAGGGAGCGACATGCTCTAATGTATGTGTTTAAAAGATTATTCTGTCTGCTGTGTGGGAAGTGGACCCAGAGAAGAATCAAATATGAAAATCAAGAGACTGATGAGTCAACTAGGAAAGAGATGATGATACCTGGGTTTGTAATATACTTTATTAGTTTTTTTTTTAAATTAAGTAATCTGTCTGGGATTTGAAAGTGGAAAACAAATGATATAAGGCTAATTGCCACAAGCAAGTAGTATAGGAGATATAATTCATATTACTTTATTCATATTGAATATTCTTATTACTAAAATTGTTTTAAAAGTAAGTATTTGGAGCATCTAGTTTCTAGTACCACATGTAAAGATCTTGGAAGTCACCATAATCCTGACAACAAGGTAAAAGCTAACCAGACTGAAAAAATCAACAACTCATCTTAGATCCTTAAAAGAAGTGAAGTTACAGGGTAAACCACTGACACCAAAGAGATAGGAGAATACAGAGGACCACATCTTATCAGAGCAAGAACCTCTTCAGGAATTAGTGCCTGGTTAGGAAAACCTAAACTATAACTGAAGAATTGCTGGAGGTGCACTGTGGACAGTTTGAAAGTTTAAAACTCCAAGGGGACCCAGTCATAGGAGGCACCACTGCTTTTGTGAGTACTTTTATCCCTAGGAGGTCAACCAGGCTTTCATTTTAAGTAAAGGAAAAGATATTCCCTGGGGCCTCTTGCAGAGGGAGGGGAAAGAAACTACTCTGAAATGCACTGGAGAACTCAATTCTTAACAAGTCTGCCCTCAGGAGAAACTTTAAACAAAGCCTGAAATGCTGGTATTTTATCAGAACTAACTAACCTAAAGGAAAAAAAAAAAACCCTCAACTCCAGCCCTCTTTAGCCATCCTGCCCCACCTAAAGGGGAGAAAAAAATTAAACACATTTTTTTGAAATTTACTGTCCAGAGACACAGGCTCCCTAAAAGACTGACATCTAATAATAGGACTATGGAACGCTTTCCTTCCCCAACACCTTGCCACCACATCATTAAAGTTCTATTTACATCACTTTCTTTTACTTGGTACATCATGCTTGGCTATCACAAAAAAAATTGCAAAGCATACCAAAATGCAAAAACCAGTTTAAGGAGACAGAGTTCCTGACAAGTCAGTGCTGTTGGAAAGATCATACTGGGACTTTAAATCAATTATGACTAATATGCTAAGAGTTCTAATGGATAAAATAGAGAATGTGTAAGAACAGATGGTCAATGTATGCAGAAAGATGAAAATCCTGAGAAAGAACAAAAAAGAAATGCTAAAGATAAACTCTGTAACAGAACTAAAGAATGTCTCTGATGGACTTATTAGTAGAATGGACGTGGCTAATAAAAGAATCTCTGAACTTGAGGATATCTCAGTAGCAGAAAAGAGAGCAAAGACTGAAAAATACCAGAGCAGACTATTCAAGGACTGTGGGACAACTACAAGAAGTGTAACTAACGTGCAGTGAGGATACCAGTAGGAGAAGAGAGAAATAAAAGGAGAATTTGAAACAATAATGACTAATGACTTCCCCAAATTAATATCAGACCAAAGTACAATCCAGGAAGCTTAGAAAACATCAGGCAGGATGAATGCCAAAAATCACTATACTTAGGCATATCATTTTCAGGCTATGGAAAATTAAAGGTAAGAAAAATATTGAAAAAAGCAAAGGAAAAGAAAAATAAAGTATCTAAGAAGAGCAAAGATAAAATAAGAACCAAACAAGCAACGAAAGACTGGAGTGAAATATTTAAAGTGAGAGAGAAGAAAAACACTGACTTAGAATTCTGTACGCTGTGAAATTATTGTTTAAAAGTTAAGGAGAAATATAGACTATCTTAGACAAACCAAAATTAAGGGAATTTATCACTGGTAGACTTGGCTTGCAAGAAACGCTAAAAGAATTTCATAGAGAGAAGTAAAATAATTTAGGTCAGAAACGAAGATAAACATAAAAAAAGGAACTTCGAAGAAGAAATAATGATAAACTTAAAAGTTCTTTCTGTAATAGATTTAACTGGTAGTTTTTTAAAAAAATAATAGTGACAATGTATTTGATTACATATGTATTATATAAAAATTATGTATATATGTGTAAGTGAAATAAATTATGTAAAGATAATACAAAGAACAGGAAGAAAAATTAGGATTATTTTGTTATTATAAAATATGCTAACTTTGAAGTAATTTAATGTTATTTGAAAATGAACTTGGATTAGTTGTAAATTTACTGTATAATCCAAATACTAGGGTTATCTCTACAAAAAGTAAAAAAAAAAAAAAAGTATAACCAATATGCTAGGAGGGGAAAAAATGAAATCACATATAATGCTTAATTAAAACCAAAAAAAGGCAGAAAAGAGTGAAAGATTAAAAAATAGAAACATAGAATAGAAGCAACATATAGAAAACAGTAACAAATATGGTAGATATTAATCTAACTCTATCAATAATCACTCAGAATGTCAATAATCTAAATGTCCCAATTAAATGACAGAGATTGTTAGTGTGGATCAAAAAACATGACCCAATTATATTGTCTACAAGAAATTCTCTTTAAATAATAAAAAATAAATAAATAAATAGATGAAGAAAGATATACTATGCTAATTCTAATAAAAAAAACAAGAATAGCTATATTAATTTTAAATAAAGCAGACTTTAAAACAAGAAAAGTTATTGGGGATAAAAAAGGGTACTACATAATAGGATAAAAAAGGGTACTACATAAAGAGGTCAATTCTGCAAGAAGGTATAACAATCTTTAACATGTATGTGCCTAACAAGAAAGTGTCAAAATCCATCAGGCAAAAACTGGTAGGACTGCAAAAAGAAGTAGATAAATTCACTATTTTTATTGGATACTTCAACATTCCTCTATCAGAAATGAACAGATCCAGCAGGCAGAAAATCAGTAAGGACACAGTTGAACTCAATAGCACCATCCATCAACAAGATATAATTGACTTTTAGAGTCTATTTTGTCAAACAAGAGCAAAATACACATTTATCTCAAGCTTACATGGAAAATTCATGAAGATAGAGCACATTTGGGGCCACAAAGCACAACTCAACAAATTTAAAAGAATAGAAATCATACCATGTCATTTCTCAGACTGCAATGAAATTAAACTAGAAATGAATAACAGAAAGATAACTTAAAAGTCCCAAAATATGTGGAAATTAAAAAGCAGATTTCTAAATAACATATGGATCAAAGAAGAAATTACCAGAGAACTTTAAAAAAAATCTTAACTAAATGAAAATAAAAATACTTGTATCAAAATCTGTGAGATTAACTGAAAGCTTGCTTAGAAGAAATTTATAAATTTTATGGCATTTACTTCATATATTAGAAAAAAGGAAAAATCTAAAATGAATCATCTAAGATTTCACTTAGAAAACTAGAAAAAGAACAAATTAGCTCCAAAGTAAACAGGAAAAAAGAAATAATAAGAATTAGAACAGAAATCAGTGAAATTGAAAATAGGAAAATTAATTTAAATAATTAACTAAACCAAAATTTGGTTCTTTGTGAATATTATTACAACTGATAAGCTTCTAACCAGAGTATTAAAAAGAGAAAGGATGCAAAATACTAATATCAGAATAAAAGAAGAGACATAACTACAGATGATATGGACATTATAAAGATAAAGGAAAATTGAATAACTCTATGCCCACAAATTTGACAACCTCGAAGAAATAGATAAAATTTTTGAAAGCTACAAATTGCCAAACTCACATGAGAAGAAATAGGCATTCTGAATAGGCCAACAACTCCTGAAGAAATTAAGTCAATAATTAATAATCTTCCAAAAAGGAAAATGAAAGAACCAGGCTCAGATAGGTTCACTGATAAACTCTGCCAAACATTTAAGACAAAATTTATTCCAATTCTCTCAAATCTCCTTCAAAAGATAGAAATTAAAGAATTCTTTTAGAGTTTGTCCTATGAAGCTAGCATCAACTTCATACCAAAACCAGAGAAAGATATTACAACAAAAGAAAACCATAAACCAATCTCTTGTGTGAACACAAATACAAAAATTCTCAACAAAATGTTAACAAATCAAAGATAACAATGTGTAAATATAATTATGCACCACAATCCAGTCTTATTTATTTCAGGATGAAAGTCTGGTTCAATATTTAAAAATCAGTTTATATAATCTATTGCATCAATAGTGTGAAGAAAAAAAATTGCATGAGTGTGTAAATACATGTAGAAAAAGCATTTGACTAATCCAACATCCATTCACAATAAAAAAATCCCAGAAAACTAGGAATAGAGAGAAACTCCCTTAAGTTGACAAGAAATAACTACAAAAATCCTACAGCTGACATCATACTCTATGGTGAGAAACCAGAAGCTTTACCACTAAGAAGAGAAAACAGACAAGGACATTCCTTCTCACCACTGCTTTCATTATTGTAGTGGAAGTCCTAGGTAATGCGGTAAGATCAGAAGTAAATAAAACATATAGGTAGAGAAGGAAATATATAAAAGTGTCTTTGTTTGCAGATAAGATGATTGGCTATATGGAAAAATTTGAAAGAACCGACAAAAACTACTAGAACTAATAATTGATTATATTAAGATTGCAAGATACAAGGTTACTATACAAAAGTTAATAGCGCTCCTATATAACACCAATGACTAAGTGGAAATTGAAACTAAAAGCAATACTATATACATGAGCACCCCCAAAATAAAGTACTTAGGTATAAATATAGCAAAATGTGTACAGATCTATATGAGGAGATCTGTAGAACTCCTATGAGTGAAATCAAAGAACTAGATAAATAAAAAGACATTTCTGTTATCTATTGGAACACTCAACTTTATCCAGATAATAGTTTTTCCCAGCTTGATCTATAGATTCAAGAAAATATAATTGGAGGATTGACTCTACTTGACTTCAAGACTTATTATAAAGCTACACAAAATATCAATGGAATGAAATAGAGAAAGCCCAGATTTAGACCCAAATAAATAAAGTGAACTGATTTTTAACAAAGGATCAAAGCCAATACAATGGAGCAAAACAGTCTTTTCAAAAAATGGTGCTGGAAAAATTAGACATCCACTCGAAAAACAATCTAAATAAATCTTAGACTCTACACCAAATTAACTCAAAATGCATCACAGTTCTAAATATAAATTGCAAAACTATAAAACTCCTAGAAGATGACATAGGAGTCCATCTAGATGACCTTGTGATTGGTCATAACTTTTTAGGTATAGCAGCAAAGGCACAGTCTATGGGGAAAAGAACAGACTTTTAGGCTAGACTTCATTCAAAGAAAGAAGATTGGAGTGGCCTATGTTTTAATCACGTTTTTTTTTTTTTTTATTGCTGGCTTTTAAGAGTTCATTGCATATTTGGATAATAATTCTTTATCAGATTTGTCTTTGGTAAATATTTTCTTTCAGTCTGTGTCTTTTCCTCTTATTCTCTTAGCATTGTTTCTCTCAGAGTAAAATAATTTTTAATTTAAATGAAGCAATTACATGGGGCCCCCCTGGATAATCCATGTTACTATTCCTATCTTAAGTCAACCTTTGAGTAACATTAATTATATCTGCAAAATCTTTGCACAGAAGTACCTAATGGTGTTTCAATGGAATAACCAGAAAGTGTATATCTTGGGTGGGAACTTTTAAAGTTCTGCCTTGCATAGTCATATTAAGGAACATTTACTTATTTCTAAGATGCTTGTTATGCCACTGAAGGATTTTAAACATAATGGTGGAGGTAGTGGTGGTGATGGAAGCCTTGATATTATGTTGCTGAATTATTTTCTGTTACTGCTAACAGAATAAAGTAAAATAGTATTTCCATCAGAGACTGTGAAAAAAAACAATGTGTGTGAACAATCAAGAAATTTATGAGAAATTATGAGAAATTAATCCAGCCGTGAACCTAAATGCAAAAGAAGGGTTTAAAAGGAAACAAGGCTTCTCACTCCAGTGAAATTAGCTACTAACAGAAAAAGCTGAACAAGTGCGCAAAATAAATAGCGAGGGAATTGAACCAACATATATTGTCAAAACTGTTTACTAAAGAATTTACTAAAGATATAAAAGATATTCTAGGAATGAAAAAGATCAAATAATTAGAAAGTTAAGGTATGGGGACCTTGTGAAATTCATATGTCTATTTCTAAATACACATATTACACAGTACGATGGATTTATTTTAAACTATTGTTGTATTTTTAATATAGGGAATAGTGGAATTAGTATCCCACTAGACATTGAACCTATTTATAGCCCCTGAAAGCATGTCAAAAATGAAGTACAGGGGACTTTATTACATAACAATTCTTCAGGAGCCACTCTACAGATTGAGTCTAGCTGGCAAACCTATATCATGGATCTATTTGATGCAGAAGAAGGATGGAAATCTTTCTACCTTTTGTGCATGGGTTGAAAGCAAGGATAATCAACAAGAATTTATTTTGACTTTTATTTATGTATATGAGAAAATTAATAAAACTCCAGTAACTAAAAGTTGAGATTGAAAATCAGTACTCATAACAAATACGTAATACATTTTAATTTTCTGTAGATGCTAAAAAACTCAAAATAACTGTCCTTACTCTCTTTCAAATTTATTGTGGAATAGAATAAACTCATCTTCAAGAAAAATACAGACAAAAACTGGGAGTATATGTGAGCGGGGAGTGCATTTTAATGCTCTACAGACATGTTCAGGAGAGTTACTAGATTTCTAATGATATTTCTAATAGCAGTCAAACCATTTTCAAGTCTTTCCAAACTGAAGACAGTTTTATTAGGAATAACCAGTTTAATGATCTCCAATACAAAGTCCCAGCATAATTTTGCAGTAAGTCTCCACTTGGAAATATCTCTCAAATTATAGTATTTAAGAAAACAGGTTTATTATTGTGAAAACCACTCATTCTTTAAATCAAAAGAATTTTTCTTTTGGTTCTCTTTTAAGGTAATTTAACCACAATTGCTATAGAGCTGTTATAACTTTTGACAGCTTAGAATAGTGTCCCATTTCTAATGATTATGCAAATTCCTTCTAGTAAATATTTTTTCTTCTCTATCTTGGTGAAGGAGAATTTTGCTTCTACCTTAGAATATGAGATGCCCATAATGCCATTCCTTCCACCCTTAAGCTTGCCCATAATGATGCTCTTGCCCAGAGTTTTCTATCTTGCTTCTAAATCTATTTTATTGAGGTGACTTGCTCATACAACCCCATGAATACTTAGAAATGTATACAAAAGTGTACTCCCCCACCCAGACCAAAGTATAGAAAACTTTCAGCACCTAGGTTTTCTTCTCACCCTTACTAAGTCAGTATCCCCACCCAGGAAGTAATCACTTTTCTTACATTTTATCCACTATCCATTAATCCATTAGAATAGTTTTGCCTGGTCTGTCTGTCTATCTATCTATCTATCTATCTATCTATCTATCTATCTATCTATCTATCTATCTATCTATCTACCTATCTATCTATCTATCTATCTATCTATCTATCTATCTATCTATTTGTATTATATCCTTCATATGAAGTTCAAGAGCAGACAAAGCTAGTCAGGTGGATAAGAAGTAAGAATATATATATATATATTTGGATCTGCCTTATTTCACCAAATGATATATTTTTTTATATCCTTCTATGTGACTTTATATCCTGTTTTTTTTGTTGTTGTTTGTTTATTTGTTTGTTTTTGTTTTTTTTAACAATTATGGGGCATTTCATTCTATGAATAAATCACAAATAGCTTACTCATTTTTTAAAAATGATAGATAGCTGAGCTTCTTAGATTTTTTGGCAATTCTAAATGAAGATCCTATAATACATGTTTGTAGCTGGATTTTGTTAATTATATGGACCTGTCTCTCTTAGATAAATGCTTATGACTGCATAGCTTTGCCATACTGTAGATATATACTTAGGCTTAGCAAATATGTCAATTTTTTAAAGTCCTTGACCAGTTATCACTCCCATCAGCAATGACTGAGAGTTCCAATTGTTCCACATTCTCACCAATACTTGAATTTTAGCTGTTCTGTGGATTGTGTGCTGATATTTCATTGTTTAATATTGCATTCAATTTGCATGCATAATAATATTGAGTCTATTTTCATTTGCTTATTAACTATTCAAGAAATCTCACCATTTTTATATTGGCTTATTGATCTTTTTATTATTGGTTTGATTGGGAGGGCGGGAAATCACAAATCAGTGTACACACTATACACATTTTATGTAACTTCTGGCTTACTAATTTACTTTGTTGATTCTTTTTCTAAACATATATCCTCATTGTAATAAAATCAAATTGATTACTTTTAGGATTAATGCTATTTGAGTGCTAGTTACGGCATGCTTATTGCATTATCAAGATATCCTTGTATTTTCTCTTTGTATCTTAATTGTTTTATCTTCACTTTTTAAATCTATAAACCAACCCAAATTAAATTTTGATTATGGTTTCAGAAAAGGTCAGTGTTCATCTTTTCAGTATAAAAACTCAATTGCTTCAGCATCATTTACTTAAATAAAAAGCAAAATTTACCATTTCCTTATGAAATTGTAGTGGTGTCTATCATAAAACAAATGAAATTGTATGTGCTATAATATTTCTAGGTTCTATATTCTGCTACTGTTCTATTTGTAACTTAATTACTACAATATTACAGTAATTCTTGACATTCTTGAAATTTGCTGTTATAACTGTTCTATTTAAGATTTCTTTGGCTATCTTGGGTTCTTTGCATTTCAGTGCAAGTTTTAGACTCAGCTTATTCATTTCCATTAATAAAAACCTTTTTGCTAGTGTGTAGAGTTTACATTGAAAACTAAGGAAATTCAGAGAAACCTGACACCAAATCTAAAACTAAACTTTAAAACAATAAAACTTTCTACTCGTGAGCTTACAACACCTCTGTTTGTTTTTCTCAGCAATGTTTTCTATTTTTTAGAACACGTCATGCATACCTTTTGCTAGATTTGTCTCCATGTAACTGATATCAGTTGACATTTTTTATGCTTTTTGAATGGTAATTTAAAAAATTCTTATGTGCCACTCATCTGTTGCGCAACTGTGTGGCTGAATATTAGATATTGACTTTATATCCAGTTACCTGAATAAATAACATTCATTTCTAATAATTTATTTTAAGTGACTTTTAGTGTTCTCTATTTTGTTCAAATGAAGAAAAATTTACTTTTTTTCAACTCATGGTATAATTGACTTATAACACAGTATTAGTTTCAGATGTAGAGACATAATGATTCAATATTTGTATATTTTAATTGGATATACCCCCATTTATGTGCGTGTGTGCGTGTGTGTGTGTGCGTGTGTGTGTGTGTGTGTGTGTGTGTGTGTGTGTATGCATGCATGTGTGTCTGTTGAGCACTTCCTTGATTGCTGTCTCTGGCTTCTTTTATGCACAGAACAATGCAGGGGGTAAGGCCACTGACCTGCTGGTCAGTTGAAAATCCACATGTAACTTACGACTCCTCCAGGACTTGGTTGTTCCTCATTTTCTGTGGAGTATTAGTCCAAGACTTCCTGCAGATACCAAAGTCTGTGGATGCTCAAGTACCCTACATACAATGGCATAGATCAACATATACAGTTGGCCTTCCACATCCTCAGACTCCCAACCATGGATAGAAATAGTACAGGTATTTATTTTTAAAAATTCACGTATAAGTGAACCTGAGCAGTTCAAACTTGTGTTGTTTGAGGGTCAACTGTATTTCCTACATAAGTCCTATAATCAATCATTTATCCAATGGCTGAAATTGTAAATAAATAGTAGTAAATAGTTTATAGTTCTTTAAAACTATAAATATATGGTTACTTAAATTTAAAAAGATGATATTAAAAAATGAAGAACTGGATGGTAATCGTAATTGTTACTAGGATGTCATTTCTTTTAGGCTTCCTTACCTGACAGAACAAAAAAAGTCACATGTGTATACTAACCTGTGCATATACATGTATCTATACATAGCCATTTGTATCTATATTAACTTAGATATGACTAGTTGCTTGTGTTGCCAACTCTAATCCTTTATCATATGGATCATTCTAACCTTTCCCTTGATGATACGTTAATTTCATCCCTAATAATGAGAATCCTGGTTTCACCACCCATCATTCATTTACTTAATTGGATTCCAAAGGTACATAAATAGCTATTATAGATTTGTTATCGTGTTCCCGTGGGAAACAACTTTATTGACCTGACTACTCTACTTACTACAGTTCCTTTTGCCTATAGACTTATAGTCTCAGTGCCTTCCCCAAATTACTTATGTAAGCAGCTTTCCTCTCACCTCCTTCAGCAAAGCTGTACATTTGTACATTTTTAATATCTTTAGATCCTCTTGTATGTATTCTTTCTATGGACTTCTGACTTCCTAAATAACTTTTAATTTGCATATACGTTAAGGTTCACTGTTAGCATTGCGAAGTTCTGAGTTTTGACAAATGTCACATATCCACCATCACAATAACCTACAGAACAGTTTTACCTTCATAAACATCCCCTTTGATTCACTTATTTATTGCGCACTGTCACTCATTAAATCCTACCAACCACTCATTATTTAATTGGCTCTATAGTTTACCTTTTCTAGAATGTTATATGACTGGAATCATATACTATGTCATCTATTCAGACTTACTTCTTTTACTTAGCAATATTTGTTGAAGACTTTTCCATTTTAAGGTCTGATCATTTATTTCTTGTTTGGATAAATAACATAACATTTTATTGTATGAATGTATCAAAATTTGTTTATCCATTCACTTATTAAAATAAAACTTTGTTGCTTCCTTTTTTATCAACTATGAATAAAGCTGCTATAAAAATTCATGCATAGGTCTTTATGTAAACATGTTTTCAACACAAATAGTTAAATACTTGAGAGCATTGGTACTGAACTGAATGACAAGACTTTTTATTATCTTTGTTAGAAAACAACAAAGTTTCTGCTATATTATTTTACATTCCCACCAGAAAAGAATGTGGTACTGCTATTTCACATTTTGCCAGCATTAAGTATTATCAGTATTTTGAATTTTAGGCACTTTATTAGATGTTTAGTGGTATTTCATTGTTTTTCTTTATTTTTAATTTTCTAATAACAAATGATGTGAATCTTAGATTAGATAGATAGATGATAGATAGATATAAATATAAATAAAACTATTATATATATATATCACATATGATTTACATACATAAATATAGATGTAGCTATCTCATCTTTGGTGAGGTGTCTGTTTAAATCTTTGGTCCATCTTCTAATTGAAGTTTTTGTTTTCTTATTTTTGAATTTTAATAGTTATTTGTATATTTTGGATGCAAGTACATTATCAAATATGAGTTCTACAAATATGTTATCCAAATCTGTGGCTTGTCTTTTCTTTCTTTAACAGTATCTTTCACAGAGCAAGAAGATTTGATTTAAGTTCAGTCCAACATATAAATTGTTTATATGTCATTTTTATATATTACTGGTCATACATTAGGTGCTGTATCTAAATACTCATGACCAAACTTAAGAGTCATATGGATTGTCTCTTATATTATCTAAGGAAGTTGTATAATTTTGTATTTTACATTTGTGTACAGGATTAATTTTGAGTTAATTTTTGTGAGAGGTAAGAACTCTGTGTCTAGATAATTTTTTTTATCTTTTTAAGCATTGGACATTTAATTGTTCAGCACCATTTATTTATTTATTTATTTATTTATTTATTTTAAAAAAACCTATCCTTTTTCTTTTGGCTTGCCTTTGCTCCTTTGGAAAAGAAGTTCACAATATTTATGTAAGTGTATTTCTGAGCTTTATATTCTGTTCTCCTGATGTACTTGTTCATTCTTTTAACAATATTACACTGTCTTGATCATTGTAGCTTTATAGTAAGTCTTGAAATTGGGTTGTCGTCGGCCCTCTAAATTTGTTCTTCACATTCAGTATTGCATTTGGTGTTCTTTTTTTTTTTTCTTTATGCATTTTCACATAAACTTTGCAATCAGTTTGTCAATATCTTCAAAATAACTTAAATTTTGATTGCTACTGGAATGAATATATAGATTAAATTGAGAAGAATTGGCATTTTAACAATATTGAGTCTTCGAATGCATTAACATGGATTTATTTAGATTTTCCATCAAAGTTTTGTAGGATTTTGTTGTCATCATTGTTGCTTGTATTTTCATTCTATACATATTTTGTTAAATTTATATCTGTTACATTTTTATGCTAATATAAATGGTATTGTGTTTAAATTTTAAATTCCAATTATTCATTGTTAGTATAAAATAAAGCAATTCACTTTTGTATATTGTTTGGGTATCCTCTGATCTTACTATAATCACTAATTAATTCTAAGTATTTTTTTTGGTCAATTCTTTGAAAATTGAAATTTTGTGAATTCTTTGTCTCTACATGGATGATTATGTTATCTGTGAATAAAAATAGTTATATTTCTTTTCTCCAAAATATATATCTTTTATTTTCTTTTTGTCTATTTCTCCCTGAAGTTCTACCAGTTTTTGCCTCTTGTATTTGACACTTGGTTGATAAGTGCACACACATTAATGACTATTAGGTCTTCTTAAAGACTCAACCCCTTTATAAATATAAAGTAGTTTTCTCATAAACAACTTCTGATGCATCCAGTTTTTTACACACACTGAGTCTTTATCTTTCAGTTGCTCTATTGAAATCAAATGAAGTAAAGTCATTACAAAGAAAAGTGATCAAAATAAGGGACAGGAAGGAAAAATTGGAAATACTCTGTTTTAAGATCTCTACTGTGATGTGGTAGGGTGTTATTTGAAACTGGAGTTCAATCAGTTGTAAATGAATATTGCAAACCCTATATGGTACAGCAACCACTATTTTTTAAAAAAATATAATGGATGTACTAAGAGAGAAAAGAAAGTTGGATAATATAAATAGTTCAGTTAAAATCATAGAAGGAAAAAAGCAGAAAAAAAGGACAAAGGAATAGAAAGTTACAATCATGGTGGACGTTAATCTATCTTTATAAATAATCATTTCTAGTTCCAGTAAGTCAGCATCTGTAAGTCCCATGATACTCTGACCAAGTTGTATGTATCCAGGATGTTGGCTTCTTTTGTGAAAACCTTTCCTTTTATTTGCACTTTTGTTTTAAGTAGCTCTGTTTAGCTTTGTTTGTATTTTGAGGATTCATTTTGTTTTGTTTTCTTTCCTCTAATATGTTCTACAAGATGCTGGCTGTGCTTGTGTGATACTGAGGCTCTGTATCTCTTTAACAAGAGTAGTCAAACTTTTTTTTTTCTTTAGCATTGTCTTTTTTTTTTTAGAACTGAGATATTTCTACTAAGGAGAGTTTCTACCCTTGATCATGTTGCTACTGAAGGAATTTCCATACTGTGTTCTCTGCTTCTTTTATAACAAGTAAGCCTGTCTTTTATTTCTTAGTTTCTTGCACTGTTCCAGGTCATATGAAAAGCAATAAAATGTTTAGAAGCCTATAGTAAGTACACTTCTGTAAAACCAGACAATAGGGGAATTGTCTGTAGCAACAATACAGAAAATGTTTATCCCATGCGAGCAGTCACAAAATAGTGAAAGAGTAGGAGTTATGTTCCCTTGTTACAGTCTATAATTATGTGGTCATACTTTCCTGAGGTTGGAGTCTAGATTGGGCTCAAGATTATACCTACCTCTCCCCAAAGGGACAAGATGAACAATGTCCGATTATGAGCTCCCATGGTTCATTTGAACATTTCCCTCAGAGGATAAGCCTTTTTTTTCAAAAGGGTCACAGGCTCATATCAAACTAATGGATGTACCTGGGTCAGTACTGAAAGAGTAGTCTCTTTTTTTTCTAAGATAAAAAACATCATTAAATAATTTTTAGTGATTGCTCATGTTCTGCAAATGTCCTCATATACCCAGCCACCATATTTAGCATCTAGATGCAGAGACTGGCTATACAGAAAGAGAAAAATGTTATTTCCTCTAAATTCAGCCATACCTGTGAATTGAAATAAAAAATATGCCAATTTATGCCTGTATGAGGCATCTTCTCTAACTCATTGATTAAAACTGTTGACCCACATTTCGAGAGGATCAAAGCAAAAACAAAAAAACAAAAAAACAAAAAAACACTGTTATCTGTATTAGTAACTGCCTTGACTAAATCCAATCCTGCAAAATAAAGCTACTTGTATTTACTTCCTTTCTTCCTAACTGTAAATGTATCTGTTTCCAGTATTACAAAAGGCTGAATTTCTAGCACTATTAGTTGAATGCAAATACATTGTTTTGATTAGTGATGCTTTTGTATTTGAACTAGAATCTCAAAGATTTCTTTCTCCCTCATACCCAGTCATGTCAGGCATCTACATGTGGTTGCCTTCCTTTTCTGCACTACCAACTTATGCTGGTCCAGAGTAGGTACATCTTGCAATATTTCTCTTTTTTGAAGTGACACTATACCTGAATTTCTACCAATGGAGATGAAAGTCTTTTGTTCAAAACACCAGCATCTAATCAGTCTTATATAAAATAAATGCCTGCTTAGATGTAGAAATTGATGAAACACATACCAATCATTGATGCTTTATTATGAAATATTACCCTCTTAATGTCATAAATCTAACTATAAACATGAAACTATAGAGAAGGGAACTCATGAAAGCTAATAAAACTATAGGAATCTCCTGTGGAAGAGGAGATTTAGCTATCTAAATCATATTACCAGGGCTAAATCTAAGTGGGTCTAAGCTGGTGGGACGGGGTAATGTGATAGCTCCTATTCAAAAATGAACCTCAAAATCAGGTATATGGTTTCTATTATTCTTCATATAAGGACATACATAAACATAATTTATGTTTATGTTTAAACAAATCTAAACAACTAATGAAAATTCATGCAGTTAAATGTGTCAGGGAAAAGTAGAAATTTTTTTTTTTAGTAAACAGTGTTTTTGGGTAGAGTTTTCATAGCTCCAGGCACGTATGTAGAATTTAGAACTAAGCTTCATTCTTAGGACACAAAGAATATGCTATAAATAATGAAGCACCCGCAAAAACCCAGAAACATAGATGCTGAAGAGGAGTAGGAAGAAGGAAGTTATGAAAGATCTATAGGCTCTAGGGTCCTAGCTAAGCAAGCCGTATGCCAGAAGTGAAATTCTCAGACTCATTTTGGTGGAAACTATGACTGGTAGAGACCCAGGTGAAGGCACAATATAAATGGAGATAAGAAGAAACAACTGTTTGGACTCAGCAGACCTGGGGAAATATAAGGAGAGGAAGAGGAAGGGAAGACAAAAGATAGGAGAGGTTTTTTCCTCCATTGTCCATTTCCTGGCCCAAATAAAGCAAGATGTATGTTTTTCAGTTTTGCTGAGTTAGTCTGTTCATAGTCCAGGAAGTAAGACATTTTAGGTTTTTTTTTTGGACCAGTGGAAAGTAGACATTATTTGTTCTAACATGTATATCAATGAATGAGAAAATGTAAATCAGAGAGATAAAGTGACTTGCAGCATATCATAAAGTATGAATGAGCTGCCTTCACTCACTGTCCACTGGTTTCCCTGATTCTGCCACAGGTTGGGTCCTGAATGAGGCAAACTCAGACAAAATGTATAGGGGATTTATTATAGAGGACTCCTGAAAACAACAATTAGTGAAGGGAAAGGAAGGAAGCAAGATTCAACAGGGAGAAGTATAGCTTCAATGCTGTCTCAATGGAAGACTCAGCAAATCCTAGAGGGAATTCTGAAGATGACATAATCATTTATAGCTGTCCTGAATGAGAGCACCAGGTCTTTATACTCCTGCATTGGGCAATCCTTGGATGCCCTGCCTTGTAAACATGGCATGACCTTGGGTAGAGAATATTGTTCAACTGAGGCATCACTGAAAGTTTCTAACAAGTGAAGGCTGTCTGCCCGTAGTATTTCCAGTTTCTAAGGTAAGAAATTCTTTATCCTTGAAAGGATAGGTATCAGGATGGCACATCACATCTTCCATCACACAGATCTTCCCTTTTTCATAATTCAGAGAGAATAAGATAGTCACAGAGGCAGGAACCTCCATCCGGCTGTACCCACAGACTTAAAATGAACAATAGTGGGAATGTGATTTAAAAATGATCCCAAGGGAAGAAAATATGTAGATGTGCAGTGGAATCTGCTATACTTAGAAGGCAGCAGCTTTCAGATGGTGTGAACATCACTGATGCAGCTTCCATGGTCACCATTGACTGGGACCCACATTATTCTAGATGGCTATAAGAAAGAACACTGATCTCAGAGTCTAGACACCAGGATTCTCTCTTATCTGTCAAGATCTGATTGAATCAGTTTAGCAGTTTCTGTTAGTCCATTTTTTAAAAAAAATTCTACAACAGTGCATTTAAATATCTGTCTCACTGAGCTCCTCTCAAAGCTATAAGAATAAAATAGATATTTACATAAGAATGGGTTATAACCTGGAGAAGGTCGCATTAATGTTTCCATGAAATTCTTTCAGATAACGCAGTTTGGATTAATTAACAGTTCACACTGAGACCTTACTTCAGCTTTCTGCTTTACAGCTTTGTTTTCATTCACTTGACAGATTTCAGTCATCAATAGTCAGAGTTAAATTGTTTCTAAAATTTCATTAACTTTTAAAAAATATATAGTTATTTGTAGCAATACACGTCTTTTTTATCCATCACATCTCAAAAACAGAGAAGTAACTAAAATACAATCTTTCATTTTGCCTATCTCTCTTCTACAGAATAGTTTCTGTTTGCTCTAACAAAAAAAAACATATAGTTCCTACTTTATACAATCATTAATTTTGAGCCTGAGAGAAGTTATTTTGCCCTGATGAAACCTTTTACTGTCATAAATACCAGGAAATAAAGGTTGGGTTCATAGATCTAATTCTTAATTCAATTACCTCTAAAAAACTTTAGACCTCATTTGTACCTCAATTTGACTCCTACCAAAATGGAAATTAAGAAAACTTATTAAGATTCATAGGTGAAATATAATTAGTAATGGCAATGATGAATAATAGAACTAGTTCTTTTCATGAATGTTGACCATAATGATAATAGAGTACTTGTAGAAGTGTCTTTCATAGAAATCAAAAGATAAATTTGCTTGCTATCGTCAGTGGATAAATGAGGCTTCATTTCTGGATATGGTTTTTTGGATTTTGCAAATATATAACTTGATGTTTTCAAATCCTTCTAAACAACATCTTTTAATGCTGGCTTAAGTTCTCAATATTATTTATTTGACTTAGGAGTTCTAAAGTTACTGATAAAAAAAAACATATCTATTGGAAGAAATTGTCTCCACAAAAATTTCGAGATTTATTTAGTGATGAAATGAGCTATTAATTTACTCACTGAAAAAATAAGAATGACTTTTTATTAAAAGAAATTGAGAAGGGCAGATTTAGGGTCATCATCTTGTTCAGATTTGTGGCCGTTACTTGAGGTAAAACAAACAAAAGAAGGAATGAAGAATTTAAAAAAGAATACTGAAGACTTACCTCAAGTAATTCAAAATTTTGGTTACAATTTATATTTTTTGTTTTTAGTAGATGAACATTTAAAATTTTTGTTTTCCAAAAATTTGGCTGGGTTAGACAGGCAAGCAAGTGATCAAATTATAAAATATACATATTTCTGACATCTTCATATGCTCTTGTCATACTTTTAAAATCAGCAATAAACTATGAAGGCTATAAAAAGAGAATATAATTGTTAAGAGTTAGACTGACCTTTTATCTGAGTTATGAGCTGTTTTTCATAATCAGACAGAGCTCATATCTACCCACCTTTAAATAATCTATTGACCTGCAGACATTCTGACAAATGGATTAGAACTGAGAATTTGGTTCCCCAAAGGGCAAAATGACAAGTCGCTAAACTGACCAGAGATTCTGATATGGACTCATCTATGGCTAATACTTAGAATAATTTCTCACTTATTAACCACAGAGCTCCTTTTGGGTCAGAAGATGTGTCTTATTTGTATTTTAAATTCTAAGGGTGTTAATTAGCCTAACAGGTTGCATGTCTTAACATCATCCAAATTCCTTTGGTTAACACAGGAAATATTATCAGAATAGATGGAGAAGTAAAATTGTTAGAAAGAGTCATGTGTCCTGAACTCATGGAAAATTTCCCTGGGCTTCATCTCAGTTTATAAAACTGTTCTGATAGACCCTCATACATACATGACTCAGCTTCCCACAACTTCCCTGCTTCTCTTTCTGCCTATGTTTCCTTTCTATTCATAATTCAGTTTAATTTCTATCTTTTTCCTTTTTTTATCCTTATGGTTTCTTTTTTTTCTTGACTTCATTACTTCTTTTCTTATCTTTTCTCACCCAATTTCAACTTACTACCTTCTCTTCATATAGCTTTACATGTAGAGTCCCCATATTCAGCCTTCTAAAAAGCAAAGATTTAACTCATCATCCAAACCTTGCTCAAAAATGGAATATGTTCACTTCAGACTAACCATAGACTCCTTAGCAAACAAACATATAGTTTATAGTTATGAGTCCAGGTAGCTTATTTCTGGTTCTATTTCCTGCTGCCAGATGGCCAGGTCACAGTTTTCAGAGTATGTTAGCTTTCTTCAGAAAGTCATTGAATGTGTCAAAAAAAAAAAGTCAGACATTTGTTAAAGCTATGAAATAGATTTTATTCAGTAACTATTGACAGTAGGGAAAAGAGCAAAGTTCATTCTGATTTTCATAGAGGCAAACTGGCCATTTTAAAGGAGAAATTTTTGAGTAGAAAGGTGATGAATGGGGGGGGGCTTAATCAGGAAAGTGAAAAATTGTAAAGGGTTAGTCAGTGCAAATACTGATTAAGTCGGTTGTGTCTGCTAGCTGGCATTGATCTAGGTGAGGATTCTATCTTCCCAAAGAGAGATAGGAGAAAGAAATGCCATCACTTTGGATGGTTTCATTTCAAAGGAATGACTTTCATGTCCTTGAGAAAGACCCTCTGGAGTTGTAGGAGATATATACACATCTCAAAGGGACAGACGAGAATTCTCAATTGTAACATCTTTTTGCTTAATGCTAAGAAAGGGAGGTAAAGTATCTATGGGCGAGTGTTAACTAGAACAAACATTAAATTTTTTCGACAGCTTATATTTTTTTCAGACAAGAACTCACAAGTCCTGGGTTGTCCCAGGGACTTGGCCTCAGACCACTAGATGCCATGTTAAAAGTTTCATCAAATCTTTTAGTGCAAGATTTGGACAGAGTTGTTATGTGAGCAGAGTTCTTTTATACTTCTCAAGTACACAGAATCTCCTATGTTTCCCAGAAGAATTAAAGTCATATACATTTAATTTAGCACCTGTGGTAGTACTTGTAGTACCCGTACTTGTTGAAAGACTATATGCCCATTATAGTTATATTTTTGTTTAAAAAAATTAAACAAAGTGCTTAGAAAACTTTCAGCTACTATATCAGTGACTATTGCCATTCATTCTTTCTGTGAAAGATTTTTTTTCTTAAGTAAAGTTATAGAAATTTTGGTACTGTGTATGTTGCAATTAAGAAACTTGGGCTCTCAATTGTCTTCTGCCCAGGAACACACATGTAGCTGTGTAGGCTGTGTTCCATATGAAGATATAAAATGCAGCTCTGCACCAGGAGATGTGGCTTGGTGAGTGGAGGGTATGCTGAATTCCAGCTATAAGTGTTCCTTTGTTTATAACTCCTAGGAAAAAGATATCTTCTTTTCTAGTTCATCTAAAGGTGACATATTGGCAAGCAGCAAGCCTGGTTTTGCTGATATATATCTTTATAACCATGTAAAACTCACTTTACTCTGAGGGGCCTTAAATTCTCATCAATAAATAACAAAATTTGGTATCACTGAATAGGAAAACAACTCTATTACAATTCTAAGACTTTGTCACTAAATTGAGAAATGTATAAAAGGAAATAGACTCATTTTATCACAGCAATCTTTGTTTGAATATTTCTACACTAATCTAAAAATAAAGTAATAAAAATGGTTTTTATGATGTGACTTCTAGGAGATAAGTACAAAACCTATATGAGGTTCATTTACTCCATGATGTATTTTCTGAATGCTTCTGCTTTATTTGTTGTCTCAGAAAAAACTCCTTCTTTCTCCTTTACTCTCACAAAACACTTCTGACACCACACAAGTGTGTCTTCTGTACCACACAATTTGGTTGCTGACTAATTAGAGTTAGCATCAGATTCTAGAAATTAAGGGCTCAGTCCCACAAGACTGTTACTTTCTTCAAACATTAAATTCAAATCTCAGGTTGTCTCCAGTACCCGTGACCGACCAGACCAAAGCCAGAGTTCCCAAAAACTCCTCCTTGGGTTCAATCATTTGCTAGAATTGCTCACAGAACTCAGGGAAACACTTATGTTTAACAGTTTATTATAAAAATTATATTAAAGGATACAAATGAACAGCTATATGAAAAAAGTATATAGGGGGAGTATGGGAAAGGACATAGAGCTTCCATGTTCTCTCTCCAGTGGCTCTTTACCCCAACGTGCACACTTTCATGTGTTCAGCGATTCAGCAACCCTGAAGCTCCCCAAACCATGTTCTCTGAGGATGTTTATGGAGGCTTCATCAAGTAGGCAAGATTAATCATTAAGTCAATCTCCAGTCCCTCCCCGTTCTGAAAGATGGTGGTGTGGCCCAAAGTTTCACTTTTATAATCATGGCTGATCTTTCTGGTGATGAGCCACCATCCTGAAGCTATCCAAGAGCCCAGCAAGAGTTGCCTCATTACAATAAAAGACATACTTTTTACCCAGGGAATTCCAAGGGACTCAGGAACCGGAGCCAAAGACCAAATATTAGAACAAAAGATGCTCCTGGTACTCTTATCACTTCCTTCTGTTTATTTCTGTTGTCTTAAGTCACCTGGTTTCTGCAGTTTCTCTTGGCAGCCCTGGAAAACTAATACAACCACCAATGCTTGGTAGTTGCCAATAGATCTCCTGGAATCTGTAATGGTCTTTGAAAGAGCCAAGTGCCTTTTAATATAGGAAAATTCTACCATCATCCATTTCCTGAAACATCCTAATGGACTAATTATTGGTCAATGACAGAGCCACATTTCTACAAATACTCACCTGTATAGGTTAAATGCTTAAGTAGATAATCAATTTTAAAAAGGTGACTCTCAGTTTGAAAAAGAGTGGTAATTTGTTTTTAGTAACAAAATCTTGTGAAAACACAAGGTTTAAATGTAGATAATATTTAATTTGAAAGTATCTTTTTCTCCTTTTAATTATTTCTTAATGACAGAAGATTGAAAAACAATGAATATAACTGTGAAAAGTCTCAACAGTTAAAATGTCACCCAGAAACTTTTAAAAGAGTAGGGACAAAGTTTAGGATTTTATTTGAAATAAGGATTTCACGATCTAGTGTTCACAATTGGGGCTTCCCATCAGGATTATACAGCTGTGTCTTCTTTGAGCCAAAACACCATGATGGAGAGTTACATTCAGCCCAACATTTACAGACAGTACCAGATAGCCAGATGTGAAGTTTTTGATGAACTTTCAAATGACTCACTAAACATCTCATTTTTATATTTGTTTTGTCATTACATCAGCAATGGTTGAGTTACTCTGGAAATGTTTTTGACACTTTCAATGAACTGTTCAGAAATGGAGATGACTTCTTTTCTTTCTTTTCTTTTCTTTCTTTCTTTCTTTCTTTCTTTCTTTCTTTCTTTCTTTCTTTCTTTCTTTCTTTCTTTCTTTCTTCTTTCTTTCTTTCTTCTTTCTTTCTTTCTTTCTTTCTCTCTCTCTCTCTCTTTCTCTCTCTCTCTCTCTCTTTCTCTCTTTCTTTATATTTATTTTATTAATTAAAGTTTATTATGCCTTCATTTTATCATTCATCCATGCATTTATTAAATATTTATTGTACAACTATTATGTGTCAAACCTTTCAGATGTCGAGTCCTCCTCTTCTGTCTCATCTGAAGAGAGCTGCTTTACCCTTCCCTGAGATAGCCTGCATTTAATAGCTCACTGGTGGAGTTGGAATTATGAAACCCTTGCTCTTAATTCTAATGAGGAACAACTTTGGTAGGACATTTTTCTTCCAGACCTTACTATGAGCTGGCTAAGGCTGATATAGGTTAGAGAGGCTCTGATATCCAGGAGAATTTCAGTAGTTGCTTTCTAGGAAAGGTCAGGTCAGTCTGTAATAGAGGCCATTACAGACTGGCCTCAAGAGAGCAATTGGGATTATAGAATTAAAAACTGAAGATGATGTAGTAGTGCTGAACCACCAGAAGACAAGAGGCTGTAATCTTTATAATGAGTGACAAGGTAGCAGCCGAGAGGCCTGAGCACACAAAATTAGAGGTGAACAGCCAATAAAGGCATTACTGAGCTCTGAAACTAAAAGTCAGAAAGACCTATGATTTTGTCCCTGCCCAATTACTTACCATCTGTGTGGCATGAGCCAACTCACTTAACTTCTTTGAATTTTGATTTTTTTTAAGTATCAAGGATAATAACTCTTGCTTTGTTAGATTTAAATCAGTTATTATAACTAAGATATAATATATATATATATATCTTAAGATATATATTTGTGAGACCCTCAACAAGGGGTAGTAATTATTAATATTTTGTCCATAATATAGACTAATAGAAAATTAATGAACTTTTCTTTGGAACATTTAACAAAAAGGAAACTATAAGCAGTGCATTAGGAAAAGTTTTAGGGGAGAAAGGGTAGCTATCCAAATTGGCTTAATAGTCACAGAATAATTATGGGTATTACAGATATATTTATATTGTCTCTATGGTAAAATAATGAGAATGAGACGGAACTCTATTGGAAAAAAAGATAATCATCAGTAAGCTTAAAATAACAAATTTAAGACACATTTTCTACTCCATATTTTGAAATTTAGATAGACTTTTAAATAAATACATTGGAAAAAAAAACATCATAGCTTTGAGGAAATACTTAAAAGGAGAGCAAAAATACTCTTTTTAAGGACTGGAAGATATAGAAAGACAATTTAAATAATATGATGTCTATTTTTATAGTTAAAAGACAATTCTATATTATGCATCTCGAAGTTTGTCTAGTAAAAAGATGACATTTCTTTAAATCTAAATATAAATGTGTGGCAGAATAGAAAAGACAGAAACAGGTTGTCAACATGTGACAGTCAGCTGCCAAAATGTAAGTGAACAATGATAGTAAATGGAGGCACATGACATAAAATCTGTTCTTAGACCTAGGAAGAATTAAGTTTGGCAATATTACACATTTTTAATGGAAATCAAAAACTGAAAGTGAAGTTAAGAGTATCTGATAATTTAAAGTCTCTCTATATTTTCCGAAATTAAGACGCCCCTCCCCCATCTCCTCGGAATCATTTTCTAAATTTCGTAGTTAATTTTTCTTCCAGAAAGTAGCTGTTCTGATTGTCAAAAATGTGACACGTTTTAAAAGTCTTTGTGACCAATTTTATTTTCATGGAATTAAATCTTAAATTAGTTGAATTTCATTCCATTTCTACTACATACTAGCTATACAATTTTGGATGGCAATTATTATTTTTTGATCATTTTTAAATCATCTATAAATTGGAGATTAATAGTGTCTTCCTTTTTTAGATTACTAGTTTACTTTTGTCTATTCATTTGATTATGCTTTGATAATAAAATGACATCTCCATGAAAGAATTTCAAATGTTAAAAGATTTTGTGGGTCATGGATTTTTATCATCCCCATAAACTGATTATTAACTGAACAGTTAAATCTATTTTTAATGTCAATTAAAACTTTGGATGACATGGAAATCTAGCCAAATAGCCTGACATACTATTGACCATCATTGAATGGCCTTAACTATTAACAAGTTTCCTTGAAAGAAAATTTTACACTCCCTCTCACAGTCGATATTTTCCTTCTGTAACAATTATTAAATCAACCAAATGATATAGTAATAATAATAATAATAATAATAATAATAATAATAATAATAATAAAGAGGGAAGATAAAGAATAAATCAAATTAAATCATTTTATTGAAGTATAATTTACAAAAAATAAAATACATAGATTTTTAGTGATTGGTTTGATGAGTTAGAGGACTCTATATATGTTACTTCATCACAATCAAGTTATATAATATTTTTTTCATTTTAGAAAGTTCCCTCACCCACCATTCCAGTTGATCCCCTTACCTACCCAAGGCAACCATTGCTCTTAATTCTATCCCTATACCTAATTATGTTAGTTCTAGCATTTCATACAAATGGAACTACATATTTATTTGTGTCTGACTTTATTTGTTCAAGAATATGTATCTGAGATTCACCCATGTTGATATCTGTATTGATAATACATTTTTTAAATTTCTAAATATTCTATTTTATGGATATAGTACATTATTGTTTAATTATTCTGTTGATGGATATTTGAGTTTTTTCAATATTTATGATTATAAATAAAGCTGTTTTAAACTTTCTTATATGATCATGTTTGGACACAGTTTTTCATTACTTCTAAGTAAATACATAAGAGTAATATTGCTTAGAGTACCTTTATATTTAAAAACTGCCAAGCTATTTTCCAAAGCGATTGCCTACTTTACACTCTCATTCACAAGGCAAGAGAGTCCCAGTTGCTCTTCATCCTGTCAATATTTGGTATTTTCACTCTTCTCTGTATAAGAAAAAATTTTCAAACTTAATGGCTTATAATAACAATAAAATATTTTTTACCCATAGTTTTGCAGATCAGCTGGGGCACTACTGACCTTAACATGAATCCAAGTTGTGAGTTGGATTGAAGCTTGCTTTAAATGTATCCTCAGTCTGGAATCAACAGCTAACTAGGCATATTCTTCTGAGTGGGGAGCAGAATTACAAGAGAGTGAACAGTAATGTGTTGCATGCTAACATCTCCTTCAGATATGGTAAAGTATTATTCTGTTCATATTATGTTTGTCAGAGCAAGTCACATGTTAAGTTCAAGGTCACTAGAGCAAAGTATGTAGTTTGTCGATTGTACTAAGAAATACTACAAAGTTACATGATAAAAAGTATAACTGTTATTCCTATAACAGACTAGTGAATAATTGATAATGATGATCCAATCTATACTCTATCAGGAATGACACTTAGAATTACTTTTCCTTTTGAATATGCTCCAGGCCCTTTTTCTTTGAAAAAACCTCTACCCTCTGTGCAAAACTCAATAGGGGATGGAGGCTTATTCTATGTGTGTTCCTCTCATCCTATTCTTTAATATATAATAGACTTTACTGTACAATTAATCATCAATATTATTTCCATTTTTTTCATCTCTGCAGTAGAAGTTTTCTTAGGTCATACCGTGAGACTTTATCTTGAGTCTTCAAGCGCTTTGCATCTGACCAAGCACAGAATTAGCATTTGGAAATGTTAAATAAATTATTGAGTAGATGAATGATCTCCTTATCTACACTTATTCTTATCTACATTTAGTTTCACTTCAAATTTAACAATGAGATAAGATGCACAATTATTATTAGGAAAGTCTAATCCACACGATGTGCATTATGCACTTTCCATATGTACAAGGATAAGAAAGATTTTGAAAAAAAGTAAGAAAGGAAAGAAGAAAATGAAAGAAAGAAAAGAAAGAAAGAAAGAAAGAACAGAAAGGAAAACAGAAAGTTAAGAAAAGATTAGCCAGAGTTTTAAGCCCTAAAAGGAGAATAGATATCAAATAGATATTGAGACAATATACTAAAATATGTCTACATATAGCATTTAAAAATATATATTCAAATTGCAATTATTAATTCTTTCTTTGATTTGCATAAAACCTATTTTATTTAAACATTTTTTTCTAGTTTTTTTTCTACTTCTGGCAGGTTGAGTAGGATTCAACTATAGGAGGATGTCATATAAAATTTTGGTAACCATGTAAAGATTATGTACAAATAATTAAGAATTACCTTTGTAGGGTAATTGCTTTATATATACTACACATGTTAAAATTTAAAACAAGGGAGGTGTGTTTTTATTCCTAACTTACAGGAGATGATATGAATTTTAGACAGTTAACTATATCTCCAATGACATCAAACTATTAATGACAGAGCAAGAATTAAAACAAAGGTCTATATTAAAAATATACTTAATATATTTAATTTTACAAATAGTGTATATGTGTAAAAATTAAGAAATTCTGAATAAAAAAATATCAGTTGAAGTAGTAAGAAAAATTGTATACACGTCTTATAGCGTCTAGAATTATCTTCCTCTTAACTTCTCTCTCTAACCCATGAATATTTTTTCAACTGCCATGCTAACAGCCAAAGTAAAGAAGCAGAATGAGACTTCTTCTCATTTAATTCTTGTTAAGAAGAAGATAACAGCTTCCATCCTTTTATTCATCTTTAGTCTTTGAAACTGGGGCTCAGCATGAGCATATCCTGAGCAATTACTGTCCTCTGGAATGAATTTTTATCTTTCTTTCCCAATTGGCCTTTTACTTAGTCATTACTCACCACCAAATAAGATGGCTTTCTCTTGTTAACATTTTTACCTCCATTTTCTTCCAACTGTGATTTATTATCAGCGTAAACTATATTTTTTGGCAATGCAATTTTTTTTATTTGTCCAATAAAATTAAATCACAATGCATGATGAAGAGACTTTCAAAGAGGCAGCCTTATATTTCTGGGGTTAACTCTCAAAGTCTTAAATACCCCAAGAATTCATTACTCAACACATATGTAATGAATGTCCTCTTTGTCTAAATCATGGCTGTGCTCTTTGCAGTGAGACTCTATGAAGATTATATCTAGTCACTACTTTTAAATAATATGCATCACATCTAGAGAGACTTAAATATGCATGTAAAAAGGTAACATAAGTAAAAATTTTAACGATCGGACAATTTGTACAGGGTCCTTTAGGTCACCATGTTTTGAAAAAAGATGGGAAGGCACTGGCAGAAGAATAACATTATTTAAGTCTGTGGAGACTAAGATGTTTGCCACAAAAATTAATTGGAGAACACACCAATAGTCTAGGCTAGCAATGATGACGGTCTGGACTGGGATGTCAAGGATGAACATGATGAAAGGCTGGTCTCACCAGAAGAAGTGAATTTCAAGATGTATTTTGAAGAAAGAGCCATCAACATATTATGATAAATTGGATGTGGTGTTTGAGAAAATCAGAGAGATGATTTCAAGATTTTTGAACCCAAACAATCTAAGACAGAAACTCCTAAAATAATGCTATAGATTTATGGAATGAAAGTAGTTTGATACAACCATAATAATATTTTCTACACTGGTGAATCAATTCAAAAAAATAAAATAAAAACCTTATAGATGAAGCAGATTTAAAACTGAGTCTTTAAGGACAAGTAAAATTTAAATAGAAAAGAACAGAAGGACATATTTTCTGAGGGAAAAGGCCATAATCAGGAGAAATTATATATATATTCTCAAGCTAGTAAACTTAGTCCAAGCCAAGAATCTGGGAGCTAGGGAAAACAGTTCTAAATTAGTTCAGAATTAAATAAGGAGATTTTTAGAGGTTAGATCACATTGAAAGAAAGAAGTAGGAAATATATATGATAACGTTAAAAGCAGCTGAAAAATATAAGGGAACACAATTATACACTTTAATCTAATTGGAATCTATTTTTATTCTAAGTGTCAATACAAAATGTAGTACCTATGTTGAGATATTCAGTACATGGGTTGGGTCCTCCATGGTGTGTTTTATCCATTTGAAAGCCAACCTTCAGCTACCAGTGATATTCAAGTGAATGAAAAATGGGCACAGCAATAACCTGAGCAGTGTGGTCAGTATGTAGAAAATGCAACCCGGATGAAATCCTAAATCCACCAAGCATGTTTTATTGCATTTATTTGAGAGCAGAACTCTTGTTTCTGATTTATAAGTCAACTAACCAGGTGCCACCCAGAGAGATATTCATGGCCATAAGTAAGTGAACAATGTGTCAGAACTATTTTTTTTTCTATTACTCAGTAACTTAATGCAAGGTTGCCTGAAGACAATCTTTAGCATGCTGTCCTCAGTAGATGTAACATTACACATGGGCATTGTTCAGTCAAATGCCTGTGTTTTTTCTTATTATTTCTACTTATGTATATGTATATTCTCTAAGAAAGCCATGTTGTAGAGTCCATTTATGCTCACTGACAAAAAAATGAAGAGAAAATGGGAAAGCACAATGCTGCATTTCCACAGCATTGTGTTACCTCTAGTAGAAAATACTAAAGAAAGTATAATAGAGTTTGTATGCATATGAAAAAGAGCAATGTAATGCCAAATTAGTTTACATATGCAATTATATACAATATACAATGCAAATGTAGTGATGTACATATACTTTAAAAGGATAACTATGCTTTACAAAAGCATAGTTTCAAAGACAGTAGCTAGAGACCAACAGCTGGAATAATTTGTAGGAGAGGGTTTCCTAAAAAGTACTTTCTAAAATTCACTTTTACACTAGCCTTTGAAATGAACTGAATGGCCAAAATGTTTTATTCTAATTACTGATTCAGGAGAATCTTTTATTTCATCTCTCTTATAAGTAGACAGAGGTAATCATCCTTGGCATGAGTCCCATTACTATCTGGTGACTTTGGGGTACCACATAATGAATATTGAAGAGTTTTTTCAGCCCCTCACCAAATTCCAACAGTCCCAGATTGTGAGAAAATCTCACAATAACTGCCTCCAGATCATGAGCAATTTTCCTGCAGAATGAGTCGATTATCAATTCTCTCCCGTACATTACTCTTCTCTAAACAAATTATTTGAGACTGTATTTCCTAAGCTTCTTTTATCCATGTACATCCATATGTTTCACCACTTGTAGCATTATTTATTTTAATTAATTTGACAAATTTTAACTAAACAAATAAACATGTACTAGTAATATATTTCACAGTAAAGTAAGCACTTAAATATTAAAAACAGAATGTTTATATGTTTACATCATTGAAAAGAATCTTGAATACTTTTTACTTGTTTTGAAATGTACTGAGTCTCAATTATAATTGGCCATAAGGTAGGATTTTTCCTAAATCCATGTTGAGGTTGTTTCTGCTCAACTGTATTTCCTTGTAAAATTGTGAAAAGTGCTTAACAAATTTATTCAACAGAAGGATGCCCAACTCTGATGTGTAAGAGAGTACTTTCCTACATCAGGTAATAATATGAGAACACGGTTTGCTTTCCATTTTCAAAGAGCTTATAAGATAATAGGGACATAAATTACCATGTTGCAAGAAACTAAGATGGAGTAGGCAAAGTTACAAAAAAGAAATTCAGAAAAAGGAAACATACTTCTGATTGGGGGATACAGGAAAGCAGAAACAAAGCAGAGATTTTTCCTAAGCGATTAAAAAGCAGATTAAACATTTAGTCTTCTGAATATTATGAGGGTTTGGGGAAGATATTTCCAAAGATTTCTGTTGGTGATAATGATATTAACGAAGATACTAATGGAAAAGTCTAGGCAGGATCAGCAAACTGCACATGGCTCTCAGAGTACAGAGCACTGGAATTTCGCTTAGTGGAGAAGAAGGCTATAAGTGGAGTCAGGTAGTGAATTATGTAGTACTTTAACTGCTAATGTAGGGGATTTGAAATTCTACAATAAAGAATTCAGTAATTCTTTTTATTTCAAGATTATGTAACACTTTTTACATGTCTATATTCATTTATTATAATATATAATGAATTACCATTATAAAATCTGTCATCATTATTATTGCTGTTATGGTAGTATATATTATATTGGTATTATTATTAATATAATATATTACATGACTAATATATGTAGCATTTCATATATATATATGTATGTATATACACACACATGCATAAAGCATTACTGCTTGGAACATTATGTACCATTTAAACTGAAAAGAAAAAGCACACTATTAAGTATACTTTGTTATTCATATTTTACAAATATTACAATGGGAAATCAGAAATATCAAGTCACTGTCTAAAGTCACAGAATTATGATTCATATGCCTGTCTGTTTTGACTCAGTTTATGCTTCTGAGCAGTAAAACCTCCATCAGATACACTAACTAAGGTAAGTAAGTTTCTTTTATTTAGAATACCTTCTGGGGACTTATTCCTCTTTCCATGAGTTCTAGAGTCTCTCTGTTTTAGAAAAAAACAGACAGTCTCTCTAACAACAGATATGTAACATCATCATTGATAACCAGAATTTAATAATCATTGTTCTGAGGGTAACTAGAAGAACCGAACTTGGGTCCACAATGCCTACCTAGGTAGCTGATGCTTTACTAAAGTCACAATTGTAATGAACCTCTGTTCTTCATTTGGAACACAAGGCTCTCTGAACTCAGTTACCTTGAAAATACTTGCCAAATCTGTGAGGCTATGATAACATACTTACCACCAGTATGAAATATAGTTCTTAGTCATTTTATTATGTTCTTGACTTCAGTGTTCTATATGGTCATTTTTAGAAAAAGTAAAACAATTGAGTTTGTTTTGAGGACTTTCATTAATTTCAGGGACTGCACAATTGGAGATGCCTTTGTTTTATTTTGATTGTGGTACAGTGAAAAAAAAAAACAAGAAGGAGAAGGAGAACAAAAAATTCATGGGTTCAAACTATGGATCAGTCGCTTCCAGTCTATGTGATGTTAAATAATGTATCTATAACCTCTGAATCTCGGCTTCTGCTGAGGACATTAAGGATTAGAAATCATACATTTGAGAGACTAACCACATATCTGGCACTCTACGTAATAGACAATATAGCACACTGCTTATGAGCACAGGTTTTGGCAGCAACTAGCTCTGGGTGATGAGTTGTATAAACTTGAAGCTAAATGACTTAACCTAAGATTTTATAACAAAGACAGTAACAATACATATTTCATAGTGCAGTTTTGAAAAATGGAGGATGTATGACATAAAAACTGCTTGGCACAGTGCTGGCATAGATATCAACATTATATACATACACACATATACTTTATGTATACATATATTCTTTATGTATATATTCTTTATGTATATATATATACTATATATATTCTTTATGTATATATATTCTTTATGTATATATATATTCTTTATATATATACATAAATATATATATACATATATATATATGTTCTTATTATTTTTAATAAGACTCAGATCCAAGGAGTGCAACTACTAATAACTCTGATAATAATAAATGATCATTGATATTGCTATTATTGTTTTCATAAAAAGTAATTATGATTATGTCATTTGACTATTTAAAATGTGTAATTTAAAATACCAGTCAGTTTGCAACGTTGAAAATGGTGTGCATATCTTAAGTGACATAACACATGGAATATTTATTCCCATAATGCGTTAACACTGACCACTGAAAATCAGGTGCCAAATACAGAATTTCTCTAAGCGGTAAAGAATTATTTCGAAAATTCTTTCAGTTTTCTTTTAAGTTATAATAACAAACTAACTAAAGTTGCTGAACCAGGATGTTATCAAGAAACTTTTCTAATATGATGATGAACATTGTGAGCGAGAGAGCAGTACAATTTATTTGTTTTATTTCTGAAAGATTTGAGGAAAATAATATCCCAAACCCATATTTAGGCAATTATTTACAAAAGCTAAAGAAGAGATCCATTTTCTCTTCTAATTGTAAAAGCAAGAACATATATTCTGTTACATAAAGTTACGGTGTCCAAACACAAAATTAGTAAAATATACATTAGTATCAATTTATAATGATTAGGAGCTTGAGTAGGAAGCAGTGTCTTTCTGGTGTCAATTTTCTTAAAATACCAGTCTATTCTACTATTTAATCATAACCACAAGTTGTCTCATTTTCAGGGTAGAATAGCCAGTATTATTTTGCTTCTTATGTGACCGTTTTCCAAGTTTATTTATACTTGTTCTAACTTTTACCCTAATGAATGCATTATCTGTTCTTAATCCTGCTACACAGGAATGGTAAGGGATATCCGGCATGAGTGCCTTTGACCTTAATCTTAAGTGCATTGCAACATTCCTGAAAGTCAAACCAGCGTGCCTTTTCACGTCTCCATCCCTGAAATCTCATACTTAAAGTGCATTGTATTTGTCTGCTTGATTTGCCTCAGGACAGAAACCTTGAACTTCTGGGCCATTCACTCTAACATGCCCCTTTGACGTTTCTGAAAACTATTTAACCCTGGAGAAAATGAGATAGAGCAAGAAAAATAAGGACTCATTACTTTATAAATGATAGAAAAGAAAATTGATAAAAATAGTTTGGGTAATCTTTAAATTATTTTATATATACACACATATATGTTTTTAAACTCTTTACACATATTTACACTTTATATATTTACATATTTTGCATATATATATACATATGTATGCATATAATTTCTTATCTAAGTTTCTATTGACTTTCCTATAAAGACGGAGGCAGAGTTGGTGCTATGACTGAGTCACATGCTTTAAAAGTCAAATATGTATGCATCATAATGGATGACTCTTATGAGCATAAAATTGAGCCCAAAGACTGACACCAAGGTGTGCATTAGTTATGATTCCATTTCGTACTAATCTATGCTGTTAGAGATTATGCTAGTAATTAGCCTTGGAAGAGCAGTAACACCTGGACGAGGGTATGAGGGATATTTCTAGATATAGATTCTTGGATATATATGTGGTCACTGTAAAAGAGTATCAAGTTATACTGTTGTGACATAGCACTTTGCGTATATTTCCATTTAATAAAATGTTATAAACAGTATTTTATCTAGAGAATCAAATTTATAACTCTTATTCTAGAGGTGCAAGCTTATTTTATCTATTTTGAAAGGCAAAGAAAATTACATTTTATGAAGAGACTAATTCAATAATAAAAAAAAGGGACTATGATTTAGCACAAAATTACCAAAAATTCTTCATCAGTCTTCAAATATTTTTTTAGCACTTGATATTTGTATAATAATACTCTGCCAGATTTTGGAGACACAGAAGTGATTAAAAGAAAGAACTTTCTGCAAGCACTTGCATTCTTGTGGGAAAGAGAACAAAAACTAAGTAAAAATTAATACTTTTAATATGATAATTACTCTAATAAAAGTGTATTTCACACAGCAATACTGCAGTTCTGAGGAAGAGAACATGGAAATGTCCATAGATACGCTCATTCAAAAGGGTCTGATGTTTGAGTTTTCTACTGCCATGAGCCTGAGTTAGCCAAGTAGGCACAGGGTGGCCTAAAAGTTCTGTAGATACCCTGTTGATAGCTGGCACTCGATATCCAAATACAATCCCTACAATGCATTATGCTTAAAATTTTCTCCACTAGACTCTAGATAGAACACTAATGAGCCTTTCTAAACAGAAAGCAAAAGAAAGAAAATGTGTGTGCCTTCTCCATGCCCCATGTAATACTACCCAAGAAGAAAGATGTGTCGGAAGAGTATAAAATGAACAGCCACAGGAAAGATATTTTAAAGGCAATTGATTTATATACTAATGGAAACATACTATGGTACACGTGAAATGGAATACCAAGGAATGGAAAGAGGGGAAGAGACAAGGGTTCTGCTCCTCCAAGAGCTATTCTTCTTATTTGTGGTCCAGTCAGACAGTTTCCAGTTTTGAGATTAGCACCCTCACCAGTATATATGGACCTTGATTCAGCATCCACAGTATATAATATAAAACAAGCTCAGAATCTCAAAGTCACTGAGACAACAAGAATCCTGTAATGTAGTGCTCAAAGCTAAGAATATTAGCTTGTCAACCTTGGCTATTAGCCAAAGTAGGACTAGTGTGGTTCAATAGAAGGGTTTGAGAAGTAGCCTCAAACAGTATTTTTTCTTATTCAGGAAACACACACACACACACACACACACACACACACACACACACACACACACACACACACACATGAATAATGGGTTGAAGGGGTGAGAGTGGGACTTAAAAATGAACAAACAAAAACAAAACAAACAAAGAATACCTTTCCTAGAAAAGGAGCATTTCAAAAATACTTAGTAACTTAGTAACCTGCCAGGGTTTCAACAGGTAGATACATATATTTAAATCAACTCCCTAAACAATTATCATTGCAAGTATGAGTTTTCTTGAGAATCCAATGAGCTAAAAGTTTAGTTGAATGAATAAAAAAACAGCTCTAATGGAAGTATTTAGTTAATCTGAAATTTCATCATACTGCAAATAGACTAGCTTCCTCATAAAGCATTCCATTTGTCTACATAACAAAGGGAACTTTTTATTATGGCATACAAAGTTCATTGCCTATTTTTCCGGCCTCCATTTTTCTTATTTTCTCACATTCACACAATATATGTCCACTACAGGGACCTCTTTGAAATGCCCAATTCAACTGTGCTTTGCCACACTTTCACACCTTTAAATATGCTCTCTATTTTACCAAGAATGACCATTACATCAGAGATAATACATCTTCACACCTTCGTAATGCCTAATGGAATAAAAGCTTTCCCTAAACATTTGTGAAATGGAAAAATGAGAGAGCATTAGATTTTATTTATGAGTTTAGAAGCATTATTCAAGGTTATTGAACGATGCTAAATTTAAATAATCCCTGAACTTGAAACGATGATTACCTCCTCCACTGTCCTGAATCTTCATCAGACACAGCTCATTAATTCTCACTGGGTGCCTGAAAGAAGGTTTCATGGAAGAGCATGAGGTGAAATATAGTAGTTCTTGCTAATAGTTTTGAGACAGAGAGTTTACATATGGGGTGAAGTGGAAGTATGTCTTATTTTTTCTAACCTGGAGCTTGAAAATACAAATTTTTCATTTTACATTCCAATGGTCTGTGCTTATAATTTATTCCAATAACACTGCTGATTTCTAAAATTGTTTTGACTATAACAATACTAATAGTTTGCAATTATTAGAGGTTTACAGTATGGCGAGCACTGGTGTATACTGATCATCTCATTTAATACTTTAAAAAATTTCATCAATTAGATTCCAATATATGTACACTTTTATAGATGAAGAACTTAAGGACAGAGATTTTAGATATATTGCCCAAAGGCACATAGCTGATAAGAGACAGAGCTAGGATTTTAAAACATATAGAACTCAGAGTCCTTGTTCTTTGTTTCTATGCTATCGTCTTTCCACGTTTGTACTGTACTAAAATATATTTTTCTACTGTATATTTATGGTACCTATGTTATTGTATTAACATATTTTTATAGGTTCAGAATTCAGTAATTTATCTTGACATTACCTCATTTGAAGTTTACCAAAATTTTGTTTATGAATGTCAAAAACATAATTCAGATAGACTCCGGCCCTATGTCATGAAATTAGTTAATTGTCAAAGTGTAATTCCAGATCCATTTACTTTAATTTAGAAAAAACTTGACATGATTCTGTTTGGGAAGGAAGCACAAGTTACTTCATAAATGCTTTTCAATGTGATACAATATGAGAATACAAAAATAATAATGAAGGAAAAGATAAAGAAGCATAGGGATGATAGGATCCTCTAAGGAGCCTTGATGACAGGTAGAGACTCCGATGATTTCTATGCACTTTTCTCTGCTTAGGGCAAAAGTATTAGAACTACAACAAAAGTTATGTGCAAGGAAAATTAGGGCACTAGAATGCTTTCAACCATTTATTATGCAACATTAGAAAAAAGCTCACATGTTGTGCCCTCTCCTCCAATGGGATCCTTTCATTCATACAAAAAACATGTGTCCTCTTCCTCCTCACTCCTGTTTGTATTTTTCTTAATCATAGACCATTTTTATTTAGATATACGCTAATATAGAATTATTGCTCAAAACAACACTTATTTAGTGGTATTGCCAGTTAAAAAACCCAGATCATCTAATCCATTTCTTTCATTGAGTACCAGTCTATGTAATTTAACTTTTATCATTTTATTCTCAGTACACAGAGCAAAAACACTACTCCTATAGAAAAAGAGTTCAGTCAAATAAAAGAAAAAAATTAAAAATAGTTACAACATACAAGATATGTTTAATAATGTATATATGAATCACTTCATGAGTCCATAAAAGTAAATTAATAATTTAACCCAAGGAAGGCAAGAAAGACTTTGTAGCACGGGAGCTTTCACCAGTGCTGTCCTGGAGGTCTCCAGATGACTACGGATACTCAGCTTTTAAGAAGAAAATTTCCTCGCAGTTGGCTTGCTTCATTTTAAACTCAATTCAGCTTTTTTTATTATCCATAACTTATATGTGTTTGTACTCTGGGGTATACAATTATCTAAATACTTGAGTAAAATTTAAAAGCCAAGTAAAGCCCTGTCGTAAAGGCATTCCACTTTGAGAAAAGCTTACATAGAAGATTGCGCCCGGGTCCGTGGAGGTCTGTTTGCGGTTGGAAGCTCCAGGGAGCATGGCTTAGGGCATGCAAAAGCCTGAGTTTTGGAACGCTAAGAAGGCTTGCGTGCTGGGTGAACGGTGGGGAAGTAGGGAAGGTCGAGTACAGACAGGGCAAGCAAAGGGTAATTCTTCTAGCAAAGCAATTCTTCATTGGCGTTGGGGGAATTGGATAAAACAATAATTAAATTTTTTTATCTGGAGATGTCAGATATTTTTAACATTAGTTGTTTCCCCAGGTCACTCCCTTTTGTTTGGGACACTTTTGCTGTTAGGAAGGGAAAGAAAGAGTTATTTTAAGTTTTTGCGCTAACAACACCATTTTCGGTCATGAGGCCATAGAACAGCAGAAAGTAATGCCTGAAATTCTGTTTAAGAAACACTGTTCTCTCAACATTACTGGAATATGAAACATGAAGTTTTTGTGAGAGGAACTTTATTATTGATACGACCATTGTTTTTTTCATTCTAATTCTAATTTTTATTTATTACTAGAGCATTTTTTTCTAAAAGAAAGCTTGTTCTATATTCCCTACTTGAAACTAATTTCCATTTTGTCTTGTTTCCTTTTTTTTTTTTTGATCATTGAAAAGTCAAAGTGCTTCATACAGAAAAATGTTACCCTTTTGTTTTATGTGCTAAATTCTTGCTTTAACTCTTCCCTGAAAAGAAAGCACCACTTCTCAGAGACATACACTTCAAGTCTTTAGCTTATTCTGTTCATTTAAAGTCATTGCTCTTATATATTGCAAACTGTAATTGCTTCTAGCAATATAATACCTTGCCTCACTAACATAATCATAATGCAGTTACTAAGTATTTTTTTTACATGGCATTATTGTCTTTGGATAGCTATTATATTGGGTATTATTATATTCCCTCTTTGTACAATTGTAGTTTGAAGATGTGTAGAATAGAACTGGCTTCTATCTGTTGAGCAATTAAACGATGTATTATAAACAGGATAGTCTATCAGTAAAGCCTGTTTACTTGCTGAATTAGTGTTCAGCAGAGAAGCAGCTGCAGCCCAGAGTGCTATAGGAAAGAACACATTTCATCTAAAATGATGTAGGCAGCATGCTTCCTTTATGAGGTCTGGCATTCACTTCCTGTTTTTAGAAGGTGATAATAGGGCAGGCAATCCAGCAAGGTTTAACTGCCTAAGAAGACAAAAAAAGGATATCAAAACATCCTCCCTTTAACTCATATTCAGAAATTCTGCTGATCTAATAGAATGATAATAAAAACTGGCATTTAGATTATGACTTTCATCCCAAAATCTCATCCCATGCAGAAATCATTTCTCCCTTTTTTTTTTTTTTTTTAATAATGCAGTTATCATCACTGGGGTAGGAGCCAATTACCTTTAAAGAGCCCAGTCACCTATCCAAATATTCTTTTTCGCCATTCATACAACAATACATGTGAGTACAATACAATCAATAAATCAAGATTGTTCCAAGATTTGAGGTTACTATCCAGTCTTCTTTTTATAAGACTCATGCTGACTAAAATGATTATGAGACCTATTTTCACACCCTTACTATTCATGGTCCTATACTGGACATTAGGATCACAGATCCTAAAACTTTATCACAGAAATATGTCAGCAGGGTCTATACTACTTTTCCTTGAGATAAGCTAAGACACTTATCTGTCTTAGACAGCCCACTCCAAATCAATTTCTCCCATTCTGAATTCTTACAGCATTTACATCAAACAATTTCTTGCTTCTTTATGCATTATTATGAGCTTTATTTATTTTAATCTCCCATTAAGAATAAAACAATTTGAGATATTAGACTGTATCCTGTGCACCTTACACCTACCAGGTTTTAGATTTTAGTAGGTTTTCAATTGATTATCAATGATTAATAAATTAGATGCTCTGAGGAAAAGTTCTATAGCAGTTGACTCTTATTTCTTTAAAATGCATTATTCCACTTATGCATTTCAGAGCACAGTGAATGTGAATTGTTGCAAAAAAAAAAAAATGTTTCTGTAGAAGTGAACAGACTTCAAACTAAATTATGTCCGTGAGCTACCTGAATGGAAGGAGGACTTCTGAATAACCATGGTTTATTCCACACTATTGTTGCTTTATGACTTTAATTCTGAGGATGTCTAGATCAAATTCATTCATTTTCAAAATAGAGATTAAATGCACTTTTAAAATCAAAAGTATTAAAACGAGATAAATTTGTAAAGTTAAATCAATTGTCTACAGCAAAAAAAAAATAGTATAATTTTTTTTATTGCTCACTTTGCTGTCATGCAATTGAACCTTATTTTTGTCATGCAGGCAGGACCCCATATTTAAACTATTGTTGTCAACAGAAGGAATGAAAGAGAGAGAGGATAAATCCTTAGTAGCGTTAGTTAAAATTGAAGCAAACTAATCCTGCCACCTTGGGCCAAAAAAATAAACATGGCTTTGAAAGAAGGATAAGTGCTTCCTAAATTATTTAGGTCTGTACCATAATTAATATACCACACTATTGATTCAATTAAACTAAGTTGCCTTCATACTAGGGAAGGCCCAGAGTTAATTAGTACTGTAGCCCTAAGCATTTCGATTATGCTGAGAAAGTAATTTAGTGGTAAATGGATGTTTATCTGTTGTAATTTCAAAGACCTTAGCTACATGAGCAATTTCTTATCATTAGCATTTTCCCCACACCCCACTGTATCTCTCTCTTCTATAGCTATATTAAGGGAGGATATCTTACTTCTAAATATTATCTATGCTGAGAGTGGTAAGGATTATACAAATGTGGCTGTTTTTAATATAACCTTAGAGCTCCACAGAATTGGCAAAACCCCCTGGATGGAAAGGATCCTTCTGCCCACTCATTTCCTTTTTATCTTCAACAATTATTGAGCACCTACTAACTGAAAGGGAGCACAAAGAACACAAAAGGTAGAACTAAATGTGAGATCTATAAATCATATGCTATTCTTCTTTATATTCCTAGACCCCCCAAAATACTACAGATCGCTAATTCTGCCTCCTAAAGTTCCAGGCACAAGTGAAGAAAAAAGTCCAGAACACTTTTCTCGATCGATGCTCTTTCTCTACTTCTGATCTTCCAGTTACTGGAACTTCTACTCTTGCTCTCTAATCAGCTTCCCCTTGGACTCTGACATTAATTCTCCACTCAGTTTTTAAGGGGATTTTTTTTTTAAACCAGACTGTCCATGTGACCCTACTCCATCCTACATGCTAACCTCTCCAATGACTGCCTGTTGTGTTATCAAATAAAGTCCAAACTCTCGAATACGTTAACTAAAAGTCCTACTTACAAGTGAAAGTGAATCTGCAGCACATTCAGGCCTGCAGATTACACGTTTGCAAAAGCCAGCTGCAGACTTAATTATATACAATCTCTTTTGCTCTTTTCACTGTGTCTTCTCAGCCTGGGTTACCCTCTTCCATAGCCATTCCCACTTCACTGCACAGACTCATTTTGTTCATTGGTCACCAGCCTCATCCTCAGCCTACCCTGAATCTCTTGGGCTGAGTCACACGTGCTTTTCGAGGATCCGTAATATGATATTCACACCTCCAACTTTGCTTTTTGCCACTCCAGCACATCCTTGTGTATGGTGTGTCTGCCTCACTAGATGAACAGCTCTTAGGAAAAAGGCTGTGCAGATTTATCTGTATATCTATAGTGTCTACTACATCATCTGGCTCATCACCTGATCTTAAGAAGTGCATTGTCCACATACTTAAGAGGAAATGATCTATTTGACACACATAATAATAATAATCTGTTAGTTTATCTTGTCTAAATGCTAGGCACTTTGCTTATATTAATTTCTATAATTTTCCAAATCACTGTAAAATATTTCTTTAACATGACATCCAGGAAATTAAAGTTTCAGGGACTTAACAATGTGTTTTAAAGAAATTTAAACTCAGGCAGCCAGTGGTTCCCAAGTCAACACTCTTCTTTCTACATTACCCTGTAGAAAGTGATAACCTGGATCATAAAAGCCTGAGCTGTCACCAGCACACTGCAAGTAAATACAGTTAATATTTAAAAGATCAAAACAATATTACAGCCAGGAGGCCCAGGTGAAATTTCATAAGAAAATTTAGGCTTGAGTTTGATTTTCTCTTCTGGGTTCAGATTTTCTCTTTCTTCTCGTAGCTGACTCCTTCTGCTCCTTCCCATGCATTATTACCTTACACTTTCATAGCTCTGTGGAGAGTATTTTTGCAAATTTTTGAATGTTTTGTTTTCACATCTCTTCTCATTTAATCTCTGAAGATAGAAATGGTTCGATCTTCAAAGATGCTAAAAATTTTGGTGACCTTGACCCCACTCTGTGCATTATCTTTTGGAGAAGATTAACCAGATAAACATGTGTTCTGATAAAATCATTAGCTGGCATATCACATCTTACAGTGACCTGTCAAAAGGAAGAGCTACCATAAATCCAAGTATCTGTAAAATGTAAATTTCGAGGGCATAAAAAGCCTGTGTGATAATACAAAACAGAATTTAGTTAGGAGAATATAGGAAAAATGGAAAGAGTTATGCACTAACTATAAACTTGAATACAGTAAAAATAAAGCACCTTAATAAAATATCTTCCCTCTCCTTTGTGTATTGTCTAGTACATTTTCTAAAGGAAAGCAAAAGACAATTTGTTATGTTTTGAGATGAAAAGGCCCTTCAAATCTTACAATTGGAGAATGTAAAGGGCAAAATGCACTTTTTCTACCTTCCAGATCTGGAATCCAGACTAAATACTTTCCTTCCTATTAAAATCTACTACGAAAAAGCTTTATACTTATCTGTATCTTAGTATTAATATTTGGCTATCTTATTATTTTGATAGATAGTTTGCATTTCCAGGTTACTTTCTCGGCTAAGTATGAACATGAATCCTCAGAGTCCCACTTCTTCACATTATTCTAGAAAAATTGCTTTCAAAATCAGTGATGCTTTTACCATCAAATTCGATATTCAGTTACTTATTTTCTTAGTGAAATTCTATAGCCTTATAATTTGTTGACTCATTGTTTTTTTCCAATACTCCTGGATTTGTGATCATTTTCTTTCTGATTTCTTCCTGTGATTCTGTTCTTCAGCTCATTCCTTCTGAACGTCAGGGTCTCTTAGGCTTCTTTTCCCAGCCCTTTTGTCATTCTATACATTTCCTTTGAATGACTTCACCCAGGTGTAGGCTTTCTTTTATCATCTGTGTTATCTGTGTTATCATCAGTGACCCTAAAATATGAAACTCCATTCCAAACTCTTCCCTTGATCTGCAGTTACACATCCCTTCTGGGCTTCCTAGTCAAATGCTCTATAACTGTTCCAAGGCTTTAAAATGAAATTTTATGAATCTAAAATACTAGATACCTATAAACCACTTTTTTTGTCCCAATTTAATGGCCTCCCTCTATGTGAAGATAAGGTAAAAGGAGTGAGCTCCTTGGAACTCGATAGCTCATTTTGAGCTGGCATTTTTCTTTTATTTATTTTTTTCTCTTCTTCTTCTTATTTCTTTTTTTTTTTTATTACAGCCTTGCCCTTTCTGAAACACCTGCCCTGATGGCTCCTTGGTTTTTAACATGCGAAGCAATGCTAAGAATTTACAATGTGCCCTCCTTCTGTATAGCTCTGAGAATTGGAAGACAAGCATCAGGTAAATAAAATAAAGGGAGTTTTCTAGGATCTCAGACTTGGTTGTTTGTCCTCAAATTTAGAAAGAAGTCCCAATTCCTATGTGGCTCAGCTCTGGCTCATTTAATTTTATGTTTTGAAGCCCAGAGCTGTGTTAAATACCATACCCAAGCAGAATTAAAAATTTCTTATTCCTTCTAATTAAAACCTAGGTTAATAAACTATTTACTGATCAAAGGTGATATTTACAAAGTTTAATGAGAGATTTTGATCTTCAAACAGTAGTCTCCTAGTAAGATGATTCATTATCTAACATTTAATGTATTCTTCTATTATTTGCCTTATTACGAGACTGTATCATCTTCCATTGGCCCCTAAACAAAGGTAAAAGACCATTTAAAAAGAATTTAAATAATGGTTTAATATAGAAATTAGCTGAACAAGCTTCATCCTGTCTGATCTTGAAAGCTAAGCAGGGTTGGGCCTGGTTAGTACTTGGATGGGAGACCACCTAGGAAGACGAGGTGCTGTAGGTGTAAATAAATAAATAAATAAATAAATAAATAAATAAATAAATAAGGGATTGTAAGCTAACAAGGTCCTTGTAATCTGTGAGGTCAATCAAGAGTTGTCTCACCTAAAAAATAAATAAATAAATTAGAAATTAGCAGAATGCTTCCTCTATGTATGAGCTATTCAACGTCTCTGTTACGGTGGAAACTACCAGGAAATTTTTAAGTATGGAAGGCCAGTCTACCTATTTAAATAGACACAGATATCACCAGGTCCAGTTATTACATGAATTCTAGCACAGCACTTAACTTTCCATTTGATAAAAGTATAGTTCTAATACCATTTGTTTTTCCACCCCTGTATCCAGACTGTTTGAGGTTGGAAATTTGAATTCCACCGTCTTCTATTTTCAGAAGTTGTTTTATTAGGAAGGTTTCTCCTAATACCACCTCTAAACACTTGTCTGTACTTATTTTATCTATCCATTCAGCTATACTCTTCTTACTGGGGTGCGGAAGAAAAAAAATATGATACTTAATTAGTTCTGCATTCCTATCAGTGTTATTCCTAACTTAAAATACCATAAAAAGTAATTTCTTGTCAGAATGCATTTTTATTGAATTTTCTCCTGTGCTTAACTTTAGTGGCAAAGCCTGGTCTCAGAGTCTTGCTTCAGTGTCTACTCGCTGGCACACATTATTTGTATCACATTTCAGGAAACCATCAGTGGAGCTCCCTTGCTTCCTTCAATTAAAGAAGCAAATCTGTGAGCCAGATCTTAAGTTCTAGGGCTGTACAAATAGATGTGCTATTTTCTGGTAAATGAAATTACATTTCTTGTACGCCGTCCTCATTTCATTTCTTCACTTCAGTTTTAAAGAAGTGCAGGAAATTTTATTTCTGGAGGATAACCTTTTGGAGTTTTGATGATATGTTGCTTTGAAATAAAGACCTCTGTAGACTGTTCATAAACATCTGATTTTCCATAATTGCTAGCAGCGAAGGAAAAGCAAGATCCTGTTTATATAGCAGATAAAGTAAATATTAAGTGCTTCTGAGGCCAATATCAAGTTATTTACAATTCATCAACCAGAACATTCACATCTTATGTCAATAGATCGATTCTGCTATTAAATAACATATCAAACCATATATAAATGTCTGCATTTTCTAAATATCTTAAATCAATCTTCTAAAACTCAATTAGGAATAATGTCACTAACTAATTGAGACCTAACAGGAGAAATCTGTTTTTCTGCAGCTTACTATGTCTGAATTGTACCAATCAACCCTTCCCTGTTTTTAAAATATGGTCAGCTATGAGTATAAAATCAAAGAAACCATATTTTTCCAAAAGTTATTGATAATGCCTTCTACTTTGATTATTTGAGACTACGAGTATGCAGTATAATATTGAAAGAGGTGTTTTGATTTTAACATTACTAATGTTTAATTTAATTAATAGAATATTTCAATAAACTCTTACTTTTGTTATTTAGAGTCTGAGAACATTTAAATGTAGTATGATAATGTCAGTGTAAAACAATTACGAAAGCAAGTAAAACCAGGAATAAGTACTTGATTTGATTAAGCAAATATGCCAAGTACATGCTCTGCACTATGAACAAACTAAAAGACAGGGTTCTTTCAGCATTTTAGAAATCAAAATGACTGTAAAAATAAAAGCTTTACACAAAGGAAAGTACAAGAGAGCCACATAGCATAGTATAAAATCACCTGGGGGAAATATGGGCACCATACTTCAGAGAAGAAAGAGAGTTGAATGCAGTCACTCAAGGAAGTCTTCTCTGACAGTGGTTGTCAAGGATGGTACAGTTTAGATAGGCAGAGAGGAAAGGGAAAACCTCTCCTGGTTGGATGTTTGTACTCAACAGCATGAAAAAGCCTGCATCTGCTTCTACACTCAGAACCTTCTACACTACATTATATAAAATAAAATAAAAAAAATTAAAGACAAACACCTTAGCACACCATGTTAGCTTCAGTCTTGACTTGAAATTTTTAGAAACATTTACTTTAAACATTCATCTTTTCTACTATACTGGTAAGCTCCCTTTTACTCCCAGTTCTTTCCTGGCCAGCCTATTCTAATTATTGAGGAAACTCTAAGTCACTGATGTAGCATTTAGTAAGTATTTCAATGGTTTTCTTGGCTTTTCAGGGTCACTTTTGCCCTGAATTAGTTTGTGAAACTTTAAAAAAGAAACACAAGAAGGCCTAAAAGTTTTTTTAGCCTTTTGCCTCAGCTCCACCAGGGTTGTTTGGACTTAAGTCTTCAGAGATTCCGATTTGGTGGATTTAGTGTGGAGCCTAGGAAACTGCCTAAAATCAAAATAAGTTCACCTTTTAAACTATGGACTCTTCATTTCTCATCCTTTGTGCCCTAGACCAAGTGTGTTATTATTGCTGAGTTGGAAATGACTTGGGACATCTCATAAAAAAAAGAAAGAAAGAAAGAAAGAAAGAAAGAAAGAAAGAAAGAAAGAAAGAAAGAAAGAAAGAAAGAAAGAAAGAAAAGATAAAGTGAAAAAAAATCCTGCTAAAATTTTTTGAGTTTGCTTAGGATGTGATAGCAATGTCTTGCTTGCCCACATACTGCCCAACTCATGAGCAATCACTAGATATGAAAACATCACATGAATGATTACTCCAATTCATTTTCATTTTCCACATTAATATTAATGACACTAAATTATAAGGAAACATACTCTGTATCTTCATGCACCAAAACTCTTTTCTAGATGAAAGAGCAGTCCCACTGGAATCTTTCCAGAATAAAGTTTAATTCTTATGTAATCAAAGTGTTTTATAGATCAATAATCTTTATCAGTCTATCATGCATAGTGAGATTATTGTTCTAGATTTGCTTTTTAAAGAAGATAGGATAATACAAAAATAAAACTAATCTATTGTGGATCCCAATATGTTTAATGACATTTTTTTTTAACAATGAAGAATTTCTATATCCATTGAATTTATGGGTCTATCTCTAGTACAGAGTCTCTCATTTTAGAAAAGCTGCTCCTTCTGATTGAGGACTTACCTGTTTTCACTGCATTTATGTTTATCTCTATTATGAATCCTCTGATGTTGCAAGGGATAAATTCTTGGAAAGGGATTTCCCACATACATTATGTCCATGGAAGTCTGTGTGTATATATATATATATATATATATATATATATATATATATATATATATTATGCTCTGATGTTCAGTTTGACATGATGTGTGTTTAATGTGCATTTCCATGTGTCTCACATATATAGGATATCTTTCTTGTAGCAACCATCTGCTTTAAATATGATTTTATCTGATTTTGAAATTGGTCTCATGTTTCCAGATAATTTTTTTCTTCTGAGGAATTGCAATTTGCTTCATTTTTCTAAGCAATAGGCACAGTCTCAGAATTCTTCTAACCTGAAGAACTCACCTTGTGGAGGTTTCCCATAATGCTCATTTCCCAGAAATGCTCTTCTGTGATAATGGTTTCTCAGTTTCAGGTAATTTCTTATTATGGAATAGAGCAATTGCATTTAATTTTTGACTGAAGTCTGAGGATTTAATAGATGTGGATACCAAATTTAGGTTTCAGAACAAAATACAAGTATTTAAAGCAAATGACATATTAATGGCTTCAAATTTATTAATGCCCTTGATCACCTGAGAAATATATAAAAATGTTTCAGAGACAATTTTATGAATAGTATTTTTTTGAAGTCTGGAGTCTCCCAAAAGTGGGAGAGTGTGGAGTATCTACCATTCCAATTAAAGCCTGGTGAGGGGGACCTTCAATGTGAGTATTATAAAAATTAATATGTCATTCTTGCACTTGAGAAGACATAGGGCATTCTAATTATTGCACTGGGACTAAGCACTTAAGTAGAGATTTTAATTGCAATTAAAAGTCCACTTAAGACTTTATCAGAGAATGAGAAGTGTGAGCCTTTGGAGCTCTTATTCAGGAAATGAAAAGATTATCCCTGCTAGGAGAATATTCCAAAGGAATGGTGAGAGATAAAATAGAATTGTGTATTGATTAACACTTGTCATGATCAACATATAGCTTCTGTGAATTTTGGATGCATCTCTTTTCATTATCTGTAACAATCCCATGCTCTGATTCGATGGTCAAATCCATCATCAAGGAAGTGTATAGTCTAATGAGCAGGTTCCATGTGGCTCTTTCTGGGTAAATTTCACAGAAAATTTAATAATACTGAATTTCAGAACTTACAAATGTACTTCTCTTTTCTGTGCAACATCTTAAGGTTTTGTTTTTAGAGAAGGAAATTTCAAGACACCCGTGAGGAAAAAAGTCAGCCCAGAGTATTTTGTTGCCCTTTTATCTTTGAAAATGCAAGGTAAATGTTATACTTATGGATTCTAGACTTTTTCTGAAAGTGGAAGTCTTAATTGGTTCTGTGAAGACTATGCCTTTATCCAGTGTTAATTCAGTTCTTATAGTCTGTGAGATCAGTGTAAAAATGGTGCCCATATCTGCCTATCCACAACCAGTCTCAGACAGGTCAGATGACAACATTCACTTATATGTTACTTTATTTTGGACATGAGAGACAATATTTTTTTTTCCTGTTATATCCTTGAAACATAGGAAATAAGCCATCTAATTTTCTAACCAAAGAGAAACTTCAATAGGACATGCTTTCCTCTCTTACTACAAATATACAAATTCTCTTCTCAAAAAAAATACTCGTAAAACCTTGTAGCACATTATTGAACAAAAATAAGATACAGGCACTGTTTGTTAATTCCTTCTGCTTCCACTAAGCAAAGAGGAAATGAATACATGTTCTACAGGAGGATTTTCAAATATAGTGACCATTTTTTCTTCCTCTTTTTTTTTCATAAAGAGATTTGGCTTTCTGAAAAGATCTCCATTTTCAGATATTGTGGTTGAAACTTATTCCTAGGATCACCACACCCTCACGGTTCTTTAGATATTTTGACTTTACCCAACCTCGATAGACCTGGTCTGTTGGTCTAAATCTGTGGTATAATATTAATTTAGAAAAATTGCCTAAAGAGTTATAAGAATATATATATATATATATAATGCTCCAGATTGTACCATGTTTACTTGTCAAAATTAACTTTGTGAAAATTAATCTCAATGTCTTCTCTAACTGCATGAATATCAGTGGAGTCGTTGAAAGTGAAACCACTGAGGGCAGTTCACATTTTCAAAGGTTAAAGAACTTACAAAGATTGAAAAGTTAACTAAATATATTAAAATCATGTTACTGGCCAAAGTTCTATTTCAGGATGATTTCTGAATCTTTGGATCACAGACTACTAAATCATCTTGCTCAAACAATCTTCTTACCCAAACTTGACTCTGAAGAGATAGAGCATGTCCAAAGGGCAGATTCTGGAATGAGTTTTCCCACTGGACATGAAAACATGATCTATATCAAGAAGCGAATTAAATTTAAATTAAATTAGATGTAAAGTTTCCTGTATCTATCAATAATGTTATGAAATTCTGTTTCATAAACTCACTGTATTAGTCAAGGTTCTGCAGAGATATAGAATTAATAGGATGTTGTAATAGGCAATTTTGTGTCAATTTAATTGGGTCACAGGATGCCCAGTTAACATTATTCTGGGTGTGTCTGAAAGTAGTTTACCTGAATCAGTGAACTGAATAAAGCAAATTGCTTTCCCCCGTGTGGGTGGGCATGATTCAATCTGTCAAGGGCCTGAATAGGGGGAAAAAAAACAATGGAGGAAAGGATAATTCTCTTTCTTTACACCTAACTATTGAACAGGAACATTCTTCTTCTCTTGCCTTTAGTGCTCTTCTATCTCAGTCCTTTAGACTCAGACTGGAATTTAGACCATTGGTTCTCTGGCTCTCAGACCTTTAAACTACACCCTTGTCTTTCTTGGGTCTCCAGCTCGCATATGGTAGATTGTAGGACTTCTCAACCTCCATAATCATATGAGCCAATATCTTTTAATAAATCTCTAATTACCAGTTATGTTTCTCTGGAAAACCCTGACTAATACAGATGTGCACATATATAGAAAAAAAATATTATAAGGAATTAGCTCACATGATTACAGAGATTGGCAAGTCCAAACTTGCAATGCTGGCTGTAGGCTAAAGGCTAAATAGAGGCAATCTTTCAATTCTAATTCAAAGGCTGGAAGGATGGAGAATTTTCTTTTGCTCTGGAAGGTATGACTTTTTTTCCTCTTCAAGCCTTTGATTGGATGTGGTGTTGCGGAGACCATTTGGAAGAAGAGTCAGAGTCTGGAAATGTATAACTTACATGGATAAAGGAGAGGAGGGTGAACAAGGCTCGCCACCCAACTTCTATCTCCATGGCCTTTTATTAAGTTTCACAACAATGTGGGCTTTGTAATTTAATAATAGTTATTCTCAGGTCAACAAATACAAGCTACAGCCAACTCCCAGATTCAGTCTCAAAGCCACTACCGTGTTCTCAGCTACTTCCTCTCAAGTATCTTTTTCTTATCCTCTTTAGTATCCTTTTCTAGTCCCTAGAGCAAGAAGTCTCAAAATCGGTCAGGCGTATGTGCCCTCCCTGCAATGTGTCCTTGTGTGCAAGTCCACATTTGCTTCCACTCTTCTTGTTGCTCCAAGCACCAGACATCCTGCCAGGAACATTCTGTACTACAGGCATCTCTTACAACAATGTGACCCACCCACATTATGGAGGACAAGCTGTTTGGCCCAAAGTTCACTGATTTAAGTGTTTATCTTAACCACAAAAGTCTCCAAGTTGACACATAAAATTAGCCATCACACTTAGCAGAGATGAAAGAAAAAACTATTGTGTTATGATCAATTATTAAAAAGAGCATAAATAGCAGAACACATAGAATACTTGAGAGTAGAAAAACTGAAATTGAATGCACAGAATTTCTGGCTGTTGTTATCAATTTTGTTTTTTGTTTTTTGTTTTTTTGATTTGGGTTTCGTTTTCTAAGGAGAAGTTGGAAATGAGTGAGTAAGATCTCTTTTAACTCTAAAATTCTGAATGATGGTGAGTTTGGTGGCTATAAATAATATAAAATTTATAGAAAATTTCAAGTTTTATAATTTATAAATAAGAAAAATATAGAAGATCATATGGTCAACACTAAATTATTTGGAAACTAGTGATCCAATTTTCAAATTATCCAAATGCTTCTTTTCTCTTTTTATCCATACTCTACCTTTTAGATAAATTAGAACTTATCCAAAATGGACCTTGACCTTGCTGTCAGTCTCTTCCTATAAATGAAGAATTACCCGAGTGACAAAATTACAATCAATTTTGCTATTGATGACTTTTCTATGTTATCTATGCATTTTCAATTATAAACTTTTGACTGCACATTACCATAGATGATTAGTAATGTATGTAATCTACATGGAGTAATGAAAACATTGAATCCCAGAAATTATTTGAAAACCAAAGAAATTGACACTATCTAAAAATTTAAATATGTTAGATAATATAAGGCTCGAATGATTGACAAAGAAAAGAAAGGCTTGTGCACTTTCTATTTCTAGCAATATTCATTCATTTTCTGTATAAAATGTTTTTATGAACCATATTAGTATTGCAATAAGATATTAGATAGCCTAAAGGAGACATTTTTATTTATTTATACCTGAGTACTCACTTTGACTGATGTGTTCTTTTAGAATATTTGAGTAAATCTTCAAAATAATAGATATTAATGCAGAAAGAGCTCATGAACCAATTTTTTTCTTATTTTCTTGGAAGCACTCTGTGCTGAATAAATCTTAAATGTGATGAAATTTTTAGCCTCCTTTACCTTAACTGATGGAATTTCCAGTTTGTACTTATTAACTGGTATTTTATAATTTAATTATCATCCTTCATATTACATGAAATACATTTTCATAAGAGATAGTTATTAATTTAATCAATGCACCAAGATAAAATTGCAACAATAACAACAACAGCAAGTGATCTGGCATTCCCCGATAAATAAAATAGTTAAAGCCTGAAAATGAATTGTAAATGATTTTTTAAAAATGTATTTTGGTTATTTTTGCTGGTTTGCAACTAGTAAAAAGTTAGGTACGGTTTGGGGGAAGGGCACCACAATTCATTAATATCACAAATCATATAAAAAACTCAGTAAACATTTATAAATTCATGTTTAAAAAAGGACACATTTCAAACCCTTTTAAAATTATTTTAAAATATTTACTAATTAAATAAATAGATAAATCCCAGTACTAGTTGAAGATTTTAACAAATAATCTCTCAGTAACTAACAAGTAGGCAAAAAAAAAAAAAAAACAGAGCAGAAACTTTATTATTTTTTCTTTAGCTAGCATAACTGTAACACCAAAACCTGAGAAGGCATATAATTACAGATCAATAAACCTGGACGCACCAAACTTTTAAAAGAGATTAGACTACAATAAACTTCTATTCTTCTGAAATAATATTAAGAACGGTTCTGTCCTCCTTTGATGAAGGTGCATCAAGGTTTTGCTCTGTAGCCAATTGACTGCGAATCTCAATAACTAATTAGCAACTTTCAAATCATAATTAATTAGCATGGAATTAATCTCTACTGACTCAATTATTTTACCTCATGGCACTTGGAATACATTGCTTTTATTTCCTTGTTTACTCAACATTTCAACTTGCTACACTAAAATGACATGATACAAATTAGTTGGAACTTCCCAGCTTTCAAGGAAATCTCTCTCGGAGAGAAAGGAAATGCTATTAAATTTAACCAGTTAAGATTCTGATATATAATGGGGTTCTTATTTTCCAGTTGAAATCACAATCATCTTTTAGTTTCTCTGCCTAGAATTTAGGTTAACTTCCAAGGGTTTAAATCAGTGTTCAAGCTCACTAAAGGACTGAAGGTAATTCATATTTAAATTATCTTATTTAAATTAAGAAATGGTTAACAAGGAAGCCAATGCTCTAGATACCTTGGAACTCACATTTCTTCCAGAATAGAACAAAAATAATGAGAACGATATCCTTTATTTTGCTATGTGTTATCTCTCTTGGGGTCAAATAAGCAGAAATGTTTGATTAAGAAAGAAATACTTACAAAAATATTTTCAATTTTGACAGAGTTAATAATTGCTATCTGTTTTGTGGAGTTAGAAACCCTCAGAGAATTTAAAGAATCCTCTAATGCTCTTTTCACACAATGCACCTACGCATTCATGTAAAACAGAATGCAAATAATTTCAGGCATCTTTAAGTTCACTCATAAAAGAGCCCCAAATCTCAAATTAAGATGTGCTAATCTAGAGCTTCCTTTCCATATTTTAAAACACTGATAAAGATTTTTAAAAAGAAATAAACAGTAAAAGATTATCTTTTCAAGAAATACTGTGACTTAAAGAAAAATTCTCAGTTCAATTAGAAAATAATTAGAAAAATAAACATAGAAAAATAACATTTTGATAGTAGACTTAACCCAACTACAAGTTTGCTATATGACAACAACAACAGCACAAGGCTATTATAAAAAAATAAGTGAAGAACATATCTCACCATGACTGGCATATTGACTATTTCCATAGATATTTGATGAACCCACATAAAGCAGATAATAGGGCTCAGGTCATACTCCTCAACGATTCTCCAGAAAAGCCGCCTTTACATTCACAACTTGACTTAGAGAATTTCTTCAAGGAATTTCTCTCAGAGGCACTGACACAAAGCATCACTGAAGCAACAAGTGCCAACAAGTATAAACAAACAAAACTAGGACCCTTGAAATCTTAGAAGCTCAATAGATTTATTTAACCAATTTCACATCCTATTCATAGTTGAAGAGTAGAATTCTTTGGTCACGTGATGAAACATTTGGGATCAGAACCTCAAGGTTATAATTTTAGAATAGAGCTGAAAAAATGTGTATTAGTGCCTCCACCCAGCAGACATTCAGTGATTTAGAGCCAAGTTTCTATGACTGAGTTTTCTATGATAACATTTTGATGCCCTAGAGTTGCCAGTTGCTTCTTTCTCACATACTAGCAGTCAAAATTCAGGAAGTGTATTTGCCTAAACCTACATTGAGTGTCTGGGACTCAGCCAGAGCTTGTTTTCTAGATTTATTTGTTCTTTATCCTCTGAATAATATGTTGTGGCTGCCTATATCTTTGTTCTCATTTTATCTATTTTAGTTAAGAAGGCCAGTTGAGAAAACAGAGAAAGTTTTTATTTAAAAATAACTGTGATCTGCTTTTATTTTACTTATATAAAAAATTGCTTTATGCCATGTTAATTCTTTGCTACTGCTTTTACAATTTTTCCCTTCTTCCTTGTGAATCTGGTGCATGCTGTCACATGCTGACAAATTATAAGCCCTTCACCCCACCCCCACCTATACACATACATGCGAGTACATATTTCAGTGTTACTCCTCAGTCACATACTTTTGAGAATACATCGGGCACTGTGCTAAGCATTTTACAAATGTTATACAATTCTCAGGCATTATTGATGTTTTACTAATGAAGAAATCAAGTCTTAGTTTCTTTCCCAATATTGCAACCTATAAAGTGGTAGAGTTATATATATATATTTTTTAATATCAAGGCCCAGAGCTTGTAATCTCTAAGTTATATAATTTTCTGTAGAACACATATGGATACACACATGTGTTCTCCAAACCTGAAATCTAGGAATACTCAGGATTACATGTGCTTAGATAAGTAGCTTCAACAGAACCAGCACTTAATTAACCAAGAAGAAAACTTTCTCTGTTTTCTCAAAAGTTTGGGGCAACTCTCAGCTGGATCATAGCAGTGCAAGACAGAAGGCCTGCTAGAGGATAAAGCTAAAATTTAGTGGCATTATGGCCAAGTACCCAAGATTGCTCAAATTTTTCCTTGTTCAGTCTATTTTCCTTTTACTTCTCCATATGTTCTAAGGAATCTAAATGCAAAGAGCAATGACAAAATGGGAAACAAAGAGCTGTTTAGTTACTAGCTGTATAGCTCTAACATGAAGGTTTTTTAATACCGAGACTAACATTCATAGTTCTTACTCCAGTCCCAACCAAAATACTTGTTAAGCCTTAGAGCAAGTACAGTTCCCTAAAGTTAGCACTTAAGTTTACTCACCTTCATAATAACATAGAATCAACAGAGAAAAAGAAAAGAGAGGCTCCAAAGAACCTCTGTGTAACCTATTGGAGCGAAAAAGTGCAAGGGGCAGTGAGAAAGAGTGGGAGATATCCCCCTAATAATAATCGTCTTAGTCCACATGTCAAAGTCTAGCCAATCACAATATGAAGAAGTAAGTTTTCTGCTATATGTGAAGAAGTCACACATAGTCCTTTGTAAAAAGAAGAAGGCTGAAAAATACACCCCAGAACAGATTTACTCTATAGTCTAATTATTCATTCAGTCTGCAAATATTTCTGTGCCAGGAACTGTTTCAGGTCCCAGAGACATTTCAACAAACAAGTACACGTCATACCATCATCAAGACTATATATTAGTGGAAATGTGAGGTGTGCGTCATTATTATGTAAAAAGTAATTTTAGGGAGTAATCATTGCTGTTAAAATAAAAACGGAAAATTTCACCCCATGGAGGAAGATCACAGGATTTAAAGTCCAGAAACCTGAGTTCTTCAGATATACATTATCACTCAATGTGCTATTATTGCATAGTTAATATAGGCTACCCAGTGTTCTCATCTGTAAAATAGAAAGATAAAATTATGTAAAGGTATGAGACTCATGAGAAACAAATATAAGTTATAGCTAATGTCAGTTGAGTTCTTCTGTTTAATCACTACTCTAACACATTACCTGCCATATTAATTTTGATCTTTTAGACAATCCTAGGAGGTAAATACTACTGCTATACCTGTTTTACTGAGGTAGAAAGATGATAGATAATGTGTGAAGAGCATGCATCTATAAATGGAAATATCAGAAATTGAGCCAAAGTAATCTGTTAAACTTGAGTATACCACCACAGTTGTTTTTATTTTTAAAAAAAATTTATAAAACTATATAAAATGATTTTTGGAAATTGCTGTAGCCAATTAATTTTTTGCAGTAATTTTTTTTTCCTGGTCAGGAGAAATGCACATGGAGACCCATGAAGTCTCAGGGTAAAGTTATGACAACTTGTCTCTCTTAGCCAAGATTCAATTATCTCAAGTAGATTTGAGAGTTGGTAGATGTGTTTTCCTTAGGACATAAATCCTATTGAAAAGAGAGATGGCAAGCTAGATCAATATGCTTTAAAGTTTTGTTGTTTGCTTTTTTGGTCCTTAAACTTTTCCCCAGTTAAATTTGAATTTGAAGTTGCTGTGTGCTCTGAAGAAGAAAGATACAGATGTGGGGGATATTAGAAGACAGAAAGAAAATCAACACTTGATAAAACTGGCCTGAGGTTTGCCCAGTTCCCAGGAAGATAAAGTGTAGTGTGGGAATAGAAAAGCCAGATAAGGCATGCACTGCTCTTCAAAGAGATTAAGTCTTATTGCAGAGACCAAAAGTGGTTATAGAACCCATAGTCCTATAATAAATAAAGAGAATGATGGGATTAAATACACAAAGAATGGAAAAAGAATCTAGAAATTAGAGTTGAAGTTGCCAGGTTTACATGCTCTTACACATGTCTTCTAATTTCGACCTCCCAGTTGTAGTGTCAGAAACATTTGTAAGCGGGGCATAGTGAATATAGGTTAGTGGAAGGTAGATGTGCCAGGGAACACCACACGTGTTATGTTAGACAGAACCTTCAGGACCATCTCCCTAAACTCACACAGATTGCAAGAATATTAAATAGGAGCAGTGTGAGATGTAGGAGCGTGAATGAGTAAGTGTGATCAAGTCACGTGGAGCGGAGGATTCTTGGTGCGAGTAGCACCATATAAAATTGAACACATTGCAAAGAGTTTTAAATTCCAAAGTAGTTTGAACTGTAGCATCATTATCTGGGGCCATTACTTTGGCCGAAATGATTATCTTCCAAAAGACACGAGCTCAGCATCTGGGCACAGTAACACTGTGTTGTCCCAGTGTTGGACTGAGCCAAGTTTAGGGACTTACAGTCCTGGTTTTATAGGCAATGCCATCATTAAGAGACAAAGCACCACCGAGATCGAAAATGCACAGATTAAGCATGCTTGTCACTCAGCCCCTCTGTGTATGGTGGCTAATGTGGGCAGCTCCGCTCTATTTGAGCTGAGTCTCTTGGGAACAATTTAAAAAGTGTGACTTAAATGGAGTCACTGTAAATGAGTCTGTACAAGGCAGGCTTTGAATATGTCTGTTTGTGTCAGAGAACAGATGACAACCTGAGAGCTGGAAGTGGTGTCACACTTTAAAGAGAGGACATTCAGTTTTTAAAGTGTCATTGTTTCTTGACATCACTTCAGAAGTGAAGCTATCCCCACTTCCAAAACTGAAGATATTTGTATATTAAATGTATGTTCTCATTTCCAATATGTGATATTTATCTCATTTAGAAATAACAAAGAAAACTCACAAAGCATGCTGGCAAGAAGTGAGAAAGTAAATCTTTTAGGCCTGGGTTTTCAAGTAATCTTTACGGTGTATGAACGAAGTAATGAACTTTCAAAAAGTGAACTTTCCAGTATGTCTCTCTATGTAAATGAGCTCTCATTACATGTTCAACAGCAATTATTATTAAAAAAAAAAAAAAGAGTTCACGATTTGAAATCAGATAGTGTTGAATTCCAATCCCAGGACTGCCATGGACTAACTGTATAACCTTTAATAAGCCACTTCACTTTTATAAACCTCAGGATATTATCAAGTAATTATAATAATACATACCTACAGTGTTACTGAAGTGATCAAATAAGAAAGGATGTAAATAAAAAGCCAGTGGTACATAATAACTACACCTCAAATAACTCAGTCTATCTGCTTATTCTAAAGTTATTACTTTAACCTGTTTTTGAAATTTTTCTAATCTAGGTCTTTCTCAATAATAATCATAATAATATTAATTTTTTAAATATGTAGTCAGATTACATGTTTGAAAAAGAAATTTACCATTAGTTTACTCAATAAGTAAATTAAAAACATCAGTACTTCTTTCCTGAGCCCTTCTTCTATATAGAGAAATGTTCTTAGAGTAGATTGCTCACCTTATTCCACAGTCTTTATTCCTGATGATTTTTGAGCACTTCTCAATTCAGATCTCAGAAACAAATCACAGGCAGGCAGGTTGTAAAATCTGTCACCCTATTTATTTCCAGGTTAGACTCAAATGATCCATCCATTAAGTGGATATTACCTTCCTACATCATAACTCAAAAGGGATCCTTCCTAAAGATGCAGGATCAAAAATGGAGATTTTTATGATCTGTTTAGAAAGGGAAGGTGATATATAGTCCCAGCGATAGTTTGAAACAAGTAACTGACCACTGCCAGAGTCTCCAAATACTTTTGAAGAATTATTTATCAGAGAAAATGAAATTTAACTTTAAATGACAGAAATCAGACATGATGACAGTTATCTATGTAAGTGCATGCCACAGAAATCTGAGGGAAGTATCAAAAATAGAATCCTAGAACTATTTCAGGCAGTGACAGCAGCCGTTCCTAGGGACATGCTCAGCCTCATGTATGCTTTTAGAGGGGGACAGTTTTTCTCATTTACTCATTTTTGATCACTAAACTTCTAGCACCTGCCTGGTCAATTTTAGGGACTATTATAGTGAGTCTACAAATATTTGAGAGAAAAAATTTGGGTACAGCTGGAATAATAATTTCTGACACCACTTGCTTCACTCCCATCGATGCAACATCCATGGTCAATGATGATGCAATTGAATGTTTTTATAACTATCTTAATAACAGTGAGGGTGAAGTTGACTTTATTTTGAATTAGCTGCTTAGAAACAGTGATCATAATCAAAAACTTTTTTAAGTAATAAAATGTATTCAGTTTTTCACCATTGTAAAAAATCTGAAGAACTGGATCAATGAAGGCTTGGTGTTAGGAATTATGATCCCAGCTGTACCCTGATTATCTTAGAACTTCATCCATGACACCTAACATCTCTTGGCTTTCGTTTATTTGTAAAAAAAATATGGATGATAATTTATACTTGCTGGAATTGTTGCAATGACCACTGCAACATCATTGCAATGATACAAAATAGATGACTATGTATTAGAAGACTTGGTACATAGAATATTCTCAAATAAAAGTGTATTCACAGGTAGGTTATAAGAGTATATCTCAGATTATAATGCAGTGTTATTTCAAGGGCTAAGATATTTGGGAAGTTTTAAAGGTGTTTTAAAAGATGAGCTAAAGCCAAAATGCAAGTGCATTATTGTTTAAGTCTACACATGCGTATGGAATATTGTTAGATAAAATAACTGGGCATTTATATAAAAAATAGATGTTAAAGGAGGGTAGTTATTTAAGAAGATGGACTTTGGCTTAATACCTGCAGATTAACATGTGCTCATGTGTCTTGATCCACATTTTTCCACTCACACAGGATCACTGAGTATACCCTAGAGGTATTTTGGCTCCATTTAGAAACAAATCTCTTAATATGAGTGCTCCCCGGAGTATATATTATCATTCTATTCTAAGGAGGATTCCTGGTGAGAGAAAAAAATGCAAATCTTTGCTAAATTTAAGAATTTTTATAAAGTTAAAGTTATCTCCTGCTAATACAGAAATATATTTAAAATGTTATTTTTGCTGAAATATCTCAAAATGGCAGTAACTCTGAAAATTAAGTGCTGCTTCTTAGCAAGGGTCTTGGAGGTAGATGGGAAGCTTTCCCTTCCTGACAAGGGGTTATCACTATCAAGCACAACAGAAGACAGGGTCAAAGCAAGGCTGATAAAGATACAACAAGCCACTTTGAGATTCAGATAGTTTTTTACTTACAGAGAAAGAAAGAATAGACAAAGGGGCCAGCCTTCCAGTCTTTGTTCCACATACCAAAAAGGATGCCAGTGATGACTGCAATGCAAGATGTAGGATATATTCCACTGCTGAAAAGACAGATCTAGACTGAAGCTAAGTTGTTATGTATTCTGCATCTTTACTCTGAGAGAGGTGGGGCAGGAAGCTTTATGCTTTTCAGAACATAAGAGGCAATGAGAAGGTATCTAATGGCACTTCCCAGGGTCATAGGAAGGCAAGTTGGTGATGGCCTCCTAGCAGCTCCTCACAGGCCTTGCATGCTTTCGAGTTCTGGAAAAATTACAAGGAGTTCTAAGACTCAGATAAGCTGTCATGCAAGCCTTTGCCTGAGTGATCTGTGTGAACAAGTGTAAGGTAACCAGGATGAAATGACAGAGATATCCTCCTACAATGAAATATATGTTGATCTTTCACAGTAAGAAAAGTAGATTATTTTGCATTCACAACCAAAAATATCAAGAGTAGATGATATTACGATAAAGGTTAAAATCATAAACTTTTCACAAAAAGTTTTTTATCTATAATTTGACTATCATGGCTTAAGAATGAACTTTCAAAATTGCTTAGAAAACTGAAATACATTGACTGTAGCATATTAAAAATGCATTAAAATGGTTTTGATATTGTCACTGAAAAATTTTGTTATTTCTTTGTAAAACCATGCTTTCTTATCTTCATCATAATTCATCTGGAAATCTAACTGGAAAAAGCTAGAAGAACATATAACCACCAAAACTCTCAAGCAAAATTGACCTACAATGTCAAAAGAGAAAGACAAATAGTTCATATCATAGGGAATCATTGGGAGCTAGGTTGGGATACATTCTAGGCTTTAATCTATTTGACTTGGACCTAGTCTCTCTCCATAGTTCTTCTCATCTAGCTACCTCTTTGGCAAAGTAGGTCAGGAGAAAGTAAAGAAACTCTCACATCTGACTGAGTCCTCTTCATCATTTATTTACATTGCTTAATCCGTGATGAGAAGTGACCTCATGTAGGGAAGAAGCTCAAGCTCTAGAAGCAAAAGACCTCTGATATTTCTTAGCTTTGTAATAGAAAATACATTAATAGGGATGCTTCTGCCTCAGTTTCCTTATCTACCACACTATGGTGATGAATTTAAAAACTAAATTATTAACCAGCTTTCTGCTTAGATAGAGCATGCCATTCATTTGAGGAAACAAATACCAAGAAAATACACACATACACAAAAAGTAATAATAATAATAAAAAGATGGCCATTAAATCTGTTATGAGTAAGAAGAATTTATTCTGCTTCAGAGAGACAGGATCAAGTCAATAAAGAATGGGAAAAAAGGGCAAGAGGAAAAAGAGGTCAGATGATGCTCTACCTACTAAAATATGACCCTGCTCATGACCCCAAATTTTCATTTAAATCTTTTAAGCTCAAAAAAAAATGTTTAGTATGAAAAATTGCTTTAAAAAACCCATATGAGGAATATACTATGGTTAGATTTTAATCTTCTTCTTTTAATGAGTTAATAAAAAGGAATATTTGACACTGAACACATCTCATCAGAACCCAGGAGGCAATGAGAAAGTGTTCATATCATCATCCATATGTTCCCTACAACTACTGCTACAGGCTAACATTGCAGACACTTACAACCCCTGCCAGAGGGATTTTTATTGACTTCAGTCACACTGTCAATCAATGTGTATGACAAACTAAGTGCCGAAGAGTTAATACCCTTGGAAGTAGCTCAGGGCCTTGAACAAATACAAATACCTTAGCCTTCTTATCTTGGCCAGAATGTCAACTCTTAGACATATTCTATAATATCTCCAAGGGTTCCTCAGCACAAGTAAGCTCCAGCTGTCCACAGGGTGTAACTGGCTTGGTTCTACAGCCTTTATTGGATTTTCCCTTTCTTGCCTCATTTTTCACTCTCCTACCAGTGTTCTCTTGGATGAACTGCCACATAAATTATCGGACCTTAAATTCTTGTCTCATCATCTGCTTCTAAAACCAAGGTATGAGTTCATAAGGTAAAACTCACTAAATAATATATAAATGCTAAAGGTCCAGGATGCAAATGTTACTATAAAATTATACGTTACTTGAAAATCTCAGAAAATTAGAAAATAGGTTTTACATTTGCACATGACAAACAGTGACTTTTTAGCAAGTTAGACTAGGTCTTTGAGAGGCCTGTCATCTGACTTATATTTATATAAGTCCCCACTATATGAGGTAGTTGTGAGGTTTATAATAAACGGCATAATACATATTTAACTGTTGTAAATTGTTAACTTTACGAGAAATGTATATCATTTCTCAGAGTGATTTTCATATCAGATTATTGAAATTAATATGAAAATAATTTTAATTAGATATATTTTGTAGCTTTAATCTTCTTTGCCAAGTTCATTCAACTTTACCATAGGTTTAAAAGAGAACATTCATGGTTACTCCTCCTTATTCACATTCTACAATCTTTTTTTTTTTTTTATCAGAGGAGATCTGCAGCTATAGAAGTTAATATGTGAAATCCCTATGCTAAAATATTCAGCTTGGAGATAGGTCATACTGGTAATCCTTTGTACAGTATTATCAGAATCTAACAGAAGACTCAATCCCTTGCCCCAATACGTATGAAAAAGTAAAGCTTTTCATGCTTATTCTGTGTGTTGGGATTTGGTTTTCTGAACCATATAACACAGTTAGTAAACAAGATTTTTAATTCTATTTTTATTTATAGTTTTGTTATATAAGCAATATTTCTTAATTAATGACTGGCGTACTTTGGGGTTCAAACTTTATTGTGTTAAGTGCTGCATAGTAAACTTGTCTTTTGACTTCGGAACTCTTAAATCAGATAGTATCATGTTAAGAGCAGGGTTTTGTTAAAAAAAAAAAAACCTGCAAACTTGTTTAGAGTATAAATGATAACTTTGAGGCACGTGTGTGTGTGTGTGTGTGTGTGTGTGTGTCCCATAATACCTTTTTCAGAGGTATTATGGGATTATTACTCTAGATGTCCAAAGTAATTTCAGGTCAGGGTTAAAAAAAAAAAAGTATTTGTTGCTACCAAGATTCATTTTTATCACTCCCTAGCTCACCACAGCTTCGTTATTTGCTGATTGGCAGCATTGTCCAACGCTTTTTCATAAACTTAAAAAAATAAGCATAGTTAAATAAATATCCAATGGGTAAAAATGTCTGAGTTACCAGATTTAAGCCAGGCCACTATAAAGAATGTGACCCAGAGAGTTCACCCAGAAGTCAGGAAAAGATTTGTCCCTTGACTCATATCAATTCCAGAAAAGGAAAGTTGAGAATTGAGATCTTGGCCTTTCAATATTTTGTCGTGTAAAATCATTACTGCACATAAACTTCTGTAAGAAAGCACATGAGTAGGTCAGCATCAGAATAGCATGCTCTGGGTTGTACTCCCAGGAGTCCAGGGGAAATGAAAGTTTGGCATTAGGTTGAATTTGCTCAGTCTATCCCAAGTGTGATTAATAGCTGCCGAAGTTGAGGATTCAAGTGTTGCTAATTGACCATAAAATTGAACTTATGACCCTCTACACACTACATTAACCAACAGATATACCTGGGTCACATGTGTACAAAAAAAAAAAAGAAATGAAGAAAAAAATGAATGACATGAAAGAACCATTTAGAAGAATCAGAGTGTTACAGTAAAGTTACTGACACTAAAATAATGGGTGTAGGATTAAGAGAGGTTTGACTCTCTGCTAAGTGGTACCTTCAGTTTTATCATCTGTAAAACAGATCTCTACCTACAATATATTTACTAATTTATTTTTGTTCCATAAGACAACAAACAAGAAGAGTTTAATAATTAAAGTCTATGCCTGCAAAGTGTTTGGTACAATATTTAGAAAAAAGGAGGTCTTGGATCAATAGTGAAGACCAGTAGTTTTTCAATGAATAAAATCTGAGTGGTTTTATAAATAGAAACCATTTATTTACATGTTCTTAAAGTCACCACTTAGTCACCACTGTTATTATGACTATAAGTGTAAATAATCTAAAATAGAAGATAGACCAGAAGTCATGTATAATTGGAAAAGCTGTTCAGTGTTGACTTTGATATTAATCTACACTTATGAATCTGAATTTAAATAGAATATGTTAGAGAATGAAGAAATGTAAAAGAATTGGGTTTTTATTTATACTATCTGGGTCTAGATAATAATATTGCCATTATCACCTCAACATCACTCTATTTTCTTATAATATACTAGTAACTTTGACTATTCCAATATATAACTTTGAACAACAACATTCATTTATATTTTTATATACTAATAAAAAAATTGGATAAGATATTTGGAACATGCCAAAGCCTAAAATTGGATGCTTATTGAAAATTCAATAATTGTATGAATTAAAAAAAGGATTAAAAAATTATTTTCCTGAGTCATAGAACATTTTTTCCTAAAGAATTGCATAGATTTACACATCTTTCTCAAAGTTAAATTTTAGAGAACTTTATATATTGAGACATTTAATATCATTACAGCAAAGTTCTAGTTTAGGTCATCACTATCATAATACTCTGTCTATTTGTTTCTAATTCTCTGCCCTGAGGTCAAGGCATGATATTGGACTAGGGGAAAAAGTAAGTTGAGGTGCCAACTTTGCTGAACACTGAAAATTTAAATTAGCCCCAGATTATTCACAAAATAGATATTCCATAGGCTAATTATTGCAAGAAAAAGATACTAAAGAAAAAATAGATATGTCGTGCCTTAAGACTATATTACCAGAATTTCTTTCAAATAACTATTCTGAAGAATGAACTCAAAATTACAGAATACAACTAAATTTTGTAGTTTTATGTTCAATCAGACTTTGTGATACTTACAGAAACTGAAATAGAAATCAGACCAACCAATAAAAGTCTAAACACACAAGATACTTTAATGAAGTGTATGGCAGGTTGGAACCAGTTTAAGTTCATGTATTTGATGGAAGTAATATTCTTTAGATTTTACTGCCTTTATTCAGGCTACAATAATACAAGCTGTGTCACGTGAGTCTTCTCTCATGCCCTTCTGTAGCCTCTCAATTAGTCTAAGGACTGGTATCCATATGCATAAAAGTCTGTTCTTTTCATAATATAACCAAGCTATGTGGTACTTTTGTCATAGCTGAGAATTTGGGGAGAAAGTGGGTATTTCAAAGGCTCACATTGCAAAACAAACCAACACTGTTCCTCAGAGAATGAAGCTCACTAAATGTTTGCTGCTAGCAAATGGATATGCTCTGAAGCCATCCCAGGAGTTTGCTTTGACAGATGTCAGCTGATGAACATTTGCACAAAAGTCTCTGAAATGCCTTATTTTACACCCAGTGTCAGTTGGCACATTACTTTCTTGTACCTTCTGTGTTTCCATTAAATTAGGTTGGAAACAAAGCCTCTTATTTACTGAGCAATTTTTTTTCTATGTGAAATGGTGAACAATTACAACTATTACCCTGTCAACAATTTCCATCAATTCAATTAAAAATGCCTACACACTGTATTCTGAATTATAGTCACCCCGAATGGAGCCTGACTCTGGCATTCATGACTGGTGAAAAGTCTCTGACCACACTGGGGTGATGGTGGAAGGTTCTTTTATTTGTAGACTTCTTATGGATTCTGAGAAAGTTAACCATGTTCTATGAATTTTTGGCACAGTGTCATGTCCCCATTCAAAGGAAAAACTTTCTATGACTTACCAAAAAGCCATTGTGAATACCAGAAAGATACAATGAAAGCACATTTTGATGAATTAAGTATAAATTAAACCAAATTATATCAGTTAGAAATTGTATCTTTTTAGCCAAGAGTTGAATGAGTATGTATTCCAGATACTATCAAATTCAAAAACAGGGTAAAACATGGGGGAACAGTGGGTAATTTTTATAACTCCAAAATATCATCATATTCTCAATGTTTGTATCGGTACTCTTGTAATTAACACATGCCGAATACCATGCCATTCGATCATATACAATCACAGTAAATATTTCCAAATTAATACCTCACCTACTATTTATAGAAAAGTTTTATCATAAAAATGTTAAGCATATTAATTCATTCATTGTTCACTTATCCCATAAGACATTCATTAAATAATATCTTACTGCATGATTATAAACTCCATTAACTTATTTCTAGATCATGAAAGAACTTGGTTGACAACCAAAACTCTAGCCATCTGGATATTATACATGTTGGTGTTGAGCAAAATATTCATTTAAGAATCTATATATCTATGTATGTAATATATATATATATATATATATATATATATATATATACATATATATATGTATATATATATATATTAATACAAGTTAACATCATAACAAGCTCAAATGCGCATATCAGAGGAGGCCTTATTAGGCTTTAAAAGGCATGAAGAGAGAGGGACTTTGAAGAATCAAGATAATAGGCACATCCTAAGATTTAACATTAACTTAATATTTTTACAGAATTAATGTGGTTGTTTCAATCTATAGTTGATGAAAGGGGGTTGAGAAAAAAACATTTGTGTTAGAAGAAAATGCTTTCAGATTTATTTATAGTTTATTCACTGTCCATTTTTTTGACATTTTAAGTTTTCGGAAACAACCAGTTTTCAGGTCAAGAACATAGCGGGTCAAAAAAAAAGTGTCATTGTTTGCTGCACCAACACACACACACACACACACACACACACGCACGCACGCACGCACGCGCACACACACACACACACACATATATATATTACATATATAAAGTAATATATATTATATAAATAATATTATATACCATATAAATAATATTATATATTATATGTTATATAATATATATTGTATGTGATATATATGTATATGTATATATATGTGTGTGTGTGTATATATATATATATATATATATATATATATATATATGTATGTATATAATCAGAATGATTCCAAACTACATCAAACTCCATAAACTCTATTTTTCCTGTAACATTATCTGACACTTTGGATATAGAGCTAGATCCTAATAACTTTCTGGCTTACAATTCAGAGCATATATTTAAAAAAAAAATTAACAAAACAATTTAAACTGTTCTCTGAATAATTGAGTTTCATAATTCATTGATATTGACTCAAAATTATTTCTTTGAAATTTTCTTTCATACTTGCCTTTAAATTGTAATTGATATTTGCAATATTTCTATTAGAAATATTCCTGTTTATTTTTAAAATAAGAGTTTGAATTAAAAATATAAACCAAATTTGACCAAATGGTTCTTTGTTGTTTCCTCATCAAGCTTTTTCTATTAGACCAGTAATTGTGACCCACATCCCAAAAGAGAAACAACACCAGGATTTATTTCTCTTATGTTCACAAGCTTGGCATTTCACTTTTTCCAATTTCACATATTCAGTTATCTTCATGCAACAAATGTCCAATCTAGTTAGTGGTAGAATACATATACAAGAAGAAACTAAAACATGGCAGAAATCTATGTGAATAACAATGTGATAATGCCATACAGAGTTAGAGCTGTGGGAAATTAAAGTGAGCAGTGCTCAGAAAAGGATAGAGACAGTTGGAAAATTTTTATAAGAGGAAAATGGTAAAACTGAGATTCTCATTTATCAAGAAAAATAAATATATAGAGGCTTATGGATTCTGAATCAGATAACATGGTTTCTGTTGCAGGTCCTAACTCGTATTAGCTATAAAAGTGGAAAAGTCATCTAGTCCCTTTTGTATACCAGGAAAGAGGGACTTACAGGCCTCTAGGGAATTGTGAAGCCTGATTTTAATAATATGCTGGAAATACTTGAAAACTATAAGGCATTACAAGATATAAAGAATAATTATAATTATAGTCAAGGTCTCAGGATGAGGACTTCTGTTGCCTCCTTGCCATAAGACATTGGGGATCTTAAAGGAGCTCAGAGAAAAAGAGAAACAAAATACATTAGAACTCCAGCTTCCTTTAACAAAAACTCTAGCTGCATGCTGTCCAACAGCAGTCACAAGTCACACAGAGCCATTTAAACTAACATTTAAATGAATAAAATTAAATATAATTGATAATATAGTTTTATGTCCAAGTAATCACATTTCAATATGCTTAATAGTCACATATGGCTATTGGCTACAGTATGCACAGATACAAATCATTTCCATCATCACAAAAAGTCTTTTTTACTTTGTTATGTTTTTTGTTTTGTTCCCTAAGCTCTGCTCTAGAGCTGTCGTTCTCAACTGGGCTCCATTCTGCTGTCCGTGGGATATTTAGCAATGTTTGGAGACTGTTTTAGTTGTCACAACTGGAGTGGCAGACGCCAAAGATACTGCTTAATATTCTACAATGCACGGAAAATTCTTCCACAACAAAGACCTGTCAGGTTCCAAATGTTAGTAGTGTCAAGGCTGAGAACCCCTGCGCTAGGGCAAGTAAGGCTAAGTTTCAAACATGAATCCCTCAGACATGTGTAGCTTAGGGAAGGAATTCACCGGCAGAAAAAAAGTCACCTCTGCTTGTAACATTGGTCAGCTTTTTGAAAGAAGTTCTAAGTGATATTGATTTGTCACCTCTATGGCCCAAGGGGGAAAAAAAAAAAAAAAAAAAAAAAAAAAAAAAAAAAAAAAAAAAAAAAAAAAAAAAAAAAAAAAAAAAAAAAAAAAAAAAAAAAAAAAAAAAACATTGCAAGCTCCCTGGAACAGAGAGCCTGGGAAATAGCTGTAGAAGGAAATCAAAGGAAGGCCAGACTACCTGGAGGAGCTAGGACCATACCTGGGGACATGTCATTAATATTAGAAAACAAAACATTGATGTTGCTGTCTTTTGGCTTGTGTGAGTTGTCGCTCACACAAAGACTAAAAGAGGAACTCGATGCCAAAGAAACCACTAGAAACCACCTGGCAAACCCAGAAGACAACCTAAAGGAAATAATACAGTGAACACTTAAAAATCCGTAAGTTTTGTTTGCGATAAGGCACAACAAAAGGCACAATAAAGATCATCTCCTTTAATTATTAGGCTCTTTTTTTCACCTTGAAAAAATTAAATAAACCTTACAAAGTGTGGCCGGCACTGCCCCTGTTGTTACATTTTATCAGTTCTGTGCCCACCCCCATGTAGCTGACGGCTGACTTTTAAACACAGAGTGCAGTTCCCTCACCTTGAGGCCGAACGACCTCTGGGTGTGATTTATGCTCCAGAACTCTCTGCAGGGTCAGGTTGAGGTTATGACACCTTTGCTTGCCTTCCTGCCCTCTTCCATCCTGCTTCCCACTCCTTGGGTTTTTCTTCCTAAAGCTTTTACATTTCCTTAATCCATCACTTGCACGGTGCTTCAGTGTTGGCTCTCAAGAACCTGTCCTGCGATGATAATGTGTAGAAGTCATTCATTCTTTATTGTTTTCTTTTTTTTTTTATTATTTCAGCTCTTACCATGATTATTGTCTTTCTTCTCATTGATTTTTTTTCACCTAATTTCTTCAGTTGAAATTTTAAGACAATGACTTGAGATCTTTCTATTTTTCTCCAGCATGTGCATTTAATGCTGTATATTTCCCTCTAAACACTCCTTTAGCTCTATTTCACAAATTATATGCCATGTTTTCATTCGCATTCAATTAAAAATATTTTTTTATTTAGCTTGTAACTAATTTTGACTGCTTGTTCTACTTCATTTTTACATTTTTAAGGATTTTTCAGATATCTTTATATTATTATTTTTTAGTTTAACTCTGTTGTAGAGTAAAAAAATACTTGTATACTTCATTTCTTTTAAATGCATGAACAATTATTTTCTGATGTATTTTGCTAAATGTTCCAAGTACACCTAAAAATATTTGTATTCTAGTACTGTATATGGAGTATCCTATTATTGTCAAATAGTTTAACTGGTTGATAGTATTATTTGCATCTTAGATGAATTATACTGATTTTTCTGCTTTATTAATCAGTTACTGAGGAAAAAGTGTTCAGCTATAATTGTGGATTTCTCAGTTTTTTTCTTTATGTTTTAACAGTCTTTGTTTCATGTGCTTTAAAGTTTTGTTGTAAGTTATATTCATATTTAGGATTATTACCCATCTAGGAAAATTGACTCCATTTTCATTATGTATTTTCTTTATCATGGATAATATTTCTTGAACTGAAGTATGTTTTTTTTGACATAGTTATAACAATTGTAACTTACTTTTGTATAGGGTTGCATGGCATATTCTTTCCTATCCTTTTATTTAATCAGATTTGTCTTAATATATGAAGTGGATTTCTTGCATACATCTTATAGATTAAAAAAATAGAATCTGCAAATCTGTTCCTTTATTTGTTATTTTAGTTATACTCATGCATCACCAGCATCAAATTCTACTTGCTTTACCTTGTGCTTAGTGTAGAGGCTGGTGTGCCTGAGGGTTCTTCTCCATGATATTTGGCTTTCAGTTTATCAGTGTCCTTGAATCACAAAGTTCTCTCTGTGTTCAGTGCCTCCTCAGGTTCCTCTAAAACAATCAGTCTGTTTGGCTAAGGTCTCAGGGTCAGAGCTTTTTCGGTGGCCCTGCCCATCTCATGGCTTGTGTCTCTGGCAGGTCCTGTCCAGAAACAATTTCCTGACCCTCACAAGTGGCAGGAGATCCCTAATGTCATCGATATCTAATCTTAAGGCCAGGAGTTTTGCCTGCTCACCCCCTAGGGTAGGCAAGTTAGACCTAGGGTAGGTATTTTTATTTCTCCACACTCTCCCTGGTTACAAAGTATTCTTCACTTGAATCTCAGAGGTGATAAGATTTACTACCATCTCATAGAGGCTCAGGAATTGTTTTCTGTAGAGGAAAAAGGCCTGGTTGTGGGCCTTTTTTTCAATGGCTATCAATTCACTTTTTGATGTCTGCCCTACCAGTGAAAGTTTGTCTGGTCTCCTACTTTAGTCCCAATTTTCCTTGTGAGCATTCAGTGAAATTCAGGGAGAAGAGTTTATGAGCGTTTTCAGACTCCCTTGTTTCTGCATTATCCTACTCTATGGCATCAGCAATATATTAAAAAGGTTAGCTGAATTTTATCCCCTATTCTATGTCATGTGGTGTCTGTTCACAGCTCTTGTCTCAGCTCCCGTCTCATTCTTCTTTAGATTTGTCTTTCCTTGGCTCTCAGGTTACTTGTTTGTCCTGCAGTCTTAGCTCTATGATGGGTTTTAAAAAAGGTAATCCTGGTAGTTTGTTTTTATTCTTGTCATTAAGATAGAAGTGATATTCTTTCCAGAGTTCTATGTGGAAACTATTTTCTTTACTTTTAAACCATAGATATAGACATGGATAGATTAGATGGAGAGAGAAAGAGAGAGAGAGAGTGGGGAGGAGAGAAATAGATATAAATTATAGGTGGGTTTCTTTTAGATAGCATATAATCAGCCTTTGCTTTTTATGCATACTGGTAATTGTCTTTCATTTGGAATACTCAGACCATTTTCATTTAAACTGTTTTTATTAGATTTGAATCTATCTTGCTAATGATTTTCTACTTTTTATATATGTTATTTTTATTTCATTATAAATTATTTATCTCCAAGATTTTGGATTAATTTTAGTTAAACATTTTTTATGAATCCCTTTTATCTTCATTTCTTAACTTAATTGTTACACTTTTTATATTATTTTATTTTAACAAATGCCCTAGGTTTTATAATATACATCCTACTTATCACAATTTATCTTCAAGTACTATAACATTCCTTCAAGTATATTATAAAAATTGTTCAACAGTGTACTATGAATTCCTCTCTTCCATACTATGTGTTATTTTCTTTTCATACGGTTTATTTTCAATATGTAAATATATCCTGCTTAACGTTCTCGCGGTATCTTTTTTTTAAAAAATAAAAGTTTTTCTTCTTTATTGTTTTTTTTAAAAAGTTGGTAACTTTTAAAAATATTTCTTTGACTCTGCTTTTTCTTTCATTGCAGTTACGCATATAATAGATTATATGATATTGTCTCACTGCTCCTGGATATTGGTTCTTATTTGTCTTTGTGTCTCAGTTTGGATGATTTCTATTGATCTGTGTTCAAATTCACTGATTATTTTTTGGCAATGTCTAATCTACTAATGAGAATGTCAAAGATTTTCTCTGCCTTGATATCATGTTTTTAAATTTTTGTATTTTCTATTTGACTCTTTTTATAGTTTTGACAAAGATTCTCTTCTTGACCAAACTCTCACCAGGCTCCTCTGAGCCCTCCTTGTGTATGTGTGGGATTCCTTCCTTTTGAGATATATATGTATATGTACAACTCAATGGTGTATTTCTCAAGAACCTGAAAGTCATTCTTTTAAAATGTAATCATCAGGAAAGATAGAGCCTCTGTTTTCCAGCCCCTGTGGGAGGCTAAAATCATAATTTAGACATTTGACAGCTTACATGCACAGATTGGCATTTACACTGACTAACCTTTTGTAATTTTTTACTTTCTTGATTCTGCTGAGCCCTCACTCACTCTCTTCCCTACTTGTCCTCATTCTCAGTTTAAAACTCTTAATCACTGTCTTTTAAATCAATATTGAATTCAGTTTATACCATATGCTGTTTCTTATTATAATAGGATATTACTCTTTAAAATATGTGCTTATTACTTTAACTTTAGGAGAAAGGCAACAGATGTCCTCATCCTGGAACCTTGTCTAGTAGTTCCAACACTGGTGTCATCTATGAGTCTGGTTTTATTTTTGCTTTGTCTATTCACTGTAGATTGCGCGCGCGTGTGTGTGTGTGTGTGTGTGTGTGTGTGTGTGTGTGTGTGTGTGTGTTTAATATATTTTTTTTCTGTGTGCTAGATATAGAAGAAAAGATGCTGAGGTAAATAGGATATAATTCACACCTGGGAGTGAGCATGCCTCTTTTCAGGCAGTTAGTGTGAGGGATTAAGTCGGTCTTGTTAGTTGAGCTGGCTTTGGGTTTTGTTGTTATCATATACACCTTAGTATACATACCACAACTTAAATACTTCTAACAATTCTTGGGATGAGGGCTGGGATCCCAGAAGATATTCTCAGTATTCGTATCCTATTCAGTATTCGCACTCTTCAGTCCTCAGACATTCCTCTGTGCCGCAGAGAAAACTTACTATAATGTTGCCCTGTCATCTTCATCCATCCTCAGTTTTAAATAGGCATTTTATTTCTAGGCTTCAGAATAGGATTTTATCAACATAGAAAGTGATTTAAAGAAGAATTTTGATTCTGAAAACATTATCAAAAAAGTTGGAGAAGCTATCTGTAGAAGGGCTTCTGGGAATACTCAAAAAACATTCAGAATTGCCCTGCCAAGGCATTGCTGTGTCTGTTACATTGAGAAAGCTGACAGATGATGATGTCAGTGTCCTCAGTATTGGTTCAGGATTACAACTTCTTAGCTCTGATCCAGGGGTTAGGAAGCAGCTTCTGGATCTATTGGCTCCCAAGGCAGTTCCTTCTAACTCCTCAAGCAGAAGGTAAGCTTTATATGTGCTGCCTTTCTTCCTAACTGAGTTCCAAATTTAATGTGATCAGGTATGTATCATGTTGACAAAGCTGAATTATTCCCAGGATAATAAGAGCAAGGGATTTTAGGAAACACGGTTTCTTTGTGAAATATAGTTTATTTGCAGCAGGGGCCAGTGTTCTAACAGGAAGTTAGAGCAGGAGTGGAACGAACCTTTTCATCATATCCACTATTGATATCAATTCTCTTTACACGGATCAATGTAATCTTAATCAAAACCCCAAGAGTTTTCAGGGACCTTCATAAAGACTGTGAAATTTATTTGAAAGAGCAAAAGAACAAGTAGAGTCAACACACTATAGAAAAACAAAATGAGGATGGTAGATTTTCACTATAAGAAAAGACTTTTTCATTATAAGAAAATATTATTTATTATGAAATGATATAAATAATTAGGCTGAGATTGTCATGAGTGTAAACAGGTAATTTGCACAGAAATAATTTTTTACAAGATAAAAATTTTACTTGAGATATATATAACATATATATATATATATGCACATATATGTATAGTTTATGTATTTCCAAGTAAATGATTGACCTAACATATATAAGATAGAACTCTGAACTTGTAGAAAAAAGAACCAGGAAATATCTTGAATCTTTGTAATGATAGCGGAAGGAAAATATGTTTTAAACCAAAAAGTAATAATAAATCATAAATCCATTTCCTTTAAAATTAGTAATGTCTGTTTCTCACTTGACACCACAAATAAAAAGATCAAATACAAACTGGAAAGAGATATTGATAGCATATATAATGCAGAAAGATTACTAAACAACATACATAAAGGAACCATTAAAAAAACAATATGAAAAAAATTTGGCAAAATTTTTTTGGCACTGTTAAAAATTAGCAAAATACACAAATATATGTTTGACAGAGGAGGAAGGACTAATGACCAGTAAATGTATGAAAAGTCTTTCACTTCATTAACAAGCAATGAACTTAAAATTAAAATAATGAGGTATCTCTTTTTACTCCTCAGATTTACTCCTCAGATTGTCTCCCCTAAAAAAAAAAAAAAACCATGGAAATAATGTGAATTGATAAGAAGATAGGAACATAAGTACAAAAGGAAAATGAATTGCTATCACTATAATGAAAAATAATATTATATTATCTACTAAAATAGAAATTGAATATATCCTATGGCTCAACAATATCACTCTTAAGTATATACATCAGAGAAATTCTTGTACCTCTGCTCTGGCACATGAACATATACAAGAAGATTCTTAACAATTCTTTTTATGAAAGCAAAACACTGGAAACATCAATAAAGAAAAGGATAAATAAGTTATATTTATACAATGCAGTACTACAGAAATAAAGAGCTATAGCTAAACATATTGATGTGGTTGATTCAACAAACTTAATTTTGAGTAAAATTGAGAAACCCACAAAAGAATACTTACAGAACTATATTAGTTGTATAATGTCTAAGAATATAGAACAAATTGCTAAGTGATGTGTGATATATGCATAAATACATATGTGGTAAAACTGTTAAGACATCTAATGGGATGATAAACAGAATTTGGAATAGTGGTTTTCTATTTGAGAAAAGGAAAGAAATATGATAAATTTGTTCCATAGATTATTCTATTTCCTAATTATGGTAGCAGGCAAAGACATGTTTGTTTATTATTCTATAGTGACAAATCATATATATTTATATATGTATTTATACATTACATATGCTTATATATTTATATGTATTAATAATTTTATGATTTTAACAAATAATCATTTTGCAGAAACATCATTGGCAAGAAATAAACAATTTTATTAAAGTTGTGTAGGAGAAATAAAGGAAGGCTTTTTATGTTATCAGCCATGTATCAGCCAACCAGATGTCACCTATTTTTATTTCTCTCATATCTTCTCCCTGTATTAGTCATAGTCCAGTCTGAGAAAAAGGAAATTGAATGTTTCAAATAGAAGTAAGGTAGTACAAAGTTTGATTACACATGAGGGGCAAAACTTGAAGAGCCAATGGGGAAATGAAAGTAAATAAAAGATTATCATCTCCAGGAAGACCGGAAAACAAAAGCAAGAAACTAGAATTGACAGTAGGAGAAGAAGGTCCCCACTGCAAAGGCTGCCAACTCCAACACTGAGACCTGGGAAGAAGGGCCGATCCCTCCGATGCTGGGACTGAAGAAGCAACATGCCACTTCCAGAGATCATAAAAAAAAAAAAAAAAGGAAAATAGATAAGTGGAGAAAAAGATTTCTTTCCGCACCTTCTAATCTGTCCATAGTGCCTCTTGTTGATAGAACCTAACAATAAGCCAATGGACAAAGGGAAATGGTAAGTGTAGTTTGCAGACTTCTGATTCTCCATATCATTTCTTCAACAGTTGCACAGACATATCAAGTTTTCATACAGAGCCCACCCTCAGTATGAAACTTGGTGTGGATTTACACACAAAAACACAAAAATATTTTTATGGCTGTTGCTAAATCCTTTCTTCCTAAGTAAGATAATGTATCTAGACACATGCTAATTTGGTTTTTATTTCCTATGATTGAATCTTAAAATAAATAAAACAAGATCTTGTTCTAAGGACCAGGAGCTGAGTGAGGGTGGAAGTGTGTGGCATGTAAAGAGTTAAGGAGGCTAGCTGGTCTGCAGACAGGAGACTAGCTGGTCTGCAGACAGGAGACAGAGCTGCTGTGACGCTTTGTGGTCAATTCCACTCTAAGAAAGCCCCCTGTAAGACAAATCCAAATAACAAACACAGAGACCTAACAAAGAGCTAACTCACAAGGCTGGATGTGGCATGAAATCCAGATCCACAGCCAGCCCCTCCATCTTGACCTCGTTGCAGAGGGTGAGGAGCACATAGTTTAGGGTGAGAGACTGGTACCATTTGCTTTTCCCACCCTTTTCTTTTGCTCTTCAATTTAATTATTTTTAAAAATAAGTATTTTCTTTAACCTTGTAACTGGTATACATGAATGGACGATTTGAAGCCCCTACATTATTAACGTTAACCCTTCATATTGCTATAATCCACGTTACAATCTTAATTGATTTTCCTTGTTCTCCCTCTTCAAAGCGTTTCAAAAGCCACCTTTCTTATTTATTCTTTATTTCTGTAAAGGGCATATACTGGACACATCACCAGTAGAGGCAAAATTAAGTCAGAGAGCTTCCCCTCTATACTTTTGTAAGTGGATGTGCTCTGAGTTGACTCTCGGTGTGTCGAGAGTAATTTCTTTTTCTGGTCTCTCTTATTGCCTTTATTATGATTTTTTGATAGAAGTTTGAGACTTCCTTAGACTTTGATTCTAAACCTGCAATGATAGCCAACATAAAAGAAGATAGCAATGGGAATGGATTGAAAGAGACTTGAAAAATCAGCCCAGGGCTCAATTCAAATGGCCTGCCAAAGAACTGTAAGATAATTACACATTTTAATTTTCTGGAGACAAGACTGGAACACTGGGAATATGAGAAAAGAGCAACCGATGCATTATTTCTTTTAAATATTTGGTTGGGATGTAGAAATAACAGACAAAATCCTCTGGGTTTAACAGCATCATTAGTGTGAAATAGTGTACCTGACTCCAAAAATACGTCAAAAAGCAATACGGAATAGAAGCCAATTCCCAGCAGTTTGGATTTATTATTTATAATGCCAGTTAAACAAGGCTAATGTGCTCTGCAAAAGTGGTTATAGCTGCTATGCAGTATTAGTAGAAATTAGTCAGATGTTACCAGCTCAATACAAAGTAAATTTGCAAAGGTTTCTGCAAATGACAGTTTGGCTGAGTTAACATGACAGTTGAGAGCATCTAAGCTGTTTTAGTATTGGCAAATGGGTTTAGAACCAAAGTCAGCATTTACCAGCGTAGGAAACATATTCAGCTAAAGTCTAGAAGGTGCAGTAATGAGCTCCAGCACTTTACCCCATGTGGAAAGGGTCCATTACCTCATCCCCCTCTTTAATCCAACTCTGACAAGTTTTGAAGAAAATGTGTAAGGGTCACTTTCTTTATGTTGTTGAGCTGCTTCTCCATCCAGCTTCCTCTTATAAAAATTTTTGTGCCCTAGGAATACCCTCTAGCAGTGAGTTCCACCCTACGGGTAAGTAATTTTGTCAGCTCACTGTTTCTCAAGCATATAGTATAGGGAGATACTGTTTTGTGATATTGGGTTGATTAGTAAAGTTATTTCATTAGTAAAACTAATAAAAATACTTATAATACTTAATTTTTAATTTATGAGCACTTTATCATACATTAGTGATGTCTTTTGATAAAAAGCTTAAGGCAATAAAATATTGGCTCCTTTAGAAAACTTATATAATGCATCCAGTATGAAAGAATATACATATACTCAAAAATTTTATTTAGATTATTTGATCTGATCAAGGAAGTTAGTATGCCCATTTGAAACTACCTGTTAGAAAGAATACATAATTGAGTTTTAGGGGAACTTTTGAGTAATTCTTTAGAATTGAAGAAGAAAGCTGCATGTGGGCCTGAGAAAATCCATCTCCAAATTGGGTTTAAATAATTCCTGCTTCCCTTTCCTTTCCCTTTTCTTCCCTTTTCTTTCCCTTTTCAACCCTCTCCTCTCTTCACCTCCCCTCCCTTCCCTTCCCTTGCCAGATCTTCTCTTCTTTCCTTTGGTGGGCATGCACTGCACTCTCATTAAACATGAATATTCCCCCCTTGGGGTAAAAAAGAAGCTAAATTTCATTCCCCATGGAGCTTGCCCCCAATCATGGGATAGGTAAATTGTAGAAGCTTTAAAAATAATCTGTGCATTTTAGTGGGTTTAAAGATAACTGAGTAATGCTCATGATTAATTTCGTACTTGGAATATGGGATTCTGAACATTGCATGCAAATATATGCAAATTAGATGCAGATGGTACAGAGTCAAATCAAAAACCAAGCTCTTAAACATGAGATTGTTCAAGTTACTTTCATGATAGCTTCCTTCCATTAATTATTGAATCTTCTGTCTCTACTCTTCTGAAATAATTATCTATTGTTCTATTCCAGTTCTCATTTCTCTATCCGACTGTGGCTCTGGCCTCTAAACTAATTCCAGTGCTATTCTGAAGATTATTTTGTAGTTTAACAAGGCCTCTAGGTCATAGAAACAAATAATACAAAATTTCATATACTTAGGTATTAAAATGATAATCTTGAAACCATCCAACTTTACTTATGAAAATACCTACTTGTGACACTTGCTTCAAGCAGCCTATTCTTGCAGCTATTTCTATAGCCACTTTCTTACCTGAGCTTTGTTACTATCTTTAAAATAGATAAAGCAAGTATAATTAAGTCATATTATATTTAAGTAAACAAAGGCTCAGAGAAAAGAAGTGGCATGCTCCAAGTTACCTACAGAATAACATAGCTATGTGTATTCGTTTGCTGGGTTCATTGAAACGAATTATTAGACAATAGAAATTTATTGGCTTGCAAATATGAGGGCTGCAAGTCTGACATCAAGGTGTTGGCAGCATGGGTTTCTTCTGAGAACTGTGAGGGAAGGAATTGTTTCAGGCCTCTCTCCTTGGTTTATAGATGACTGTCCTCTAGTTTAAATGACATTCTCCCTGTATGTACGCCTTTGTCAAGATTTCCTCTTTTCGTGAGAATACTGGTGGTGTTAATTTGGATCCACCCTAATAACCTTGCTTTAAGATGAGTACTTCTAGAGAGATCCCATCTCCAAATAATGTCACCTTCTGTGGTTTTGGAGGTTAAGATCTTCAGTGTGTGAACTGGAGCAGTCAGGGGAGGACACAGTTCAGCCCAAAACATCATAAAAATCCACGTCTTTCTGTTTTACTCTTTAATGTCTCTCCATCCGTACCAGCCAGGCTGCTAAAGAAAGATGGAGAAATGTTAACAAGGATGAATCAAAAGAGAGCTGAATGGTGAGGAAATAAGACCAAGGTGGACGATCCCAAGGAAAGTTTAGGAAAAAAATCAAGTACCACCAATTGAATAGAGCTCACAAAATTATTCCAAAGTGATTGCAAACTGAATAATACATAGATCCCCTTCAAAACTTTCATAGGATTAACTACAACAAAAGAAAAGTTTAAGACAGAGTAAGGAAGCACTTGCCTATTCTATTTAGTTTATGGTAATAAATTCCAATTATTTTGAATTGACATTGTTCTGCACAGCCTAAAGTTGACTCCAAAAACTTCCTTCTCTGCTCTGTTTAAGTACCAAAGACAAACGACTATGCCAAATTCTTTGGCATGGCTCCATTTATTTAAAGCTCATCTATGCTTTTCTTTCTCTCTGGAGGCCCTTTGGAGAAAAAAAAAAAATACACAGTCCAAATGCTGAGCCTGTTGTGGATGCTATGATTTCAGAAGAAAAGTGATCTAAACCCAAGTTTCAGCTCCTCTGTTTAGCAGCTTCTGTAAAGAAATTTTCCTAAGAGAAATGGATGCCAGTTTTTTGTATAAACCTGGGTGTGGTCATCATTCCCACCTTATTCTACCTACATCCTTATTCCTCAATCTCATAAAACATTGCAGCTTTTATTCAAAAGACATGTTCACAGATCCCTTTTAGTTCTGCCCCTAATCTTACTCTCATAAATATTTGAAAATTACAGCTAAAACCAGATATGCTTCTCATATAATGAAACTACCGGCTAGTATAACAACACAATCCTTTAAAGTTCCTGGAGGAGGGTAGTGAGAGATGATGAGATTTGGAGACAGTTTATGTGAGCAATTTGTTATGCATGCAGGAGGAATGGCAACTTGATGACAGATTCACTTCTTGGGCCTGAACCTTAATTAACAAGGCCCTCTGAGATACACACTGAGGAACAATAGGCAAATTCTTCTGAGCATTTCACAGATTATTCACTTATAATCTTTGGGGATTTATTTTATTATTATTTTTCTTTCTTTGTGAGCTACAGCTTTGTTGCCTTGACATCCACACTCAAGAGTTATTGGTATCAAACCAAGCTATATAAAAAGCTATCAAGCACTTCTCAGATTTTCCACAGTTCAAAGCAGCCTTGGCAGCCTGCCAGCCGCGAAAGAGGAGCTGAGCACCAATGTGGTGAGTGTGGCTGCACGTGCAAAAAGGAGCAGGGGGCAGAGGTAGAAAAGGCCCAGAATTTGGAGAGCCCTGAATGGAAGAAAGCTGGATCCTCTCCATCACACCCGAGGGTCACATTCTCTCCCCACAGGGAATAAACAAAACTTAAAGGATATTACTGATTATATGCAACTGTAGTAGAAATACCCCTTTTGGAAAAGAAAACATTTTTCTAGGAAAGAAGAGACCTCGTTATATTTACCAGATAAAATATGAATAAAGATGTCATTTATTTTGGCCCCAGATGACCAGAGACCTTAAGGTTCAAGAATCTACTGAGACCAAAATGTCAGTGGCAGGCACCTGTGGTAGTAATACATTTTTATTACAGTCAGAGAATATAAATTCAGAACGTTTAAGAAAATTTGTGGCATTCTATTAATGCTCGTTCTGTCCCAGACACAAGTTTCAAATTTACTTTTAATTTTGTGGTCTGCATTTCCCAATGATAGATGGAGGTGAAAATGTGAGTCACACCTTAGTTCCTTTTCATCTTTCCAAGGCATAATATTTTTTGGTGTCATTTAAGAGAAAGATGATAGGCAGTGCTGTTTATATTTCATAGATGAGGACATTCAGCCTCAGAGACGTTCAATGCTTCTTAAAGCACATGTAGCTACCTAGCATCGCATTTGAACTCCACTGTCTACCCTCCCATCTCATCGTCTTGATGCAGGAACAGCTTCCCCTGCTTTAGAATGTATTCACGTATAAATGCAGGCATCCTCGAGACTAATGGAGAGGATTCTGTTGGTGTACCATGCATTTCTCCTAGTCTTTGTCTTTTGACATTTTGTGAGGCACACACTGGAAGTAAAAGTTAACACTCTGGATACCCCTCACCTGGTGAGGGATAGAAATTGGTGGACAGATATCACAGCTTTCTCGCCTCTCAGTGGTGCAAGTCCAATGCACATGCGACAGTTTCTCAAAGGGCCCACATGGGACTGAGCCTTAGCTCTGCACAACATTGGCCCACACATCAATGCACCCTTTTGTCGACTATCTTTCTTGCCTCAATTCCTCACTTCCAAATATACTGCTTTCACTTAAATCAACCTAAACTCACACTATTAACTTGTGTAGTTTTCAAATTCTGAATCGATAAATTGATTCTGAATCCAAAGATCCCATAACAATCAAAAAAACCTAGCTGGACTCATGACTTCTCCAAATGTATATTTACCTGTGACTTGCATTGTTACTTTCTTTTAAAGTGTTTGGTATCATCAAAAATTTTAAATAATAAAAGTTCATTGGAAGATATACTTAAAGGCAAAAAGAAAGAAATGATCTACCCCTAAATTCTACCAGTTAGAGATAACCATCATTTACATGTTTGTGAATACATTTATATGTGTATATATATGTATACACACACACACACACACACACACACACATATAACCATTGTATATACTATTTTATAACCTTTTTACTTGCTATATCATGAATACCCTTTAGAGGCTTCAAATATTATTTTATAATATTGTTTTGAAAACTGTAGATGATTTAACCTGCTCTATATACAAAACTTTAGTCAGTATTATAGGACATCATTTTTTTCTATTTTTTACTAACATAAACATTCTTGAACTTAAATTTTTTTTAATTTACATTCCAACTAGCAGTTAATAAAAGCACCAGCAGCTTCTTCCCCACTCAGCATTATATTCTTAAAATATTTGCTAATTTGCCAGTGGAAATTGAAATTTACCACTTTCAAAAGTAATTCTGTTTCTTACCCAGTGATTTCCCCTTCACGTGGTTATCGTAAGTACAGCAGTCTCCTGCTTTGAGAATAGGAAAAACTTTGCTGTGAACTTTTCAACTTAACATTTCTTTGTGGTTGAAAACTATCCCCAGCAGCTGTCTGAGAATTTATTCAATTCCATCTGAAGCAGCTGTTGGTTTTGGTGGCTGTTGGGGAGGTAAAAATGTTCCAGGGATTGAAGCAGTAAGGAGATAGGACGTTCTGAGGTACTGGGAATTGAACTTCAACAAGATATTTTCTTGTAGGTTTTTTGAATGTGTGGGAGGAAGACTTTTAACTTGTGACCTTCCTATAATATCTCAATCAACAATATCCTGTCTGTCTTTAGGTTTAGAATGCAATAGAGCTGTATATAAATATGACTTTATTTAAACTCTGATTTCCCCTATCAAGATCATTACACTATAATTCTCATAGTTATTAGAAGGTTATAAGCTTAGTATCTGCCAGGAAACTTTGAGTAATTTTAGGTTTTATATTTCTTGCTGCATCAGTTCCACTAAGAAATTTAGGGGAAACATTTTCTCTTATAAGCATCTGCGGAGTCTGGTATCAGATTTCCAAAGTGTAAGTAAGCTAACCACAGTGTCAGAACAAAGTTATTTTATTGGAAAAGGAGAAAGAGAGAGAAAAAACAGAAAGACATGGAAGGGGACAGGGAGAGAAGACAGAAGGAATGAAGAAAAGAAAGGAAAGAAGAAAAGAAGGAAGGGAGGCAGGCAGGAAGGAAGGCAGGCAGGCAGGAAGGAAGGAAGGCAGGAAGGAAGGCAGGAAGGAAGGCAGGAAAGAAGGAAGGAAGGAAGGAAGGAAGGAGACACTATATTCTTATCATTATATATATATATATATATATATATATATATATATATATATATTACTCACCCATATATTTTGCTCACAGTGAAAGATGCTGTATTAGCTATTTTCTTTAGCAGAACAAAAAAATGAGAATTAGGGTACAGAGAATCATTTATTTCCTTTAGTCTCTATGTCAAAGTCTTCATTTTAAAACTACCTCTCTTTCCAATAAAAATATAAAATTACATGAATTAAGAAGAGTATGAAATAGTATCCATAGTGTGAAAAAGTATCATTTTAGCTTCATTTTAGCTTGTGAAACAGCAAAACATTACAAGTCAATACAGTAGAAATGCATGATATATAAACTGAAAGCTTTGGGTAAAGGAGTAGGGGGATTTCATCAGTGTGCAGAGTAATAAGAAATATTTTGATTTTGCTGAAGTGTTAATATTTTAACCACAGTAGAGATTTGTTTTTCCAAGAGGATATGACAAAACATTTCAGTATTCCAAGCGATTGAGACAAATATCTCATACATCTCATAAATCAAGAAGGATGTTTATAATCTCTAAGACATTCTGTTAGTTTCCTTCTTGAACGATAAGCTTCTATAGGAGTGTTACATTTGGATGGCAAAAACAGGAATGTTCCTTGTTTTGTTTAGACAGTCACCATATTTGAGATAGAATGTGCCTTGCTATTCTTGGAAATGTTTTTAAATGATTTCTTAGAAAATGTGATGGATGGTTCTTCTCAAGATATAGGAGTGTGCTCCAGAAGGACCAGACTGAGGTGGGGATATGTAGACAATAAGGAGCAGAGCTTTAGTTTTACGACTTCAAAGGGGATGTTACACTTATGGGGGTTACAGTTTGTTTTTTAAAAATCAGGTGGCATCTGGGCTCTGTAAACTTGGTTTGTTTTATTAATGCTGTCCTTGTCCTTTTTGTGTAGTTGTTCTTAAGATCAATGAACAAAAATAACTTAAACATCTTTGCTTTAGATGACCATTTAATAAAAGTAGAATAAGCACGCACATGCACATACACAATTCTGTCACTTAGGTTAGTAAATATATTATGCTGTAATTGTCATAATGTCCATATTGGCTCTGCTGCAGATTTGTTGTAAAACAATCATGCGCTCAGAGTGTAAGATCACTTATTACATACACAGAAAGCATTTAATGGGCTATGGGGTCCATCTCTCTTGGAATTACAGGAGAGTGACATGAATGCAAAGAATTTTTTTTCACCTAACATAGTTGCCAGTGGATCAAATTGTGTAGAGTTCTTGCTGCTACACACTTGATTTCAACTTCTTTTTAAAATTTCACTCAGTGATTTGAAGCTGTAAAGTACATTAGTTAAGAGGACAAGCTTCAAAATCATTTTGAAATTTTCTCTCATAATCAGTATCTGTGTGTCCCTATCAGGTTTTCAATCACCACTTGCAACCTTCTCATTTGTAAAAAGAAACACTACTTAAATTGCTAATGGATTACTAATGGATTCAAATGAGTTAACAAACATCAAATATTGATAATAAAGATATCATCTGGAAATTCCCTTCAGCCTTGAGATTTCAGTAAACTTGATTCAAGCTCATGATTTCAGTAACTGTGGGAACACAGAAATCACTGCATAATTCTTGAATATTTCTGAAAGCTTATTTCTTCATGGTTCTCACTTTCTCAGCTGTTTTATCCTTATGTGCTTACTCAGATTTATTCTTGATCAAATGAGTACCAAGCTCATTTACATCTATACAGACTATTCTACTCACAAATGTCTCAATGAATTTAAAAACAGATTAGGTATCTTACAACATTTTGCCAACTCCTATGTCTATAACTATACTCTTTTTTTTTTTATCTTGGCAGTAGCAGATTAAAACTTTTTTTCTTTTGTCATGAAATATGATTTTATTCAAGCAAGAATCCTCAGATTTTCAGTTTCAGCTATAAATTTTCAATCAAGAATTTTCTTAGCATTTTATATAGGCAGATAACTATCTAAGAAGAGTGCATTTTCTAAACCAATAAAATGTGCTGTTTATTTTTCACACTATAGTTTAATGTTTGTTGAGTTGGGAGAAGTGGGTCCTGCTCATTATCAATAATACTTAAATGTGGGAATAATAAACTTGACATTTTCAGTCAGAGTCTCCTTGCCCTTGAGTCTTGGTGGCTCACCAAGAATTTGAATCCTGCTTTGCTTGCTGCCTTTCATTCAGTATTTATTGAGCACCTACTGTGTGCCTGGCACTGTTGTAGACACTGTAGAGGCAGCTTGTGGCTGTCAAGGGTTGGCTAGTATTGAGTGACTAAGCTATTCATTTCTGGGGTTTGAGTTAGGGATTCCATTTTCTGATGACATAATGTTGACATTTTGACATCTGTATATCTGATCTTTTGTTTATTTTTATTTAGTTCGGATATCGGGCAGGATATACTGATATAATTTAGAGGGCAAACCCCAGTGTTATTATTATCATTAATATTTGACAACAGGTTGTGTTTTATTTCTCAGGGCTAGTGACTTTTGACCCAAGATACTTTTGTTTTTCATTTGAGGTGTGTTGTAATGCAGTCATTAGCTCAGAAAGAGACAATAGACATTTCTAGCTCCAATTGGTGAGTGTTCGTACAAATCTAAGTGAAGTTGCTTTTTTTCAATGTAAAATGAGGACCTGCTCTCTATTACTCTCAGTTGGCTTCAGCTGCAATGTTCCCAGTTCACTCACGTCTAGCTTTTATACATGGATATTATTAATCTAATTTTTGAAATGCAGATGTATGCTGGAAGATAACACTCTTTATTACACTCACACACCTCCATCTGGACGCATATACTGCCACCTCACTAAACAATGCTGACAATTGAATTAGATGCCCTTTTGGATTGTCACCAATGATCTTTATCAATAGGTATGATCAATTGCTTAGCATATTTTGGAGGAATGATACATCTTCCTTGATGATGGCAGCATCAGCATAACAATCTAAGACAGAAAAAATAACTTTATATAGAATGAAAATTATGGCAACGAAAAGAGAAAGGAACCTTACTGCAAAAGTTATGTGCCAGCTGCTTAGGATCTGAGTTTTAGTCAGTGGTTAAGGGAATAATTACGGGGCTGCTGCAGCCCCTCAGAATGTGCAGAAGACACTAACCAGAGTCAGTCAGCACATCAGGGTCCCGGTTAAATCGTTTGAACTACCAAGCATTGCATTTTCCTTGCAGAGGAATGCAGTGGTAACTCTCATTCACAGAATCACTAGTGAAGTCACACAATAAGCTAACGTAGCCCACAAGCACCCAGAGATAAGTTTAGATATACACAGTGCAGGGCTCATTTTTAGCTATATTTTTAGACATAAATAAGGTTGGGTTTATAGCCATAATTTTCACCTCTATTGGCTGGTCGCTGTAAGCCTGCGGCTATAGATGTCTGCCTAGATAGAGCTGTCCTCAGGGTCTTTAAGCTGAAAATTTTGTTTACCTAAAAAGGAAAACTGACTATACTATTTCCCAAGGACTTGTGATAGTGTCCTTACAAAAATCATGAATCACCAAGAAACTATTTGTAAATTAATTAAATAGTTAACACTTTAAACTGTTCGCTACATTTAATTCAATAGGCAAAATAATAATGTGTAATAAATAAAACTGTACTATAGAAAGGGCAGAAATAAAAGAACTTTCTAAACGTAAAAGCAATGGAAAAAAATCACAGTTATAAAATTGTATTTATACAAATTTAAAAGTAACCATTCCTCAAAGTGTTATATAATTACAAGGTAAATAATATCTGCTTAGAAAGCATTCTAAAAATAAGACACTCAGGGTTAGCACTAATAACCTGTACTAAACTCCTAGTAGATAAAAGATAAGGGGATGATCAGACAGTTCACTGAACAAAAAAGTATGGCTCAGAAAAGTGAAAATTTCAGGTTCATTTTGATCAAAGACAGGGAAATTAAAATGACAAAATACAAGCATTTTCTTACTAAAGTGATGAGCATTTTCTTCCTAAAGTGACAAAATTGTAGGAAGCTTGCACTTCCATGTGAATGGGTGAGGAAATGGTTTCAATTGTCTGAACTGCAATGAGAGTGTTAATACATTCATTAACTTGTCCTCACTCTTTTCTGGATCTCTCAGAGGAATTTCATGCATACAACACCTGTAACTGACTTCTTTCTCCCCTACTATGCATGCATTTTTTAATACTATTCCATATATATATGTATACATATATAATATTCCATATATATATATATATGTGTGTGTATATATATATATATATATACACACACACATATATATATATATAAATCAGCATCAGTCTTTTATTTTTGTCACCTAATCCAGAGGCACATCCTGTGTCTCATATCTGTTTGATGTCATCTCTCTTTCTAACTGCCACCACACTAGCCCAGGCAACACCACCACCTGGGCACCATCACCTGGACTCCTATGTTAACCATTTAACTGGTTCCCTTTTTTTCACTGGGCTCTTCTACTGTCTATTTCCAACCAACAACAGCACAACTCTTTAAAAGGTCAAGCCAGATCATATGATTTCTGTGTTCAGAATTGGTTGGGGGCATTTATACTGTGATTAGCATGAAATTCCAAGTCTTACCTTAACCTATAAGGTTCTGATTTACATGTAGATTCTCTCGCCCTTCAGTTTTTTGTTTTTTTGTTTTACAAATCTTTAAGTGTAACTTTAGAGCATTTTTTATTTTTCTTCTCTCAATCTGGGGAGCTTTTTCCCTATTCGTACTTTCATCTCACCTTCTCAATATATCCACATCTCAAATCAAAACAACCCTCCTAAAAGAGGCATGTGTGCCTTGCTCTATCCACTTCCTGTGCTTTAATATATTTCTTAGCATTCATTATCTCATAATATCTATGCAAGTTTATTTCTTTATTGTCTATCAGTAGAATGTACGATCAATGAACATAGGTATTTTTCTGGGTACTGAAAATATTGATTAAGTAAATAAATGAATTAGTTAATAGGGAAAGATTAGAACGACTTAAACAACAAAAAAATAATTAAGTTGAATGGAATATTATAAATTGTATTCTCAGAAATATTTACTAACTTAAATAAATATTTCGTATTAACTTAATTATCATTATGTAGTATGTTTGTAGTGGTTGATTAATTTAGCAAGTTTTCTTATGCCAATACACCAAACTTTTAAATTATAGTGATTATTTTTTCTCTATAATATTATGAGTAAACTTTATTAATTTTATACAAACTTTTTTATCTTACAAAATTTCAATTATCTTGTAAGATTAAATAAAAAAAATTTGCCAGTCAGAAGTCTGAAACCAAGTTTAGTTCTGACCAGTTTGCCATCTGTAGAATCAATGAAGATTAGCCAAGATTGATACAGAAAATGGCCATTTGGTCAAATACCTCCTTTGAACCACTGTGCAATATATCTTATTTGTTCTTCCAGCTTTCCCCTTGTCTCTTCTCCACCTTGCTCTCTGCCTCAGAAAGCCAACGTGTAGAAAGCTACATTAACCAGCTTCCATGTCATCTTGGTTCTTAGTTTCAGTGACTGGAATCACAAGAGGGCATCAAGGGTCATAGAAGGGTTATCTGTTCTTTGTGTTCCCTCATTGTTTAGTAATCCACTCTTGGCCACCCCTCGTTGGAAGATCACAGCTTCTCTAGAGGAAGCTGAACCTCATCATCTCTTCTTGGATTCCAGGAGCCACTAATTTTCTAGTCATTTTCAGGTAGCAAGAGACAGTTACTTAGTTCTCATTACTGCTCCATTCCTACAGTCCTCATATAGCAAATCTTGGTAAGCGAAGTATTTCCAAATTATTATATTTCATCTTTGCTGTTTGTTTTCTATCAGGACCCTAACTGAGACCACTCTGGTGCCCAGCTTTACAGAAGCTGAGCCCGTCCTTTCTGCAGGCACTGCTGAGGAGATAATATACACCACGGTGATCCCATTTCTCATCAATAGCACCACGTTTCTCTCTTTCAGCCCCTGGACTCTGGACCTTCCTACATGGAATGTCTTTAGAAATCTAGTCAACACTTCTGATGCATAAGCAAACTTGGAACTGAGAAGTTAACAAACCATAAGGTAATCTCTAACCAAAAAGGGATAGAAGTTAGTATAAAATACTTCCTTCTCCTTTCTTTCATATAAACAATTTTGAGGCACATATTTTACTTAAATCTCACAGTATTCTGGTAGTACTAAACTCTGATTGTCCATGACAGTGAACTAGCTCAATAATGCATCTTTGGATTGGCTTCCTTCCATACTTTTTCATTCTTCCAGGTCCCTAAACCATGTACCTTCAAAGCAGCCCAAAATGAACTATCTTGCAAATATCTGGTTCAGGCTTTGTTTCCTAGAGAGATCTTAAGCTTAGAAATGTTATGACACAGTACTGAAACTGTTTTTGTATATATATAAAATCTATCTATCATCTATCTATCATCTATCTATCTATCTATCTATCTATCTATCTATCTATCTATCATCTATCTACTTTTTCACACACACACATATATATAATTTTCACTTAATACCAAAATTTTTGTTGTAGAATTAGTAACACAATTGTACTAGAGAATTGTTCAGTGTGTTGCTGTCCTTTTACTAAAAGTCATTTCTAATATATGCCCCCCATCCCCACCTTCCACCCACCATGTCCACCTTCCATCCCCACCATCTTCATATGAATGGCAACACATGTACCTCAGTGCACACTGGGGAATCCATCAGTAAAATTTTCCAGTGTGCTTCCTGTCAGGTCTCAAAGAGATTCATAATAGCATATTCCCAGAGGGCAACAACACCATTAGTCAGAAGTAATAAAACCTTTTAGCAAAAGGGAAATAGAAAAAAAAAGCTTCATATTCTCTGTACACTTTTAAAATTGACTACATTTAAACTTCAGTTTCCAGACTTATAAAATAAATTCCTAGCTTAATTTCCACAGCAAAGCCATGGGCAAACAGGTGTTGTTTCATAACCTGGTCTACAGAAGCCCTAGCCTGTTAGCGTCTGCATTAAGTCTGAGCCAGCCTGGCTTCAGGGCAGTGCTGCTTCCTCCACAGAGCAGCTGGAGGTTTCCTCAGCCCCACCTGACTTCAGAGGACAGGACTGTGAAGTGTTTCTGGAGTAGAGAAGGGACTGAGCAAGCGTACTAGACTAAACATCACAGCTGGGATTAGGTATACACAGCTCTGTGGATATACCCAAGTGTAAACTCTTAAAAAGATAAAAGAGGGAAGTAAAATATCAGTTTGAGAGAAGTTTTTGCATTAAATAATATCTATAATTTTGATTTTTCTCTTTTCATAATTTTTTTTCAATGAATTTTGCTTTTACTGATGGGAAGTGGAGAAAAAGAAGTATTGAAACAAACATCTGTTTTTGGTCCATTTCCAGGCAATGGGAACCCCAGAGAGGAGGCAAGAAAGCCTACACCCCTGAGATTTCCAGGGAGGCTTTGCAACTAAAAGAGGTCTGAATTTGCAGAAGATGCCAATTAATAGTGCCTCTTTGGCACACTAATGTAAACCTCAGCTCATTTGAGGTTTGCCCTTTTCTTTTGAAAAATGCATCTCATACTACAGATGAGTGTAAACATTAAAGGTCATATTCTCCCTCTCTTCTTAATTCTAATTTACATTTACAGGAAAGTCAAGTGGAAAACCATGAGCTGGAAAATGCTCATTTGCAAAGAGGCACTATAGTTCCATGCTTGTGGGCTGAATCATGCTGTTGAAAGTCCCTAGTGCTGACCTCCCCAACACCCCATTCCTGCCCACACCACACACAGAGCATGGGCCTAGAGCCATTTCGAAGATCTATTTGAATTTCCAAAGGAAAAAGTTGTGCACTCATGTACCAGATGTGAGACTCATCTATAAGGCCCTGAAGGTCAGCCAGGACAATTGTCACATCTGTCCACAAGACAGCTCAAAGATTATTCTGGCCATGAATTTTACATGCTGGCTTGGAGAGTCTGTTTCAATTGACAAAGTGGTTAATTTAACTCATCCTTGTTCATGTTGGTTTACTTTTTTAAACTCTCTGAACATAAAATTCCCAAGATATAGAGTATGACCTGTATTCTATGTTCCACTCAGTCCATTTCATCCATTTGTCCTCTCAAATACCGAGCACCTTTCATATAAATAATATTTTTATATACATAGAGGATTTTTATGCATTTAGGACACAGACATTAAAAATAAATATCAGACATATTTATAGTAATAAATTTTCCTTTAAATGTGTTAATTCTTCTTAAAATATTATTACATATTTGAAATATTGGTTTTTTTTCCATTTTCAGATAGTCTTGTAGTCAATAGATCAGTACTATCAGTTCTGTTATTTGCGGAAGAATATAAGAATCCCCAGGTTTTCAATAGTTGTAACTTTACAAATAAAGATTTATTTTCTGGCAAAAATATTCATTTTCTGACCCAAAGTCATTTGAAGAGAAATGGGAACGTGTCAACAGAGATAAATGAATATATTTAATTGTTTAGTCAAATTATTAAGAAAACAGAAACATTTTCTCCATGTTTTAAGCATAAACCTGGTTGTCATTATTTCTAAGATGTTGAATATAATTATTTTTTTTAATTAGGAAAACTAATAGAACACACAGATTTGATTTCTCAATATTTTATGGAGGAAACTTCATTATTTCAAAGGAGTATAAGATGGGAATTTTGGTTATTATATTTTTTTCTTTTAAATTTCTAGCTGCAAATTATTGGTGGAAGTATATAAGCCATAATCATTTTCCATTATTAACATGCTCCCTACTTTGCAACTCAGTTATTTAAACCATATGATAAAAAAGACTAAAATCACATTTTATACTATATGATATAATCAAGCTAACAAGCAATACATGACCTTAGTTAACTTCTTTGTTAATTTCTTCACGATATACATTCTCTTTTTTCTTAAACAGTGTATGAAATTATGTCCAGTACCTACCCACAACCCCCTACCTCACTCTCACTCTTTTTCTGGTGAGACTACCACTATTTTGTTGTCCAAGTTGAGGCATGTGATTTCAATCAAGAGCAGTTTGTTCCCCTGGACACAGAGACCAGTTCAAGAACAGATGAATGAACTAAGTCAAGCAGACAGGATGAACAACAGGATTCAATTCCAGATCCTTCTTTTGATCCACTTAGTGGCAATCAAGTCACGTTCACCGCATTTAGTTTTGCAGTAATATGAGCCTGAAGTTTCAGGAACACGTTAAAATTTGAAAATGGAGCCCACGTTAAAAAAAAGAAAAATGTAGGTAAGTGTGAATCCCTTATTACCAGTGGAAAGACAACTCAAATCAACAGCATTTTTTTAAACTTTAAATTATAAGTACATATTACCTTTTATAAAAATATAAAGGCAATTTCATGGGATTAAAACAAATTCTAACCTATCTATACAACTCTGGTCACTTCTGAAGGAGTCCTGGGCAAATTTGTAGATTTTCTATTTAGAGGAAATTGTAGTTGAGTAGCTTTATCTAATCTTTCATACTGTTTTATTATTTATATATAAAGCACACACACACACACACACACGTTATATACATAGAAAATATACACAAATATCTCTCTTCTTAGGTTTCTATTAGTAACAGATCTATTGTGCTCTGGCTGTAAGAAAACCCTCTAAATTCTTCAATTAAAGTAAAAACTGGAATAAAGCTAAGTGTTCTGGAACCGAATTAAAAGATGCACCAAAGCTTTCAAAGACCATTAAATTGAAAGAATTGAATTATATAAATAATATTACAAAAAATCAATATGCTTTTTCCTAATATATATTTTAATACTCACTCAAATATCTACCATATCATCAAAGTTGGCCAATATGAATAAGCAAGCCCTTAGTTAGATTAGTAACTTTTTCTTCACAGTAATTTTTCTGAGTGACAAATGATCACTCTGATCCTAACAAAGCTTCCTTTGATCCTTTTAGCATTCTACAATTTAAGGCAGGGGAGGCTATAGATTACCTGCTGCTACAAGGATAATATATTGGCTATTACAAAAACACTAATTAACAACGTGTATTTAGAATTGTTCTGTTAGCTTTTATTTTTGTTGTACCAGAGCAGTTCAAAAGTCAACAGTGTTGTGAAAATTAGGATAGATATATCTTGATTAGAGAAGATCAAGGTGTAGAATCTGAAGAACTATGAAACTCTCTCCAAACTGACCTGCTTAGCTAATAAATTTCACAAGGACACAAAGCGAGCAGTGGATAGCATGAGAATTGATGTCAGAGGAATGATGTGAGTATATTTGAAAGAGAAAATGCGCTGAAAAGAAATCTAGTGTACTTTTATATATCTCTCAGGGTTGAAGTCCTTGAAAATTTATTTATAGGGATGTGACCCTAGCTTAAAGAAACCAGCTTTTTCACCTTATAAGGAACTTTCTGAAATATAACGTGGTCTATCATAATATATCAAAATATCATAATCTAGTGCTTGAAACCCCAGTGGCTGAAAAATAGGCTTTAGCAGTAATTGTTTTACAACTGAGAGAATTCAGATACAGAAACCAAAGCTTAAAGACTTAATAACAACAATACCCAACTCTAGAACTTGACTCAGGATTCTGACTTCTAGGACCATTTTTTTTTTCCTTGTCACACAACAAGGCCATGGAAGATGACAGAACCACAAGATAAGAGGAATCTGGATCCTGAATCACTGCTTGGAGAATAGAAGATTGACTGGAATTGTTATGGTGGAATGCTACTAGAGTTAGAAAAACAACTTCTGTTTTTAAGCTATAATATATACAATATAATGTAACTAATATCTAAAAAATGTTAAGTATTTATGTAGCTAAATTTCCCTAACTTTCCAAGAAACTCACAGTCATCTTTGAAGATTCAGCTGAAATGACAATATCCCATAATCCTCCACAATTAACTGCATTTTCCTTTGCACTCACTTAGTATTTTGTGTATACCTTTATTGTATGTTACTGGTAAACAAATAATTGCTGTATAGTTTCATGGCTGCTAACTAGATCCTGAGCTCCCATGGGCGGGAACTCTTTCTATCATTCAGCCATCAAGCCTTCTATATCTTATTGATGTTCAACAAATCATTTTTAAAAAGTACATGATTGTGTAGCTCATCAAATATGGTGTATTACACAAAGTTTGGGTAGGTTATTATTATTTTTATTTAATACATCTCTTCCTTAATAGTCATTATTAAATTCTAAAGTGTTGAATAAATTTTTTTTGTTTCAATGTGTGACTTGATTGCAACCCAGACTGATACAAGTAGAAGATCTAAACACTTTTAATTTTTTTTCTCAAAAATGTTTTGGTTTATGCAGTCACCTGATATGTAAGAGTGTTTGTGTATGTCATTTTCTTCATAGTTGAGAATTAGATTAAGGCCTCTAATTCCCAATCAAATATTTCAGATAATGATTGATGGATTTAGATTACTATATATTTTCTCATCATCTTCATACCCTTCTGTGAGGGAAGGTGGAGGGAGCAGAATCTGCTGCTATTTATTAACTTAGCATCGTAAAACCTTGTTCCAACCAACTGTATATTCTAGTTGACATCATGACTCAGAATTAAGCTCAGAACACAAGAGGACCCCTCGTAAAGTATTCTTAAGAGTGACATGAGGACAATATACATTTTAAATACAATCATTAAAAAGAACTGAGTGGATAAAGAGCTTCTTTGTCTACAGATGAAGTTTTTACAGAGATCTCTTCAAAATATTCAAAACAGATGCTGAGATTCAGTGAGGTGGATAATTAAATCCCCAGCTAAAGACCAATAAAATTGAAACTTCTGATTAATAATCTCCATCATTAGCAAGTGGGACTTCTTCTAAATCATAACCAAAAGAAAGATGCTATAGTGTCAAACTATAGTTTGAATTAATTTTCAGAGTGACCTTTGTAAATGTAATATAGACCATGTAATATAAGAAATTCTGCAGGTGTAGGTGACTTTAGAACTACTGATAATATCACACGAAGACTCAGCTAGGTAAGGATTGTGATGAATTGTTGAGATCTTAACCTTCTGAATTTTAGCTGTGAGGTACTATTTAGAAATTGCTCCAGATCAGTTATAGTTAACTAATGTGTATGCAATTTACAGTTTTATTTAATGTCTTATTCTGTTCATGGGGAATTGTACTCTTTGATTACCTAATATTCTCAGAGCACATGTTTTACAAAGTAGGCTTTACATGGTCATATGACGGAATCAGTTTTATTTATTTGTTTTGTTTTAGTTTATTTGTGTACATGTGGGTATGCATGTGCATGCATGTGCATGTGTCCTTCACCTTAACATGTGACTTTTTTTTCCCCCTAATTCAAGAGCATTTGTTCTATCTGACCACTGGATGGCGAGTAAGTGTTTTCTCCCTGAGCAGATAGATTATCAAAAAGCTGGTAGCCAGTGCAGATTGCTTTTGATTCATGAGCAGGATTCTAAGGGACTTTATTAACAAAAACAAACAAACAAACAAACAAACAAAAACAAAAAAACTTTTTACCTTGTCTTCATCAATTATTTATTAATAAAGCTTGCAACCATGCACTATTATTACCAAATGCAAAGACAATAATTTACACAATATTTTAAGTTCAAACGGAATGTGTACATTTCTGTTATGAAGTATTTGGATACACCTATAAAATAATCTTGTAACTTTTTCTCCTGAAATTCCCTATATTTAATAATTCTTTTAGGATTTGCTTTCTTTCTGCTGAATCTCAAAGAGAAACTTTTGAAAAATATGTTGAGAAATGTTCATAATCTGTCATGGCACTGCATTGTAATTGCTTATTTGTACATAAGATTTATTAGTTTTGTTCCTCATTGAATAGCAAGTACAAGGTAATCTGATAGTAAACACTGGTTGAGTGAAAGGAAGCAACAATGGCCTTCTCTTGCACTTTGGTTACCTATATTCATCTGGAAGACAAGATGAAGCTCAACTCCACAAAATTGAACTGTTCTGTAAATGAGTATATCTGAGAATGTGAAGAGAGAAGTATCTCTCATACTTTTCTTTCACAGCTAGTTAATGAATCTGTGTATCCTTACCCTACTTGAAGGATGCTCCTTGTATTAAAGAGTTGGACTGAATTCCTCTAAGCTGAGCTTACAGAAAAGCTTGTTTCCACCCTGTTCGAACCATCCTTAGCTGCACGAGTCTTTAGCTCATAAAACCAAACTCTCAAATATTTAAGCTTTCTTACCAAGAAATGTGTACAGGTTTAAAAACCTATTGTCTAAAAAAAGAAAAAGTCTACCATTGGACTGAGATTTTTCTGTGTCTTAAAAAACTCTGGACATTTGTTTGAGAACATTTCAGCTCATTTATCAATTGAAAAATAGTATTAATTCAAATCTTCCAGAGTCCGTGTGCTCATCTTTTTCTCCATAGCCAAACTGTACATTTTACTTAGACTACTTGGACTTCACTGAAATGTATCAGAGTAAGAAGAAGAGAGCAGAAGCCAGCAGCAGATGAAGTTATTACTAACTGTGGATGGAATAGAAAGCAGAACTGAATGAGAGCAGGGGGGCTCTTGCAGTGAGCTATGGAAAACCCTGAAAGAAAGTAGAGACCATCTAAGATCTTTGGCCAAAGAGTATACCAGAGCATCCATGGAATGCATTTGATTAAAATATACTTAATAAGAGAAGATATTTTTGTGTTCTGCTGCTACCATCAGTTTTCTCTGCTATGAATTCCCTGGTCCCAAAAACTATATGTTGTGCTTCTGAGTGCAAAACATTTTCTTCTGAATTGAATTATTCCTTATTTTTCTCCTGGCTAGAAGAATGAAAATAGAATTTTGGGATGATTGCCTGTATTCATTTGCTAAGACTGCCTTACAGAAACTGGATGGCTTAAACAACAGAAGTTTATTCTCTCACAGTTCTGAAGGCTGAAAGTCAGAGGTCAAGGTGTTGACTGAGTTGACTCTTTCTGGGAGCTGTGAAGGATGAAGGATCAGTTCTAGGACTCCCTCTTGGATATGTAAATGCTATTTCCTCTCTGCCTTCATTTTATCTTTCTTCTTTGTGTTTCTCTTACTTTTCGCATGGTGCTATTTTTATAAGTTCACCAGTACTACTGAATTAAGGCCCACCCTAATGACCTGATTTTAATTTAACTAATTATATCTGCAATGACTATTTCCAAAATCAAGTCATATTCTGAGGTACTGGTCATTAGGACTTTCAACATATAAATTTAACAGGGGGACATAGCACGATCCATTTCCTTTATATCATGCTGCCTTTCGTCTGCTATTTTTCTATTACTAGAAAGTATATTAGTTAAACTCTACCCAATGGAGCAGAACTCCTGAGGCATCTAACTTAGTGGTTATACCCAGCGTACCACCTGGATTTGCATCCACGTGTTGTCACATCCCAGCTCTGTGACCTGTTTCTTCATCTGTAAAATGAGGATAATAAGATCTATTATGTGAAGTGCTCGGTCACTTTGCAATATTACATTTATAAATATTTATTGTAAAACATTCTTGAGGAAATAAATTGCCGCTCGTGTACAGGTAGTAGTTGATACACTTTGACTATGAAAGCTTACGATCCCAGCAAAGAACATATAGCAACCTTGGAAAATAATGAGACAGAGGCTCACTACTGTTTGAAATATAGGACTAATCCTGCAATGATTCAAATTGTACAGATGCTGCAGTTAATCCTAAAAGACAGTTAAATTCTAACTGTTTTTTACTCTGAAATTATGTACCAACCTCTTTAGAGAGTCATTTGGATACTCTGCTTCCTTCCCACCAACCCAGTCTCACAGATAACCCAGATGCAAAATGAAGAAACCAATCCCTAGGAAAGGAATAGAGATGAAATGCATTGCACTATATGTGTTCCCTCTAAACCCTTGCTCCAATACCTAATTTCTTCAAAAATATTTTTATAGATGCCAACTCAACCTAATAATTTCTTTTCCAAATTTTTACATTCAGTGCATGCTCATTTCTGTTTGCTTCAATTCTTAAGACACATTGCTTATAGTCAGCCACTGTTGATTGTCACTGGTCCTGACTAAAAGCTAGGTGAGCTCAGATCTGGGCTTCTCTTAGTAGTATTAGAACATTCCATATCCTGATCAAAGTATTTCATATGTGCTATTGGACTTAATACTTAACAACTCTTTTAGGTAAATATGAATTCTATCATTAAACCTAAGGGGGGGAAAAGAGGTTTAGGAAGGTTTAGATTGCCCAATGTTACAAAGTGAATAGTAGTGATAAAATTTGAATCCAGATTAGTATGATGCTAATGTCTGAGCTCAGTGACAAATACATTCTCTTCACATATAAAGATGGAAGTCAGCTATCTAACAGTGTCCTGTATTGCAGTGTGGTGAGGCTCAGACTACTGAACAGTTTTGATAATGATATTGCCTCAGTCTAACGTCCAACTCTACATTCTCTTAATCCAAAGTGGTTAGTAACAAGCCAGAGACGTATATCTATACATGATTATGAAACCAATGGATCAAGAGATGGTTACTTTTTATACAGTTAAAAATGCAGCATAAGATTCATTTAAAAGAATAAAGACATCTTCTGTAGATAATTCTTAGATGTATATTCACATATATTCCAAAGATATCAATGACCAGCTACACAAAACTTAAACTTATCCCCTCAGCTTCTGGCATCATTTACCTTGAACTAAAAGTTCAAATGACACTAGCTTTTTGCAAGTTTTCAAATGTACTTAACTTACTCTGAAAAGCTTACCCTTAAAACTTATTCGTGTATTATGTTTACAGAAAGGTTCACCAATTCTGAATCTTTATACCTTTTAAATAGAGTACTCTAATTTAATTTCTATAATTTTACATATTTAAATTAAAGTTTTCTTAAAGTAAACTTATATGTAAAATGAAGCCAGAAAAATTAGATTGGATTAAAATAAACAAATACATATGGAATAGCTACTATGTGCTATGTATTGAAGATATAGATAGATGGTTAGATAGATAGATATAAATGTAACATAGATATATTATATAGATAGATAGAACTGCCTGTCTATCTATATCCATCATTTGGCATTGCATATTGGGCAAATGTGATACTCTTCTCATTTTACAATAAGAAATTAGCATTTGTGAAGGATGGTCTTTAAATATTGTTTTTGTGCCTGTTTTAATATAAGGCATAGATCAAAAAAATCCTGAACTAGTTGAAAGCAAAGTGAGAAGATTTTAATGGTAACCTGAGCTCCTTTTCCTTCCATTTCTTTTCCTTTGAAAAACTTTGTGAACTAATGAGATAAAAATACTATATCGCTAAGAATATAATCAAGGGCTATAATGAACCAGTTTTTTTTTAGGAAATAAGAGGGAAATAAAAAGGTTAATAGACTAATAGACAATGAAGATAATCCTTACATAACCTTCTCAAAATTTTATATCGTGTTCCTGTTTATTTTTTCCTAGTAAGATTGTACTCAAGTTAAATTATAATTATTATTTCTTAAATAATAGCAAACTGTAGATATAAAGCACACCTAGAAAGTGATTTTCTTATCATTTTACCTTTTGTCTTATTTATGGTTTTTACTTTCCAAGCTATAAAAACATATTTATAATTAAGAATCTCAATCTTTTGAGTTTAATCAACACATTTGACATATTTTATGTCTGAATTGTTTTCTCTGTCTGCCTTAGATTGTATGCCTTTAGGATAGGGACTGTGTCTATGATGATTTATATAGTGCTGCATACTTGGTGTTCAATAGATAATAAACAATAAAAAAAGATTGCTTAGCAAAGAAATAACTCTCATGCTAAGGACAAATTGGCTAAATGACTTAGAATTATTTTTCTTTTATATTGGAAAGCAATTCCTTATCATATCTTCTTTGAATGAAGTAATATTTTCTATTTTAATATCTCAAATTAATCTAGCTGTGTGTTCTCTCTTGCTCTCATTTGAAGCTTTACATCCAGCACTACATATAATTTTTAAGTGCTATCATTTTATTAAATATGCATTTTTGAGTAAGATTTAATAAGAACATCAGTGAATTGGCAAATGATACACTCTAGATGATATGCTGACCACAGCATATGCAACAACATTTGAAGCCATTCCAAATTAAACTTATACAATGAAGATGAAATTATCTCAGGTACACTTACTTTTATTCCTGGCTTTCAAACATCATTGCCTCTCAAATCATGGACTGTTCAATCTTTTGCGTTGTTCTCAGTGTTCAATTCTTTGTCATATCATACATCAAGGGTCCATCCAAGATGTCAGATTGGAGAATGTTTATTTTTTGTTTTCTGCTTTATTGTGACATCCATCCAGGTTCAAGCTGGGTGCAAGAACAGACTCATGAAGCTACAGATTGTCTTGTTCAATCTCACCTCAAGGTATATAACAAGTGTTTTCTGCATGGTATATTTTTTCTATTTCTCCATCTTATTTCATTCTCAAATCTTCTCTCTAGAAAGTTATTGCTCATCATTCAAGTTTCAGAATAAATGCTTTTTCCCCTGGACAGCCTTCTCTACCTATACCTAGTACTTGACTTAAGTTGTTATCCTTATATCGATATTCCTAGTTCTTATACTTGCTCTAACATTGCATTCATTAGATTGTCATTACTTATTTGATATTATTCTTGAAGCATAACATTGCATTCATTAGATTGTCATTACTTATTTGATATTATTCTTGAAGCACTTCATAAGTGGACGAACTTCCTGAATGAATCACTATTTTACCCAGATCATCAATCTCAGTGATTGACACATAACAATTATTGAAAAAAATGTTGCTGAATGATTTAAGGACCATTATTTCACCTTTCATACTACTAAAAAAGAATATCACACACTCTCAAAGCAACATAGTTAAAGCTTACTTTGAGACTCAACCAGTATTTGATACAAAACATGTTCTTTCTTAGAATAGAGATAATATACTAATGAAAAATGTTCTCTGAATTTTCATATAGGCTGGACATTTTTAGGTTTATAATCTGCTGTTAGTTGATGTAGTAAAGTTAACTTTGAGTTTTTCTTAAAAACAATATGAGGTTATAATGTATTGGTAGCCTCTGAAGAAAAAAATAGAAAAAGATTCATTTATTATCTTTATTTAAACTTGGCACAGATTGAGAGCAATCCATCACAAAGGATTATTTTTGTTCATTTGGGAGACTTCTAGATCAGGGCTGTGTGAATTGAGAGGAAGAACTGTGAGGACAAAAAGAAATGACTGCAGAAGGGTGGAGAAAGAGGGCAGAACTTAAAGTCAGGTCCTGGTGAAAACCAAGAGAAAAGAACTGTTCAATCTGAGGATAGAATCTGAGTTACAGTATTGAAGTACAGGAGCTCAGACAGTAATCTATCAGAGCACAGACTCAGTACCAAGAGAGAACCAGAATGCCAGTGAATTAAAACACATTTGCATCATTGGCAGAGACCTGTAAATTATAGAATGCCTTTGTTTTTGTTTGTTTGTTTATTTGTTTGGTTTTGTTTGGTTTTGTTTGGTGAATTAATAGATTTCTGTATTACCAGGCCACAAGAAGTTTCTAAATAATTCTAGTAATGCAAATAGTTTATGAGGAGAAGTCACAATATTAATTGATCTTTCAGAAAGGAACAAGACCAGAATTCTCTCAGTCCTCATTCAGGCTTACAGATTTTCAGAAATTTAATCTCATTTATTTATTTTTAATTTTTTTTCTGAGACCCAAATTTTAATGTGAAAGATCAAATAAACACATTGTCCTAGAAGATATGAGAAATTGTCTATATAGCTTTAAAATTTGTATGTCAATGTATAAGAAATCTAATTTAATTTATTTACCTTAAAGAAGATTAAATTATTGCAGAGCTTTCTGTAATTTGAACCACCTGTTGTAAAAAAAAAAAAAACGTTAAGCACAGCTTTAATAAGAAAAAGCTTTCACTAATGTGAAAGCATGAATAATCCATGGATTTAAGCTATCTGAAAATAATGCATATCTTGTACTTAGAACCATTTTAGCTCACCAAACAGTTATTTTAAAAGAGATATTTATATTTGATGTATGAACCATCATGATTTAGTAATGAAATCAAATTTAAAAGTTAAAAAAAGGAAAACTATTGGCTGGTCCAAGTATTAAACTGTTTGCTCCTCCCCCCATCCTAAAATGTTAGTTTTAATTGAAGTCAGTAGCAGACTTTCTCTCTTCTTTAATTTTCTTCATCTGCTCACAAATTCCATCTAACCAAACTTTCACTAAACTGGTACAGCGTTAACCCTTTTAGAGATGTATTTGAAAAGAAATATTAATTTAAGCATTCACTTGTTTTCATGATTATTAGTTATATTGAGAACAACTCAAAAAGTTTTTCATCTTTATGCAGTCCCTGCGCACTGTTGATTTTATTTTATTAAATGTCAAACATTTAGGGTAATGGTTTTACTGTGTTTTGAGGACTTGGATAGAGAGTATTGAACAGCCCAACAGTAGGGTATGCACATTTTCAAAATATAAAATACTGCCTTAAATTTTATTTTATTGTGCAATCTCTATCTTTGTACAATTTCATATCATTTTACAATATTCAATGTGTGTGTTTGTAAAACAAAGACTACTTCTGAATAATCCTGTAATTCCAGTTTCAGAGCGAGATGCTGTTGGAAGAAAAGCAAAACATTACACTAATTACTTTGAGGTACAGCAGTAGTTTAGATTATTCTAGGAAAAGAGTTATTCTCCTGAGGAGTCACAGTTCCAGAATGCTGAATGCAAGGCTAACCAAGCATAAAGCCTTTTATTTTTGGTCTTCTGTGCACTCGAGAAACAGAACCAGTTGCTTGAGCAATAAAATCCATTTTAAACAAATCAAATCTGAGGAAAATTGAAAGACTGAAATGCTATAGAAGGAGTCCACGCTGAACGTTTGAGTTCAGAGGCACTAGAATTCTTAGTGTGAAATTCATTATTTCACCATGATTAAGACAGTTCATCATCAATTATAGGCATATACTCTTAGGTGATCAATGTGGGTTAAGAAATTTTTTTTCTAAAATTAGCTTTCTCATTAATAAAAGTAATTTTAAAAATGGTCTTCTAAAGAACAGCTGTGTTATCTATTGTTTACGGAACAGCCTTACAGTCACGCTTGTTTTTTGGCATTGAAATAAAAATGAGAGTGATTTGCATAAGTGGGATATTAGTTGCTCTGTTGATTATTTTCCTCCCTTTCTCTTTTTCAGTATATAGTTCATTTGTGTTATATTAATGATAAGTGGCTCTTAGGCAGAAAACAACTGTCTGCTATTTTTGACCTCTCAAAATAGACTGAAAATATGTTCATATAAAATTAGTAGTAGATTAGAATTTGTCTTAAATTAGCCACAATATGTTCTTTGAACAAGGGCCAAATTCAGTCCATATATGTTTAATATATACAGGTTGTATATAATATTACCATAGAAAGAGTTAACATTTTTGTTTGAAACTAGAATTTTCAGAGTTTTTAAAAGCAAAATATGATTTTTGAGGAAATTAGTGTCATAAACTACCTTAAAATATAGAATTTTTATATAACATTCATTTAAAATTTCAAATGAATATTTTATTTAGACTATGCTTCTTAAATATAATTACTCTTCCCTTTAAAAGAAACAAAAATTTCAATCTAAATTTTACTACTATATTGCTATTTTTTACTCATGGCAAATGTTAATGAGTTAATTTATTTCCTTCAAGATTTATGTATTGAAGTCCTAACCCTTAGAATACGGCCTTCTGAGAAAGCATCTTTATAGAGGTGATCATCTTAAAGTGAGGTCGTTAGCATGGACTCTAATCTAATATTACTAGTATTCTTATAAAAAGGGAAAATCAAGACACAGAGAGATACACATGGAAGAAAGATGATGAGAAGACACAGGGATAAGATGGCTATCCAGAAGTCAAAGAGAGATGTCTAGAAAAAATCCTTCACTCACAATCTCAGAAGAAATCAATCTTACCAACATATTGACCTCAGATTTCTAGCCTCTCAGGTTGTGCTCTGTTATGGATGCCTTAGCAAACTAATAAAGATATATATTTCTGCCAAGTGGTCTATTTTCAATCAAAATGTTTTAAAATTATTCCTTAATTGTCAGTTACGTATGTGTTCAGAACTTATAAATGCATTTTTAAAATAGAGTACAAGCATTAAGAGTATTCGGCTTTACTATCCAACACAACTATCCTCTGTTCAACACTGGACAATTTGTTCAACTTCCCTGTGCTTCAGTTTCATCAGTGATAAAATGGAATGAATAGAAGTTCATAATGAGAGTAGTTATGAGGATTAACATAGATAAAATAACGTTCTGAACCAAGTGTGTAACATCTAGTTAACGTGTGAATTTAAGTAATTTAAGTGGCCACAAAGGGGACAATTTCTCAATACAAATTATTATTGAAGTTTTAATTATTGTGAAAAATAGCCAGAATCTCCTGTATTTCTAGAAGTTAAGACTTACAGATAAACCACTTCCCATGGAGTAAACCTTACCAATACTTGGTGCCATATTATCAACTTCAACCAAAATTCTCTCAAAGCTTTCTTTATTGAATAATATGTGTGTTGGCATTAAATATATATAATATATATATAATATATAATTTATATTATATATATAATTTATATAACATATATAATATGTATTATATTTATATGTTTATATTTTATTTTATATTAAATATTTATATTTATTTATATTTATTTATATTTATATTAAATATTATATTTTATATATTATATATTATATATAATATATATTATATATAAACTATATATATTAAATATCTCTATCTCTATCTATCTATCTATCTATCTATCTATCTATCTATCTATCTCTTTCTCTCTCTGTATATGTATGTACCATGTGTTGTCCTGGTGCAATCAAGGAGAAAAGATGCATCATTTAGCCATCCTAATGATGAGATACTGATGTCTAGTTAGAGAGATAACATAGATCACATGGGTCTAATGCAGAGAGAACTACAGTTGAAGATGAATTGCACATCTGGATTGTGTAATTACCACTTGCTTACCTGTGCCCATATCCTGACTTTCCCATTTCTATTTATGTTCTTAAGAGAAAACATTTTAAAAATGATATTTCTCCCATGCTTAGATCCTTTAACAAATTATCTCTTTTAAAAGTAATGTATTTATTCACTTCATCTTTATTGAGAGCTCACAAATTTCAGGTTTGTGTTAGGCTACCCATCTGGGCATGAGGGATGAAAGGGCTAGATAGGAGGCTGTGCTTAGTACTCTTCTACTGAGTAGTTTTTGTACACTTACCCTATTAAATATCTATTTAAATATTGAAACATAGAAAAATGCTTCCTAGAGACCCCAAGCCAATATTGGTCCCATCTGTTTACATCTGCATGGAAGCTGTGCTTACCTTAGTCATCATGCCTAATCATCTTAACATCAAACTAATTAATAGAGAATATTCCTACTCTGCTACATTCTCTAATACTCAAAAACTTAAAAGAATCTTTTTTTTTTATTTATTAGATGCTCAGAACGTAGCACAGTGGCCACGATGAATCAAGTGCAATGTAAATAGAAGTGAATTTATTATTCTAAAAGAGAGAAGTTGAGGAGAAAGTAAACAATCATGAAAAACTCAGTATTCATGTAGAGCTTTGCAGAAGGGGAGGCTGTAGACAAGAAAATAATACAAGAGAAGAAAATCTCAGACAGGTGGAAAATCAAGAGCTGAAGCACACATGTGGGGAAAGAAATACTTGCGGAAATTGAAAACAAGTCAATTTGGCCAGAGTCTAGTGTATATGAACATGAGCAAAGTAGAATTTAAAAAGGCAAATCCCATTTACATCATGGAGGCCCATAAATGCAAGGCTAGGGAATCTCGACCTCTATCATTACAGTGCTGAAAACAGCACTTCATAACTCTCCATTGCCTCTGGCATAATCTGTTAACAGTTTGTAATTTGGAAAAGGTATGGGAGAGAATTTTGTTGAAGTCCAGATACATTAATTCAAATTACTCTGTTTAATTTAACTTGAATATACTTTAATGTACTAGTAGAATGTTTTCCTTAGTTATTTTGTTATATTTTAAATACACAACTTTGATGACTATATTAGGTAACATATCTTAGGTACTTGTATCTTAAATGAATAGTAAAATTACCTGTTGTGTGCTACAGATGCTGATAACTTTGATCCACTTACGTACATTGAAATCTCCTGGAAAATGTAAGACTTATGATACATAACCAGTAACAAAGTAGGGTCCTAAGATGTTATCTACAAGGTCAAGAATATTATTTCTTTACCTAAATATGTATTTAATTCTCTGTAAATCTTGAAATAAATGAATCAAAAAGCAAGTCTTGAGCTAAAGCTACATAGTGCCAAGATGATTTCAAGAAGATGATACAGAAACCCAGTCTACAGTTTAAGTTAATTGTGGGCATTTGATTGAAAGATACACCCTCAATATGTTAATAAAAAAATTCTCTGAAGCAACACAATGCTGCATGATTTGGACATTTAAAAATACATATATGTGTGTATGTCTGTACAGAATAAATTTTTGATGTTGTGGGAAAATACTTATAGTACCTTATCTATTTATGTCAACATGTATATATTTTAAAAACACAATATTACATGAAGAAAATGTTGAAAATTATTCTTAAACTTGGACATCTAAATACATTTTTAAATAATATAAAATTTACGTTATTTATTGTCACAGACATATATAATAAAATCACACAATTCTCCTTGAGATTGATGAACACCAACTTTAAGATAATCAATTTCAATGTGAAGGATGGGAGAAATATTAGATGAGTTGTTGAGGTTCTAACAGTATCATTACATACTTATTCTTAAAACAAATATTTGTATTTGTTGATTAAAAAATAAAATACTCAAATTAAATAGGAGTTACTGAGAGGAGCATCTTTGTCAAGCCAAAACACTAACTAAACATTCTTGGCTCTCTGGAACAGTAGGTGCCCACTTGCCTTAAATAAAAGGACAAAAAGCTTTCATCAGAGACAAATACTTCTAGGTTGCTTGATATCTTTGCCTCCAGAAACAGAAGATGAACACTTTTATACCAAGGAGACAGAAAGCTAGAAAGGAAAGAATAAAGCAAGAAAGTTATTTCTCTCTCTGATGGCAAAACATAGTATTTTTAACATATTTCTAATATATTATGAATTATCTTTGAATATTAATATAGCATATTTTAACATTGCATTTTCATCTTTTTCTATATTGTCTATATTTTCTAAAGTAAGTGTGTATAATCAGAAAAGAAAAAATATTTAAAATTTTATGATTAATGTTAATAGAAGCAAAACAGAAATATCATTGAACCTACAAAAATTCTTAAAATATAACAATAAGTAAACAAACAATCCAATTAAAAAATAGAGAAGAACCTTGAACAGACACTTCATCAAAGAAAATATACAGATGGCAAATATGCAAAGCAAATAAGAAAAGATGCTCAAAGTTATTTGTCATTAAAGAAATGTAAATTAAAACAACAATGGGACCTCTTTTACACCTAGTAGAATGATCAAGATCTAAAACACTGAAAACACCAAATGTTGGTGAGGATATGGAACAACAGGAGAACTTACTTATTTCTGGTAGAAATGCAAATTGGTACAGCTACTTTGGAGGAGATTTAGGAAGATTTTAACAAAACTAAACATACTTATATCATACCGTCCAGCGATTATACTTCTTGGTATTTATCCAAAGAACTTGAAAACTTAGGTCGACATAGAAACATTTGTATGGGTGTTTATAGAAACTTTATTCACAATCATCGAAAGTTTAAAGCAACCAAGATGTACTTCAGTAGATGACTAGATAAACAAATTGTGGTATATCCAAACAATAGAATATTATTCAATGCTAAAAAGCAATAAGTTATCAAGTCAAGAAATGACATGGAGGAAACTTTCCTATTACTAAGTGAAAAAAAGCCAGTCATAAAAGGCTACATACTATATGATCCAAACTATATAACATTATGGAAAAGGCAAAACAGTGGAGTCAGACAAAGTCAGAATGGAGTCAGAAAAAGTTTCCAGGCTTAGGGGAAAAGATGGAACAAATGGAACACAGAGCATTTTAGGGCAGTGATGCTATTATATAGGGTACTATAATGGTGGGTACATGTCCCTACACAATTATCAAAACTTGTAGAATTCACAATACAAAGAGTGAATCCTAATATAAACTATAAATTGTGAGTGATAATGTGTTGTTATACATTCATTGATTGTAATAAATGTACCATTCTGATGAGGAATATGGGTATGGGGCAGGCAGTACATGAGAAACCTCTGGACTTTATGCTCAATTTTTCTGTAAACCTAACAGTGCTCTAAAGAACAAGATTTATAAATAAGTAAAAATTATAAAGTAAAATTTTAAAAAATCATGGAGCTCATGAACATCACTACATTGGTTCTCCCTTTGTGAAATAATATTTAAAATGACATGAAAACAAAATCAAACATTTTTACATTTTATATATCTTATTGGAATTGATTTCTATCATGTGTAAACTAAGCCATATTCTCAAATCAGTTGATTCAATTTCACAAATTTTAAAGCAGTGTTAATCTGTGGATTGTAATATAATGGTAAATGTGACAGACCTTTCCTTGAACAAGCTCACAGTGTTGTATGGAAGTCCAGAATGTACACAAATTATGCATTTGGTGTGTGATATTAGAAATTTTGCCTATCTTTTGAAACCTGAAAATGCCATGGACACTAGAATAAAGCCTGTGAATCTAGCACATCTGAGTTCAAGCCATCTTTCCATCTAAAAAAAATAAAATAAAAAAATAAAATAAACCTTTGCAATCCTAGACAGATGGTTTCTCTTTAATTATGATTTTTGTCCATCATATTGTTTACTAGATAACATAAGAACAAATTATTTCAAGCCTATGGCAAGCACACACATAAAATCATTTCACAAGCAATCAGCAAAAAGAAATATCATTCCCAGAAATTTGGAAAGTTAATATATTTTTCACTTTTTGTTTATGTAATTTATTTTCTCTCCTTTACTACTCTATCACATTCTAGCTTCCCCTATAAAATTATGGAAAGAAGGGAGAAAATAGCGCCTTTGTGTTTTTGATTGACTATTGTGTACAATTCCCTCCCTATTTGTAAATTGTACATGCTAGGCTATGAAATATTCAACAAACTCAGTTTTGATGCCTTCTCTTTTAGAGACCTCTATTTTACAAAACAGATTGTTTACAACTGTGCTCCCCTTCTGTCTAATGGGTACCCTGGGGGAATGTTGTTGGCTTTGAGATTCGACCACATATTTTCAACAAATAACAGTGTCGAAGCCAATGAAATCTGATAGTAGCAAACATTATTCAGTGATCTCTGAATAGAAGAGGTTCATATTTCTTTTCCCTTTGGGATATAAAGAAAAAGGACACAATGGGATATGTGAACCACAGCCACATATAAGCAAATGATTTCAAAAGTAGTGGAGCGTTTCATGTTCTTCAGAGCCAAATGGGAGTCCTAAACTGTCAAGCTTAGCTGCAGTAAAAGTGGGTTTTTCTTTGGGGACCAAGATACATATTCATTTGCTTCCCACTTGGTTTGCTGATACAGCAGCCATACTCTGGCAGGTGTTGCCTGGGATTGCCAGAGGGACAAAAGTAGAAATAAATTACATTGCTCTATTGGATTCTCAGACCAATAGCAAGAATTAATGTTGCTCCATGAAGACCAAAGTGCTTCCTAGGAACTTGGGAAAACCAATACATCACTGATGATGCCAGCTAATGTTCTGTATGCAAATGAAGCAGTGAGTATTAAGATGAGAGGAGTGAGAAAGAAAACTGCTAATAGGAATCAGAAGTGTCATGAATACTGGAATTAACTATTTTAACCATGCTGATTTAGCTATATTAAGATAGATGTACAATGAGCTTAATGACATTTTTTTTAAAACTTAACATCTATTTTTATGGTGCACTTGCTACACGCCACATATTAGTTTCTGACATTTAAAGATTGAAGTCTTTTTTTTGAAAAAAAAAGTAAATACTAGTTTCCAGATGATGTATTTAATATAGGTTAAGCAAAATATTTTGTTAGGGCAACAAGGGGCACTTCTCATAATCTCAAGGACGCTCAGAGAAGAGAGCCAGCAGAGGTTACTGCTAAATCAAGTTCTAATAGATGACCAAGAGTGAGCCCAGGTAAAGTGGTGGGAGAAGTAGGGAGGCGATGATGATGATTTAAGAGCTATTGTGATAGCAGAGTTGACAGAATATATAATGATTGGATGTTAAAGGGGGAAAACAAGAAAAAGAAGAATCCAATAATAACCTAACTGTGGAATAAAGTCTAATATTAAGGCTCCATATTACGTGTGTCTTGACATCTGGGGAAATGAAGGCCTTGAATATCCTAACCACAAGTTGTGCTGGTGTTGACAAGGTCCAAAAGCCAAACAATCTTCCTCTTTATGGCGATTAAACACAGCATCTGCTGGTCTTTGAGTAGATGACTTTATTTTCTCAACAGCCCACAGAATTGACCAAACAATCCAATCACTTTTCCCACAGAAATTAGGGGTTACCCTACCCTCTTGTTACTTCTAAGCCTGCCTCCCAAAGCCCCTTTTGATTCATTTTCGTAGTGCAGCCCCTTCATGTCCCTGCATGACGTGGTGTCCTCACTCCCCAGACTGTGAATATATATGACTAATAAACTGCTGTCAATCTCATCTGTCAATGTTGACTATTGTGTCTTCACCCATCCCTATTACCCCAAAGCAGGGACTCCTCCTTCACCAAAGAGATAAAGAACAGATGAATAAAACACTAGCCTGGGCAATGTTTCCATCTATTTGGGCTGCTATAAAAAAATACCATAGACTACGTGTCTTAAACAACAAACATATATTTCTCACAGTTCTGGAGGCTGGGAACTGCTAGATCAAGGCACTGGCAAATTCAGTGCACGATGGAGGCCCACTTTCTAATTTATAGATGGCTGTCTTCTTACTGTATCCTCAAATAGAGGAAGAGAAAGAGCTAGAGAACTTTCTGTAATCCCTTTTATAAGAACACTGATTCTACTCATGAAGACTTTACTCTCATGACCTATGATTCACTTGCCAAAGGCTCCACCTCCTAATATCATCACATTTGGGGGTAATATTTCAACATAAGAATTTGGGAAAGCAAACGTTTAATCTACAACATTCCACCTCTGCACTCTCAAACTCATGTCCTTCTCACAAGCAAAACACAGTTATTCCACCCGACAAAGGTCTTAATTCACTCCAGCATCGACTCTAAAGTCTAAGTCTCATCTAAATAAGATATGGGCAAATCCTGAGGTACCAGTTAATAGATTTTTTTTTTTCCTGATCAAGGAAATGCTCAAGGAAGACACAATTTTTTGTTTGTTTCTTTGGTGAGGGTGAAGGTGGAAGTAGATGGGAATGCAGTAAAATCAGTTTTAGAAAAAAAAATATGAAAAGGAAGCACTCTGCTCTAAGGATGTGACAGGAGGAGGGAAAACAGGAAGGGCGTGTGCACATGTATGTAAAATATTTGCAGTTGTTTGTCAAAAAACTGAGGAAGTTCTTGCCTAACAAATTCCATTTTTTATGTGAGGTGGGAACAATGAAGTCCCTGGGAATAATGGAGAATGTGGTCACATAAAAAATTTGAGGAGAATGTAGGTGGAAATACCTAAATAAGAATAAGAAGAAGCATCATTCAGGGCAACTGAATTATTATTATCAAAATCTTTTATTCTACGTAATTTAAAATGAACATAGATTACTCACATTATATATACAATAGCAATCTCAGCTTCAGAATCTCTGTAGGATAAATTAGGAGGGTGTTAAGGCAATTGATGAGAATTGCTCAGGCCAAGAATTTTGAAGTTATATAGTTTATGCATGTGTATCTCTATGTCTATGTTTCTAATTCTATGTTGCATCGTAGTTTATTTGTTAATTTGTAAAAGATGAATCAAGCACTTGGCAGAAATGCTATATTGTATTTCTATAAAAGCAAATTCTTGGAAAATTGGTTGGAGGTAGGAATTGAGTAATGAAGAAAGAGTAAGAAAGGAGAAATATATGTTTATTAAAATGTAGGAAATACCCATAAGGGTAAATAGAATAGATAATGGTAAATCCTATGATGGTATAAAGCTTTCAGATGCAGGGGAAAAATAGATAAATGTGATGTAAAGCAAATATATGCTTCATAATTTTAAATAAATTTTATTTTATTATATCTCTTTTAAAAGGAAACTGTTTATCCAATGACTTACAAGGTGAAGAAAATTTGAACACAGAATACACACAAATATAAAACTATGTGACTGCAGAGAAAGAGACTGGAGTGATATTTCTACAAGCCCAGGAACACCAAGAACTTTTGGCCCTCACCAGAAGATATGGAGAGAGGGGCAAAGAACAGTTCTCTTCTGGAGTCTCCAGATAGCAGGACCTTAATTTCAGACTCCTAGTTTCAAGACCTGTGTGAAAATAAATTCCTGTTTTGTTAAGCCACCTAGTTACACCAGCCCTAGGAAACTAATAAATCAGGTGAAACATTAAAAAATGCTTTCAGAAAGCCCAACAAAGGTAGAGAACTCCTTTTTCTGAGCTACTTATTTGTTAAACCAGATGTCCTTATTTTCTGAATTAATTCTTTTTCTTTTTTTCCTGAAGTTTCATCACCAGGGGCCTCACCATTCCTTTTTATTTAGAAATGCCTCACTACCAAATTTTACAATCGGAGCACTCCAAATTTAAGGCAGCATATAAATCATCTCTATGGACTCAGAAATGTGTGCATCTAGACTCCAGGCTCTTGTAATGAACAAGTTGAAATCCTTGGAAAATTTTTCATAGGAACAATCTACTCAGCTACATTTCAATACATTTTACTTCATGTTACCTGTATATGTTTTTCATTGGTCTACATTTCTGTGATAGGTTTTTACAGGAAGAAAGAAAAAAAATGATAAGGAGAGAGAGAGAGAGAGGGAGAGAAATGGAGAAGGTGGGAGAGAGTAAAGGAAGGAGATTAGGGTTTCCTTTAAAAATGTAATGCACAGCTTTAGATTAAATCAATAATTTTTTAAAATTAACTTTAATCAGTAAAAATACAATATCTGTCTTTTTACAACTGGAAGATGATGGAGAATAAAGGCGGAGCAAGACAGAGAACATATTAACTTCTTATGTACCATGTATTGCATATCTTTTTTAAAAAATGTTGTTAAGATGCATAAAACTAAAACAAGAGAGCTGCTCTAAGTCAAGATGTCCCTTGAGCCACCTGGCAGCAGTTTGGCCAGCGCATCACAACCCTGCAGTATTTTTGTGGATCCAAACATACCTGAATACAAATATTCTAATACACCTCGTTCATTTTCCCCCATAAAGTGTCAGCTATATTCTTTTATACATTCAATTTTTTCAAACAAAATCTAGAAATTGCCTTCGATAAATGAACAAAATAGTCATGAAAAATACCTAAGCCTTTCAACAGAGAAATGCTACAAAATGCAATATCCATTGAGTATTACATCTTGGGTTAATAGGATTGTGTGTGCCCTATATAAGAATACAAGACAGACGTAAAAGAGGTTTTGACAACTCCCCACTTTATTTGGGGATCTCCTCTCACTACTGTATTCTTACTCATGTTTCCTCTTTCCTTTCACCCAATAAAGCTATCCTAAAGTATCTTCTTAAGGCAATACTAACATTTTTTTTAATGACATGAGAATTTTTTAAATGGCATGTGTTAAATAACTAAGGATATAGCATTTTCCTAAGAACGCGAAGTCATTACCCTGTTTCTTCTGGAATTTTGAGGTGTATCTAGAGGCTCTATACATCATGGACCATAATTGTGGGCTAACTTCTTGAAACAAAACAACTTCTTAGAACGATTAGTTTGAATTTAATTTAGTTTTGCCTGCTCAGCTTCTTGACCACTACTGGGAGATATGTTTGTCTTTTAAAATGAGCCTAAATTTATGAATCACTCACTAGACACTTAATCATGTAAATTAATTACACTTGATAAATATGCCTTTTGTAATTCCTTTGTGTGTTTTGTTGACTGCACCATTTATAGCTCACTGATTTTGGAATGAGGAGAATACAAGTTCATTTGTTCTACAGATGTTTAAAATGCCATTGCTATGTCTTTGAGTTTAAAATAACTTTAACTATTTGAGTCTTCTTTATTGAACATTTTTTAAGTTCCTCATCAAATATCATGTCTTTTCTACTTTTAATGTAATTTCTACATATTTCTCAATGCCAACACAGCCAGACAAAAGTCAAAACAGGAAGTCCATCAGCTATGTCTAGCCACTGACTATTTGGACATGACTCCAGTTTTCCTCCCTGCAGAATAAACAACACAATAAGAGCTGAAATGCCACTATAGGACTTGGTGGACTCTGCCCAAAGAAAAAGCAAACTCTCTTCTATCTTCATGTCAAGAGGTAGTTGGATAACTTGGAGCAAGCCATCCACCCAAGTTAGGCTCCTATCCTCCTGCAGACCCAGATATAGGTGTGTTGTTTACTTTGATGAGTATATTAATTAAGGGACTCAGACCCTTGAGAGAGACCTTCCCTGAATCTTAAACTGGCAAGAGGCATTTAAGGAGATGTATATACATTCCAACTGAATAGAGAAAGTATTTGCAGTTATAAGTTTTCGAATATATATCTAAGAAAAAGGTCAGAAGCTTACAGTCTTAAATAATCTAAAATTTAGTCAAACTGAGGAAAATGTTCAGGCTGCCTTGAACAGACCACAACAACCTATTTTCTTTTTCTCTCACTATTCTCTGGATTGATGTGGATCAGCTGGTGCCTGTCCTGCTACATATACTGTCAGATAGCACTGTAGTTCTCTGGTGACTTGACTGTACTGAAATTATGCCCAAGATGTTGCATTTGCCTGTCTGGTGCTTCAATGGGATGGCTAGAAATCTGAGATCAGCTGCGTAGCTGGGATATCTAGGTCCCTCAATCTCACTAGGTATTCTTACATGGCCTTTCTCTTTTCATGCAGTTTTCCTGTGTAATTTCATTATTAGAATTCCTGAATGGTGGCTCCAGGCCTTTTGAAGACTTAGATATATAACTGACATTGCATTACTAACACAAATTTTGCTGGTTAAATGGAGACACTATCAGAAAATCAATGTAAAAGAGAGCTTAAAAATCGAAAGTATAAATTTTAAGGGCCACCTTTCAAGACTAGCTACAACACAGATATAAAGCAAATATCATACAATAATCAAATATAATTAAGATAAACATGATAAATATTAAGTATCCAAAAACAAAACACTGAGACTTTTAAAAATTTTCAATTTAGTAGTGTATGAGTCAATAAAGTAATAATGTATTCACTGTTATCTCAGCATTATAAACATTTGATCTCAGTCCTTTGAATTCTGAAATGTCCTTTCTATGATAATGTTGCTTCCATATGAACTTCTGTATGTCACTTTGTTCTGACTGGTCACCTACTTTGGACTCTTGGGCTTATATTCCTATCCAGAAACCCAGATCGCTTGGCTAGATCGCTGAACATTTTTCTCTCGACAGTTTTGTATTTCTTTGACATTGGATCATGTTATTTAGACCAATTATCAGCTGAGTTACTTTGTGCCAAAGCCAAATATTAGACGTAAATTCTAAACATCACCTGTTGGTGGGCAAGAAGCTTTTAAAATATTTTCAGGTTCATTTCTTCTCATATAAGCACTAGTTTAGCCTATATAGGGAAGTAATCAGCTCTCGTGTGTGACTTATCTGTTGGACCAAACATCAAGCAATGTTACATTACTGACTCAGTGGGGGATAATAGGAACAGTCCTTGGGCAGCTTGGAGATATTTAGCAGTTGTATAAATATGTCTTCTTCATGACACTTCAGTATTGTTGATGCTTAACAAGTGTTCAGACTTCAGAAGATAAAAGTGAAGTCCATGGAAATTTAGTTCTGAGAAAATATCTTGGAGAAGAGAAGTTTGAAATGCTAACATAAAAATATAATTTTGATTGCCAAATCATTTCATCTGTCTGTAGCATACTTATCTCTCAAGATCCCTTAAAAATAATAAACATAAAATGAGAATATGCAATTGATACTATATATATGTCATGACTATTCAATTGAAACTAATACTTGATTAATTACCATTAAAATTTATCTGATTCATATTTTCAATGAACGTCAATCTTCAATTGAAAGTCAATACGTGTTCTATATAATATACACACCTAAATGCACACATTCCTTATGCAGTACAGTATAAAGGCAATATTTTTAGAAAAACAAATTTGTGTATAACAACATTTGTACTTTGGAACAAAAAACAAAGTGAATTAAAAACATTTCCCCTTTCCTTATGAACTTGCCACATGTTCCACTCTAACGCCAGATCTGGTATTACCCTATAAACAGACCCCAGCATGACATTAGCATTACCTGCTGTCTGGAAATAAAGCAACCACCAAGAGAGATCTAAGATTAGAATGCCTGTGTCTGCCAAAGTGGAATTCTGGTATAAACTCATGGAAGAAATGTTATCTTATCATCAGAAGTTTGGAATTAGAGTCTTTGTAATTTTTTCAAGTTTGCCACTAGAATATTTGTGATTACTTGGACATATCATTATAAACTATCATTCCTAGAATGTTAACACCCTTCCATATAGTCATAAAAAAATATAACTCTAACTGGACTTATGAATATATATGTACATTATCTAACCAGAAAATCATATCTGTGCTTTCAAACAATTATAGTCCATCATATTAATTTTTTTTTTGTGGATACTATTCAGCTTCAAGACTCTCTGGGCCATTTAAAGTAACTTATGAGATCAAGATCCATTTCTTAAGAAATGGGTATGTGTACCTACTGGTCTAGAAAAATCCCAACTAAAATAATTGCACTAAATGATTTCTTGCCTTTTTATTAGAGAAGACATCTCCCTTCTCCTCACTAAAAATGCATAAACCAGAGAACATAGTAATATAGTGTTTATAATAATCTTAGATATTTTGTCATGTAATGACTATTGAAATTACATGACCAAAAAGATAAAATCTAATCAATTTATAGACCAAAAACTTTCGAAGATCTTTTGTAATTAAACACAAAAAAGTAATTGCTTTTTAAACATCTTTTAATAGTCTCTTAAAAGTGCATTATTTACCTAATTCACAGTAATGCTATTTTTGGAATTCCTGAATCTATTTTTTAAGAGACCTAAAGGAAATTCAAAAGTTGATCTAAAATAGTTATGATAATCCACAAAAGGAATGACTGTTAATGTTAAAACCCTCAGGTTACTTCAATTTAAAAAAAAGTGAAATGTACACATATATTGGAAACTGAATTTTAAGTAAATAACTTGGTTGATTATTGTTTATTTAAAATACCCCAAAGGTACAAATGCACATTATGCAATCTCAAAATTGTCAGTTTGAACAATGGAGTAATTTGTGAGTTCATGGAGTGCCACAAAAAGAAAAAACTAATAATGAGAGTAAAGATGGCTAACTTTAAAAAAACTCAATATTATAAACACTTGCTGAGTCAGCTTTGAAAATATGAATGGACTCTTACCAATGCCATTATGAGGTAGTAAAAGTTGATAAAGAAATCTAAGAACTGACAATTCAACAGACTCATAGGAAAATTGGAAGAAATAGTTGCTGAATCTTCTATTCTTGTTGAATTCGCTCACTCTGATTTCCTAACAATAGCTCAGCTCCATAATTTTCTTGATTCTCTACCTTGCTATTACTATAATGATCTTAACCATTAACTCATCTCTCAATCTCTCATAGGTGATGTTTGGTAGTTTTTATAAATGCCATTATTATTTTTGGTAGCTCTTTTTCATTTGCATAGCACATTACCATTATCAAATTTTGTTTCATATACTAGATTATTTAACTACTGGTTAATTATTTCTGCCTATTACCAATATTCTTCCAGTTTTTCAATGAAAATTTGATATTGATTTTTTTCAGGCTATTTATATACAATGTTAAAACAAAGCTTTACTCTTTTCTTCAAATGTCTTTTGTAATTTGCCTTTTTTCTTCAGTTGACCAGTCAGAATCATAAACGCCATGATTACCATCATTATTATAACAGCAGCTATGAGTTGTTAAGATCTTGTAGTTCAGAAGTAATAGAGTCTGGAGGCTTAGATGGAATCTATACAGCTGGTGGTAAATTGCTCAAAATTTTTGTACTTCAGTCTTCTCATCTGTAAAACAAAAATAACCACAATCCAGTATTAAGGTTCTTTCTGAGAATTAAAAATTAATTAATTCATATAAAGTGATTAAAACATTGGCACATGATTTATATTTCTTTTACTGTGTTTTATTTTGTCAGATATTTTGCTAAGAATATCAACTTTATCATCTAATCCAATCAACAAAACAGTTTGATGAGATAGACATTATTTTTATTTTACAAATGATGAAATTAACAATTATAAAAGTACTTTGTTCAACTATATAAATCAGAGATGAGATTCATATGCAGTTGTAAAGTCTAAATTCTTATACTATTTAGAACTTGAATGGTTCCTATGTTCACTCTATGTTCTTGCAAACTATGTATGAGACCCATCATTAATAAGCATATGATTTAGTGGTTTTTCAACCTTAGCACATTTACATATCTCTAATCATATGTAGTCATGAGATATATTTTTATTAAAAATAGAGAAAGCAAAATTTGAATCTTGGTCATATGTCAGATTGTATTGTAGAAAAAGTCCTATCAGATTCTTAGAGATGTGAAAGTTGTTTTACAGTTGTTATAATATTTGTTTGGCTTTCATTAGAAATCTCTTAATAGATTTCATTGATGTCACTCACAAATGTGCCATTTTATGGGGTGATGATAGTAAATGAGGACAACCTTGGATAAAAATCTGTCACAGATTGAGCATCTATTTCCCAGTACAGCAACTTGTCTGGGGTTTTAAATTTTGCTTTAGTGTGTTTATGTCAAGCCTTCTCTCCCATCTTTAGTAGCATAATTTTGAAGTGAATGCATGACATTGTGATTAGAAACACTAATATGGACAGTTTGAAGAAGAAACATGCATAGAAGTCTGAATTTTAAGCAACAGAAATTAAGTCTGCTACTGATATGTGCTGGACTAGCCTGCTCCTGTTTTTCAAAAAGTTATAAACTGAGCGCTATGTGTTCTGCTCTCAAATATATTCTGAATTTCAATTGGGTGATCCCCAACTGGAGAACATCCAGGAAAAGGCAATCAGAAGAGTGAATGATCTGGAAATGACCTCCTAAGAGTAAAATCTGAGAAACAGCAAATATTTATTCTGGAGTAAAGAGGGTTCATGGTGAGCATTCAAGTTATCATTAGACGCTGTAGGATAAAAAGTCATTTGTTTTAGATTTATGGAACCAGAAATATTAACAAAGTTATTAAAAGAATACTGTATTTTAAGTCAAGCATTTCTAGATATATACCTTTTACTAAATAGCTCTTTGCCCTTGAACAAATGCTTTAATAAGTCCAAACTTCTGTACCCTTTCCTCTCCACCCACTTTATATCAAAAGGCATGTGCAACTCTAAAATGTTCTATTTCTGCAAAGGCTTTTATTACATAATAATAAAAAGGATACCATTATGTATTCTTTCTTGGCCCATGAAGTAAAGTGAAGTAAAATGTTTGGTAAATTATCTATTCCACTTGCTCCTACTTCCCACTAAGAACAAAACAAATACCAATAGCAAAAGTAGCAAGAGCAAAAGCAATCCCATTCTCCTTCTCTCAAGTTCTTTCCAACAAGCTGCCTTTCTAAATAAATGGTTATGTATTCATTGAGACACTGATGAAGATTGTTATTATTAATTTAGTCAATATTAAGAAACTATATATGGATTAATGTCTAACAGAATGAACATTAATAGCAATAAATATAAAATCCTGAATTAAAAAAATTTTTTTTAATCTTTATGGATACAGGATGAGGGAGACATTTAGTAATGGCCAATGAGGAGAACATCTACAGGCACTGGCTGGTGATAAAATCAATGACAATTCACAGTGATGTGTGCCAACCAAGGTTATTTATTTATAAAATTTAATTCTATAAAATTCATGTGTATAGAAAAAATATTTATTTTTTAAAATTTTATTTTCATATTAAGCTCTTAATTACAAAGTATAAGGGAAATTTATTTTTATTCAGTTCAGAAAATCACGATATACTTCATATTTGCTAAGAGCTTCATTTATGTTCTAGGCACTTTCATGGTTTTAGGGTACTGTAACAGGTGAAATGTTTTGCAGTGTGCTTCTTGAGTGACCTGCCCATCTGTGTAGCCCTTGAAACTTCTCTTTCCCCACCTGGTCTTTGATTTGAAGGCATAATGGACCACAACAGAGCTGTGATTCTTTTCCAGCTGGTTGGCCCCCCAAGCTCCGATGGGTCTTTCTACTACATCCTTAATATTCTTGAAGGAGCAGCTGAATCTCTCTAATGTATCTGTGCTAAGCTAGAGCACAAAGGTTTCTGCGATGCTATAGATGATTTCATCTTTTTAGTAACACCAGGCATTTAGTCACTCTGTAATCTTGTTACCTTTCAGCCTTTAATCTTAGAGAAGATAATTGATTCCCCTCTGCTTTTCTGCTCTGGGGTGTCAACATCCCCGAGAGCATGTAGCCTAACAGAGTCTCAAACACAGAGCTATCTATCATGAACTCTCCTTTCTTTTTCTCCTTTCAATTCAGAGAAACTATTTTTTTATTTTAGACAACAACAAAAAATTTTCTTAATCTTGAGTATTTATTATCCTTTGGAAACAGTCTCTTTGGTATAAAGTTTTATACTTCAGAGATATTGAAATTCTTAAAGATGCTGCCCAATTTCTGAATGAATTGAGAAATAAGGGACAGATGGAAAACACAAATATACCCATTATTATCAGTAAAAGCTAAATAGGAGGACATAGTTTAATGCACAGGACAAATGAGTATGCTAATTTAATCCCAAATTAAACTGTATTACAACCTAATCAAAGTCACATTGGACAGGAGAAGTCTGCATTGATTACCTGAATCCAATGAATAAATTTAAATTTAATAAATAAACATCCCACAAGAGATTAATTTTGTCCCAGTGCTTTTTTGTTGTCTGAGAGCAAGCTTACCTATGTATAACATTTTAATTTCTACTTCCCCTTTTTCCTCAATTTTTAGTTCCCTAACATAAATTAAAGTGTGTGTTCTACTTAGCAACATCACTATTCTCTTACAAGCAGATGTTTCATTTTTTTTCACAATGTCTACTTCCATTGCTTCTTTCTATGAAATTGCTTAGACCTAAGAATCTGAATCCTAAAAAAAAAAAAAAAAAAAAAAAAAAGGTCTGTCATCTCTTAGTGTGAGATTAACACCTCTAGCAAGCAAATCTGGTCTTTGTGGTACAGTATGACAATTCCAGAGACCAACAGAGCAATCTGCTATAAAAGTCTCCTTAGTTACCTCCTTGACTATTTCCTATCGATACAATTAATATCATAACTTGTTTTGTAACTCATAATTTGTAATTTTTAATTTTTTTCTTGAATTTTCATGAATCCAAAATATAAATTTACCTTGAAACTTTATCATTGTATATTCAAACTATTTCAAGTTATAATAAAAAGTATGGTCAAGTGTTCTCAGGTTACTATCGAAGATAAACCCAGGTGAACTTGAATGAAAAGAGTCAAAGACAAAATGAGTGAAAAGGTCAAATATTTGAGTGAAAGCGTCAAAAAACACAACACACACTGTATGATTTCATGCCATTTATATGACACTCTAGAAAGAGCAAATGTATTCTTTAGTGACAGAGAGTATCATTGGGTACCAGGGGAAAGGACGGTGGAGTGTTGTCTCAGATTGGGGCATAAGGAATCTTTTGTGGGTAATGGAAATGCTTTATGTCTTAATTGTGGTTGTGTTTACATTAACACATAAATTTCAAATCAAAATAGGTTCATTTTATTGAATGTAAATAATATTTAAATGAAAATAGGAAAAATAAATCACTGCACTTTTTTCTTTTAAATTATTCTTCATTTTCATAAATATTTGTATGAAAAGCTAAGCATTTGTGCAGAACATTTTCTGTTTAGACATTTTATTCTAAAATGTTATATTACCTAATACTCTGAAGTTGCATTTAAAGTTTATATTTATACAACTATTGCATGTGCAAAATATTTATTTATATCTGTATTCAAAAATTGGTATCAAATCCAAGTTATAAGATGTATAATTATCTAATTTTCAAAGGCAGACATGAACATGTATTATTCTGGCTATCAGTTACAGGTGTCTTTCAATGTTTAATATCCTCAGCCACTCTTCCTAAGCCACTGTTGAAGGGCCTACTCCTTTGAAAATATGTGATCCCTAATTCTGATATTACTTAATATTAATAATAAATATAATATTGTATAAATAATATATATTAAACATGTAATTCTATTAATACATAATAACAAATGTGATACAGTACATCATATTATTTTGTGTTAGTAGAAGTTGTAATCTGCTATATCTCTTATTGTATAAGGATAAACAATGACTCTGTTTATTAGATACATAAAACTAATAAAACTACATCTTATCAAAATTTGTATCTAAATTAATAAGTATAGAATAAATTCTTATTAATAATTTACCAGATAATTAAATGATTAAATAATATATACTTTTTAAAATGTGCATATTGTATACATTAAGGTAATAAAAATATGCCTTCTGCAATTGTCTTCCTTTTGGTAGCCTTAGGATTTAAAAATCTTACTAATATAAAATTTAAAAACTAGCAAAACCATACCGATGCTCTAAAAAGAATATCTCATTCATAGCTCAAATATTTGTAAAATATAAACTTATATGATAGATAATTCTAATTTCAAAATTCAGTGGAAAGAAATATTTCAAAATTAACAACGGGTATAATTGTCAATTAAATAAAGTAAGAGGTTGTTGCTAATTTTTTTTTGAAATCCTGTCCTTTTGAGTGTTTAAATGCCAAGTGAGTTACATATTTTCATAAAACATAACTTTTAAAAAATATACCAATTTAAATGACAAGCACTCCTGTTCCTTAGTTGAGTGCTATTTGCATGTAGTTCAGCTTAACAAGATGTCAAATGTGTACTATCTTTTTACTTTAAGAATATATTGATTTCAAAAAGAAATAAACAAGCTTTTTTGAGGTTTGTAAAATTGTGGCTTGGATTGTTACCATTTTTTCTCCTTAATGAAATGTCTTGTATGTATCAAAATCAAACCTATAGGATAGAACTCTGAGCACTTATAAAATAACTGGTCTCAGTCTTACTACCAATAATAATTATAGATGTTGAACAAAAAAAGTGTGTGTTTTGTGCATACATATGCTCGTGTTTGTGTTTAAATGTACTGGAGAACAATTAAAGCAGATAGAAACTGGATGTGTTAAACAAAATTAGAGAAATATTTTAAAATGTGTACGTAATAAATAGTAACATATATATTGTATATAAACACATACATATATACTAGAGGGAAATGAGATAATGAATATTTATATCTGCATTTATGTATGTACATATGTATGTATGTTATGTATATCTACATACATATACAGAGAATAAGAAAATTAAATCACTAATAATATTTTAAGGCAAGAAAATAGAGAAATAAGTTACTTATGATGATAAAAAATAAGACAATATTTGAAGAAAGTCAGAATACCAACAATTATATAAAGAGAACAATCTCACTTGTAATTAGCAAAATTCTAATTCACACACCAAAGTAATTTTAACTAAGACTGACTGTAGTCTGGGCCATGAAAAAAGTTACATGTAAAGGACATACATGGGGATTAGAAGTAGTAAGAGCCAGCACCATGGTAGAGAAACTTCTGGGATGCTGTCCAATGGGAAAAGGTTACAGTCATAAGGAGATGGTTTGGATCATATGATAGACACCATGTCTGTCAGCGAACATCCTGATTATTGATGACCTGTTTTATTCCAGCCTTGTGGATCATATTTACTAAAAATAAATAGTAATATGGATGTCCCATTTTCCATACCACAGCTATCTAAAACCATTGCTGCAAAAACAGAGATCCCAGGAGGTGAAGGATAGGTGAATAAACCAGATACAGCACTAAAAAGATGCTCCTAAAAAATAAGAAAAAAAAAAGGAAAACACTTACATATTCTAAAATTCACTGGTAGTGTATAAGAGTTTCTTTTTTCTTGCATAATAGCTACCAGTGAATATTACTAACCTTTTTATAGTTATATATTATTTTAAAATACTTTTTAGCTTTAAAAATAATGTTTTTATGTAATCATAACAATGAGTTGCTGCAAAATATTTGTAAATTATAGAAAATTATTAGTAAAGAACATTTATAAATATAGTTAAAGGATAAGGAAATCATCATTAGTAACCAAACCACCCAGGATAAAGTAAAATGTGGGAGGCAGATTTTTAGATGTAGAAAGAGATATAGAAATATACGCATATGTCCATAGAATGTTTTCTTTGTATTCTTTACTTGATATTAAACATTTATTCGAGTTATTAAATATTTTCCTATATCATGATGTTTAATGGCAACAGTTTTTCACTTTATACAATGCTATAATTTGACCATTCTTCTATAAGATTTATTCTAATGTGTTTGCTATTTTGAATATAGTAGCAATTAATGCACCTCTTTTTCTTAAAAATAACTATAACAACATGGAGTAACAATATGTACTAACACATAAAATATTATAAGATGTATTATAATAATAAAATAATGCATCTTTTTTCAAATGAGTAATTAGATAATTTTCTAAGTTTTGGCTATTTTAAAGATTTTTAATATAAGTAATTAGGTTAATTTTAAAAATGTATTTTAAGTTATGTTTCCCAACACTGAATATTAATTTTTATTAAGTACCAAATTTGTGATTTATGTCTTCCACTGTTACTGTTGCTCTTTTTCTCTCCTCCTCTACTCTTTCTCTGTCCCCCATTGCTCTCTCATATACACATATGATCAATCCCTATTATTCTCAGGTTGTGTATTTAAAAATTTGCCTATTTGCTAAAATGTTTTTGTAATTCCAAAATCAGTACTTTCAGAGCATTTACAGTCATTCATGGTTGAAAAAGTTGAGTAGTCCTACGTACACATTCCAGCTGAAGTTAAACAGGCTACATTCTGGCCTTCTCGTTTCAATTCTCATGCTGTCAACAAATGTCTTTCTCACCGATTAATGAAAAGTTTTTGGTATTTTTGTGCTTTTTTTCCTGTTCAAAATGGCCCCCAGGCATAGTGCTGAGGTGTTTGTTGTCTAGTGTCCCTCAACTCAGGAAGCCTGCTATGCTTTATGGAGAAAGTACATGTGTGCATCAGTCATGAGTTGAGTCATTAGCTGTGAAATGAATGTTAATGAATCAACAATATGCATAGATATAGTGTCCTTAAACAGAAACACATCTTAAAATAAGGTCATGTATTGATCAATTGATGAAAATGTTGTAACCAGAGGCTCACAGGAACCTAATCCTATATTTCCCCTAGAAGCAATGGTTCCATATATATAAGCATATATGTAATGAGTAGTAGTTAATCTGTATTCGCTATTTTTTTACAACTGCAATTCACTTTTCTTTCTATTTTTTATAGTTTTTTCTTTGATGAATAGAAAAACTTTTTTAAAAATTTTCTTCATTTATTATATGTGTAGGTTCTGCCCCACAAACTAATATATAGGTGCTATTTTCTTATAGTTGAATGATTTATTACATTCAACTCTTTAATACATCTGGATTTTATTTTTTTCCATAAGGTGCATAACACTGTTGTTCAAGAAACCTGCTCTGTAATTAAAATGTTTCCTTTCTTTTCACATGCCAAAGGCAAATGGAACTAATAGCCATGGGTCCTGTCACATATATTACTCCTTTAGAAGACATGGTTTTATTAATTAAATAAATACCCCATGATTGATAAAAGATGGCTTCCAGCTCTCTCTTTCCTGAAGAGTTTAGGTTGAGAGTTAAGATCAACTTTAAAGTAATCATGAAAAATATTTAAGTTTTAGTTTATTGTTTGTTGTTTGTTTAGTTTTGATTGTTGTTTATTTTGCTTAGAACATTCTATTTGTTATTTCACAGCATAAAACATTTTGAGGACATCTTTTGCGTTTTAAAGATGAGACTAAGTCTTTAACAGCTTTTTTGCCTGGGTGGTCCTTGGAATGTGACACCAGCGTGCTGCCCAGACATCAAAGTGTTCCTGGCAAGCAACGCAGGAATTGATATTGGACATAATCCTTGGGTCTGGCTACAGTGAGAGGGCAAGAATCATTCCAAGTAATTTGCCTAGTGCCCAGATCACCCCCATCAAAATTCTGAGATTGTTGTTTGAAATAAACGACCTAATCTTCTTAATCTTTCTATCTCCCTCCCCTTCTAAATTCTTTTGGAACACCAAAGACAAGATGAAAAAGTACTTGAGAGAAGTCTTTGAGACACATTGCCTAAGCTCAAAAGCCAAAGGAGCACTATAGACTCCTTTTAAGTGTATATGTCAACTTGCACTTGGCATTCATTATAAACAGCTCTGTGTGCCAAGAAACCAGCCTTAGGAGAACAGCATGAGCATCAGAATAAATATTTTGCAGGATATAAAAATCCTCCTGCAATGCACAATATTGTCAATATCTATTTAGAAATTTTCCACACAGTAAAGCATTCTCACTTTGGTACATTTTAGGCTTGTTGTTGTAATAAAGGGATTCTACTTTCAGTGTTCAATTTTTTTCATTAAAAAGGGGGAAAAAAGAAAAATATGCCATATTTCAACTTTTTAAGTTACATCAGAACAACAAATCTTAAATAGGAACTGAAGATTGGATACACAGAACACAAATCTAAAATTTCTCAGAAAAATGTCACAAAATGATTAGAATATCATAATAGATAGTTTAACAAGATAACTAATAGAATATCAGTAGGAAACTGTCTACTCTCTTTGAAGACTGTCAAGCTGGCTACCATAGCTTGGATAAAAAATATATTTGAATTTTGTTTTGTTTTTGCATTTTTGCGACGACTGGGCTTACCTCCAACATCTTTCTTGCTGACTTACATGATTTAAACTCTTTCTCTCTCAGACTATCAGATTATTACTGAACATACTCCTCATGTTGTTTCACTACTCAAAAACATCTATGGCAGACACCAATTATCAAGGGCATTAATTCAAAAATTTTTGGACTTTATGTCACTATGCATCATAATACAGATCCACTTTGCCTAAACATTCTAACTTTCCATATCCTCAAAACTATATTCTCTTTTTTAGTTTCAGTCCTATCTACTGCTGTTCTCATTTATTTGTTCTGATCCCTGGTATTGTGATTCACCACTTTTAATCTGTTTAGCATCTTAATTTCTCTGAACCTTCTTACCATCCAAACATTTAATAGCTTTACAATTTAGTAGTTACAAGATTTGTTATTGCTATGGGAATTAGGTGTGTCTCTCCAAATAAATTAAGTGCTCTGAAGGTGTGAATCACATGCTGTAATTCTTCATTTCTAAAACACATTGTATCACAAGACAACTTGCATTTAGGAAAGTTAGCAAGAGGGTTACAAGATAATTGATGTTGACTGTAACAAGCAACAAATAAATTGTATATTTATCACATAGTAATCATCAGTAACAAAAAATCTTTGTAGAATGGGTTTTCAAAATTTGATTTTGATATTTAAAATTTGAATTTACTGCATTCTCATAAAAAGAATTTGAACAGAGTCAGGACAATATGAAAAGAGATTATTAAGGAAGATATGTGGGAGAGATGACCTAGAAGAGGTTTTATTTTTTTTAACTCATTGTGTTGCTGTTTTCCACTAATAAATATGCATGGATGTTTAGTAAATAAGTGAAATTACTTCATTCTAAAAACACTAACATAAAAGTGTATGTTTTTGGCTGGTTGCAGCAGCAATTGCAGAAGCAAACGGTGCACTGAGAAAATGTGAGCAGAGCAGAGGCTGGTCCAACAGAGCTTATTGCTTATACTACTTGAATCCATTTTTTCCCTCCATTAAGTCCAATCTTTAAAGTGATGACTGGCCATATCCACCACAAAAGAATTAATATGGGAGGGTTAATGTAAGAATCTCTTACCCCATCCTTAACTGGCTTGAAGCCATAGTTGGTAGTCATCTTCCCGCTCCTCCAGCAGCCAGCACTTACCCATTGGGGTCATCTAGACTTGCATCATCAGTATTACAAGTCTTCCATTGCTTTGCTTCTGTCAGCCTGCAGTTACTAAAATTGATTGTTTAGTTATTACTGGACAAAGAGGCAATGATAGATATATAATGAATCTCATGAGTTCCAGATTTGCTCAGGGATCATTTCTTCCTATTTTCCTATCACTATACTGACATGAGGAGACCCATACGACCAGATGAAGATCTTACCTACAAATTCAGTGGAATCTTTCCTGTGTTACTTTTTGGGAATATTTCCCCTATGAAAACCAGGTTTTCAAACTCAGTTGATTCTATGGTCATGGGAATCAACTGTACAAATTCTAAAATGAAACTCTGAGAGTGCTTGTGAGGATGCCCAATCCTACTTTAAACTCTTGGTTTTTGGACCTGAGTACTCTAACTATTGAGGACACAGAAACACATATCAGACATTGATTTAATGCATATTCTATACCCCAAAAGATAGTGCCTGGGGTTTTGCTAGAGCCAGATTAAACTGAATTATGAAAAATCTTTTCCCAGCTATTGATTTTCAATGACATAATATTTGTGGCTTAAAATCAGCCATGGTAGGAGTATTTACAACATAAAAATTGGCAAATATACAAGTCAAGATCTAGTCATTCATTCATTCATTCGTTCATTGGAAAGCCAGTTGTTAAACTTTTACCAGAACACCACCGGCACCACCCTAATTATGCACAGAGTTGTCCTGGACCTAGCAGTTTACCTGATCTTTAGTCTACCATTCTACTAGGCATACAGCTTCTGGATGATATGATATACAATAGGAATAATGGATCCTAGATCAAAGTACATTTTTCCATGTCTCTTTTGCTTTAAAAGGTTAACATGGTCTGGGAAAATGATGTGCAGAATCCAGTTCTAGAAAATCAGAAATGTTACAAGCCACCAGGCAGTGGTACTGACATATATCCAGATAGGTATCAATTCTGACACAGAGCTGATAGCTATCTTATCAGTTCTGGTAAGGACAAATTACTGAATAAAAAATGTGCAATGTAATCAACCTCCTAGTCAATAGCTACTTAAACTCCATGCTATGCTGTCTTATCAACTTCAACTTTGGCTTCTGCTGCTAGCAGGCAAGGAATTTGGGAGTTGTAGTAATGTGGCTAGACTGAATGAGGGAGAATCCATATTTTTAGTTAACACATATTCATCCTTCCCATCATAGACATTTCATTTCTGTCCCAGTAGCTAGACTTTTTGATATCAAGGAGAGAGGCTGGTTGATCTGCCTTGTAGTCATCTTGTCTAACTGGCTTTTGAGTATACTGCTGTGAACAAGCTTTGAAGGTTATTGATATAAGACACAAAGATCTGCATACACTGTACTGAATCTCATATACCCATCGATTGGCCCTATCCAAAAGCTCTCTTGCCTCTGATCTGTCAATTTTGTTCCTTCTAGAGCCCTACACCAAGCTGTATTCATTCCACTGCCTAGGATTCTGTGTAAATATATATATATATATATATATATATATATATATATATATATATATATATATATTCCTCAAGCCATTTCTATCCTTCACTAAAGTGAAAACAAGTAAGTATGTTGTTAGAGCTTAAATGAAAATATACACCCCACCCCTTTATTATTGTACTTAGGATGAGGGTTCCAGGAATAAAGAGTGATAGAGTATTCAAACAACAGCAAAGAAGCCAGTGTGGTGGAAGCTAAGGAAGGAGAAAGAGGAAAAAGAATGAAAAACATGGTCAAGAGGGATGGCAGGTGCTAAAATTACAGCCTACAATATTATGGTATTTTCTTTTCAAAATTTTACATATCATAAATGGCAGTTTGATGATTTTTTATAATGCCATTTTATCCTCTTTTTTATTGTTAATATGTTTAGAATTCTCTCCTTTATTTCTTCCCTTCTTACCTTCCTTCTTTCCTCCCTCCTTCCATTGTAATCTCTCTCTCTTCTTTCTTTTTCCTCTTTCTTTCAGTTTTCCCTCTGTTATACTTGATATTGAAACAGACTGTAAATACCAAATACTTCCTGAGCTGGCCACTGTGTTGGTTGCTTTAAGAGTTATAACTGATATTGCATGACACTGATAAAATTAAATAGACAAATTTAACTATCACAAACATCTTGTAGCCAGGATAACTTGTAGAAATATTTAGGCATCACCTTCTCCATCTTCTCATCCAATGCAAAAATATCAAACAGATAGAAGGTCAACTTCTACATGAAATTTAACAATGAAATTTCTATTGCTTTACTGAAACACTGCCTTCATTGTTTTATTGAAATACTATTGCATTTGAGGATAGCTTTGATTTCTCTAAACTTCTTTTTCTGACTTGGAATCTCTATTTTTGAATTATCCACCGGTATTAGTCTTTAGAAAAAAAAGAAAACAACTTGTTTTCAAATCAACTAGTCCTTCAGATATGTCCCCAGCTTTCTCATTCACTGTGAGTTAAGAAACACACTACAACTTACGTCATCTTGTTTAACTTCCTTTGTAGTCTCCATCGAGTTTGGTGGTAAACATGTATGTAGAAATAGAAGCATGTCTAACAGTTCAAACCCACTCTCCCATCTACCCAACCTCTAGAAGCAGCCATGGCTTTGATTAATGTTCCATGAATTATGTCCTGAAATGTTTAGATGAATTGCCACCTGCCAGATGAAGGATTCAAAATGACACATAGCAAAGCTGTCCCAACCATTCTAGTTAACTTGGTTCTTCAATAGAAAGAACAATATGGTATTTAGAGCTGGGCCTATTTTGACACCTGCATAAGTCATATTTAGAAATTGTCATGAATATGGTTTTGAAGCATATTAGTTAGTGGTCCAATGGACCAAAACGATTGGTCTCATCTGATTACCTACATGAAGTAAGCCCATTAGAATGTTCAGCTTTTATTTCTCTATAATATAACAAAATAGTAAATTTATATGTTCATTAATTTTCTTCTAACCTAATTATTCACTTGTGTCTGTAAAGTTTTGGTTTTTCCAACTCGACTTTAAATAAGAAGATGAAAGAGACCAATGCTTACTTTCATGTCTCTAGAGATTTCATAAATCATTCAAAATATATCTATAAACGGTGTGCTAGTCACTGTGTTATGCACTGGAGTAGGTGCTGAACAAGACCCAAAGTCCCCTGTTAAGGGATATCTAATGAGCAGTAGATTACATACATCTGGAGTTTTGCTCAGAGGTCAGAGCTGGAGTTAAAAATGTGAGAGTCTTTGAAGCTGACAAGTGCTTCTTACTTTCCAAATGTTTTCCAAAGTGTGTTCTGGAGAGCTCCAGCTCCTTGAGACCTTAATATGCATGCATTTTACCTTAAACCTTTGAGAAATTTTGCAGAAAAGAAACTAGTTAACTATGCTGACACAACATTTGCCAAATTATTTTTAATGAGTCCTCTTCTCACAGAGGCTATGACAACGTCTCGCAGAATTGGCTTTCAGGAAAACAAAATTAGAAGATCCTAATTTATGTCACATGTCTTTATTCAAATAACTTCTCCAGGATATCAATAATTCCAGCGTATTTGTGAATGGTCATATTTTTTTTAACCATTAAACCGTGAGCTACAGAGCAAATGAGACTATTATGAAAATTTGTGATTACTAGCATTTTGCAGAGATAATTCTTGCCATCTACCAAGTTTTTTTGTTTGAAGAGTTTGACATTTTATTTTCTGAGATAAATATTAAGGATGCTATCATACTCTTTCTTAAGAATTTTTTAGCAAAAACTGGAAGGGCAATACTTACTGTCATTGCATTTTTCTACCTTTTAATTCTCTTGATATTTCTTTGTGTATTACATAGTAACTGGAAATGCTTCTTGCTCTGACTCTACCTTAATTCTAGTCTGTATTTCTTCCAAGGCCTTCAGGCTCCTGCTATAGATAGGCTAATTAACTAGAAGAATTTTTCTCTGATGCTTGAATATTTTGCAAAAAAAACAGCCCCTTGTCAGAAGCTGCTTCACCTGAAGTGCTGGGGAAATATGTGCAAAATAGTACCTGTTTATCAGAACCTTGCAGAAGCCTCCAAGACTGGACTCTGATCAGTAGATGTCAACAGATTGATCAGGAGCAAAGAGATTGAGATTTTATGCTCTTCCTTGGATCCCTGTTGGTGCCTAGCTGTCTACAGCCCTCACCCAGCTTCCTCTCTCTTCCCCTGTTATAAAAAAATGACTGAATTTAGGGTGCTCTTAAAATGGATTTCTGGAAGACTTAAGGCCCCCCATCTTCTTGAGGTATCACTTTCTCGATCAATAAAACTTTATAACAAATTCTAACATTCTGAAATTGGACTTCAGGCACATGAACCTTGAAATGGTAACAATCGAAGGAAGAATAAAATAGAAAATCGACGTGGCTTATCTAGATGCAAAAGGCACATGGATGTGTGTAAGCATGAGTTCATTTGCATTATGTCTCTTTCCTTTATTTTTCCAGCTTTCTCTGACTCCTTCGGACACAACATGCACCTGCCTTTGAGGTGTCAAAACAAATCTTTGGGGCCTCACCTATGTTGTAAAACTTGAAAGTTTGAAGAAAAGATTATGAAAAACATGCATTCAGCTGTTCTGACCCTGCCAGGCTTGTGAGCACAATGGTTGGAGAAGAAAAGAAGGTGGGAGGGGGGTGAGAGCTGCCTGGTGATGCCTGTTGTGAGCAGAGTTTGTTCTGGATTGCTTACAATGGGGACAGCACTCAGGCCTGTGGGCTTTTTATGGCTACTGTGCTTTTACAAAAATGGGTTTTTCAAGTGAATGAAAGCTTATAAAATGGGACAGAAGGTATAAGGAGGAGCTGACATGGAATACTTCAGCAATATTAAAGCAAAAATTAAGATAACAATTGAGAGACTGATGCATTTTACTTACAGGCCAAGCGAGGAAAAAAAAAAGGCAATGTTCTTTGGCCCGCTGTACCTGCTGGTAATAATTAGGTCAGTCTGCTGAGAAAATAAAACATTGTGTTTTTCAAATTTATATTTCTTAATTTTTCATGGAACTGGGCACTAAACATGTGCCTTTATCCAGCATGTGGCTGCCACGTGCCTGGATTTTGCACAGGAACGTTGTACCTCTGGACAAAGGAGATGCTGGGTTTCATGGAGACTTCTGGGCTCTGGTTTCTCCCACCTGCTGGTTCTAGGTAAGTGGTTATTGGCATCAAACTGACCTGGCCACCTGCAGCATGTGAGGCTGGACCAGGACTAGGGAGCTCACATACAGAGGTAAACTGTTTGCTACCCGCAAATAGCAATCCGAAAACAAAATGCCAAGCATATGGAATTAAATAGCATGTGTATCCAGGTAGAAATCAGCCCTAAGCCAAGTAGAGAAGCGGGGACAGACATGGAGATTTCTCATTCCTCTAAATGAACATCAACCTGAAGACAATAATAGAAAAATGAATATCTTAAAGGACAGATCCACTCCAAATCTATGTTCACGCTTACCTAACCAGTCTTCTCTTTTCAGGAGAGAAGAATTGCAATTTCCTGTACAGCTCTCTGACTTTGCAGTGCTATTTTTTTTCTCTCTTATATTCTTCACTTTGACTCTGTCCTCACTGAAAGGTGGCTCTTGGAATTAAATGTGGTACTTACTCATGGAATGACCTTTCTCATGGCTGCTTGGTAAATATCTTTTATCTTTTCCTATTCTCTGCACATTCCTAGGTAGGTAGCCTTCACCCCTTCACTCACAGACAGGTATGCAAGTCTATCGTAAATCTTGTGAAATTTTATTGCAAATATATTTTTTAAGAAATTTAAAATTCCTAGAGGACTTAGACTGTTCTTTGCTCATCTTTATTCAACTTCTTTCACAGTAACTGGTACATTTTAGCTTCTCAGTATTTATTAATTAAACCACAAATGCTATTCTCATTTTGAAAAAAAATGTTCTTGCCTCTTCGTTAAGCACAGAATAGAAGCCAACATCTTCCAAGCACTCATATCAGACTGCTATCTCAGCCCACACCTTCCGAGATTCACGAGAGCATTTTCCCACTGTTTTCTGTGAGGGTTATTTGGTCATAGGAAAGGAGGGTAAGGGTCCCAAAAGGAGTTGCAGGTGTCCTCATTTATATATATGTAAATGTCCTCATATGCTTTCAGTTACACATACTAAAAGGAAGTGAATTATGCAGATGTAGAAGCTGGCTAGAAGCACAAGACCATAGGATAGGCATCGAGGAAAGGAAGATCATGAGTAGGCTGGAATCCTATGGGCACAAGCCAGAGCTGTTGTCTGCAGGTAGAATTTCTTTTCTCTCTCAGAAGCCTCAGCCCTACTTTAAAGTCTTGCAAATGATTCAATCAGATATATACAGATTATTTAGGACAATCTTCCACATACATGAAGTCAATTCATGAGAAATTTTAACTTTATCTGTAAAATCACTTCCCAATCACCTAGATTAGTCTTTGATTGGACAAGTGGGGACTGTACCTAGCCAAGTTGACATACCAAAAGCCATCATGACTTTCCAAATAAACCAATTTTTACCCATTTTTAGTCTCAGGATGAGCTTTGAGAGAACCCAAAATAACACGAGACTCTTAGTGAACAGGTGAGAATTTGCTCTCGTTGTTTTATTCCTCCTGCTTTTATCCTCATTACCTAACTTGTGGCCATACATAAATATTTGCCACTTATCAGAAAAAAAATATTGCTACAAACCATTTTCCAATTTTCTTTTCACTGTTTTGAATGTTATGACCCTGGCACAATTTCTGCTTCCTAAAATTCTACCCCTTATCTTACCAGTGACAACAGTGATAGACCTTTGAGGGTATACAAATATCCCAGCCTTCTCCAAATTCCGTGCACACTGTAAGGCTGTTACTCTTACAGCTCCACCCCTTTCCTCTCACATGCTTCATATTTTGTCGTGGACTCATGAGTCTATTTGGCTAGAGAAATTTGAACAGAAGTGACATGGGTCCTTCTGGATTGAAATTTTAAGAGGCATAGAGTGATTTTCCATGTTTCTTTCTCTGTGTGTGTCTTGGTGGTCTTGAAAGCTCTGAAACACAGCCTGCCAACCAAGCTGAACCAAAGTGAAAGCCTATCGTGAATGAGGAGCAGATGAGTGTGAGTGTATGTGTCCTAGGCTCCTCAGTTTTTGGGATGTCATGTTGACCTAGCCTAACCTATCCTATGGCATTCACCTTCTGCTTCTCTGATCCATTCAGTGCAAATGAAGCTTTCCTTGCCTTTGTTCACTGCATTTGTAATATGAAAAAGCATTTATTTCAGGCTACTTAAAAGGCTAGTTCTACACATGGATCGATGAAATTATAACTTATAGAAATTATAGTGTTTCATTCAGTTTTTTATAATGCCAATATCAAATAATGTCTTGACTCTAATAGAGTTAAGAGATTTTTGTTAAATTGAATGACTTGAGACAGTTTAGAATTGCTAGAATTTCTTTGGGATTTCTATTTGGCCCTATGTAGAAGCAAATATTTGTCTTAGATTGATTTTTTTAATTGTCAAAAAAAAAATGCTTAGAGCATCATAGAGTACTTGGACATCTTATATAAATTTTCTCATGGTTAAACTAATAGGAAATTGTGACACTCTACCATTATCTTAGTGGATTACCAGCAAAGAAATTTTAAAAAAATTATAAAAGAATCCCAGAAGTTTATAAATGTAACATTTTATAGTATAAATTGTATTTACCCTTTGCCTTCCTAAGTAACAAAAATGTCTATTGATCTGACTTGTTTCAGAGACATCTTTATTACATTTGCCTTTATTTGTCATTTGATCTGTGTAGGCCAACAATATCTCATTTAAATATTTCAGTTAAACATGTTCAGTTAAAATTTATACCGACTTTCTTAAACAAGGTCCTCTCAGCTAATTCCAAACCTGAGAGCATTACATGAGATGACTTTTTTTCCTGTCTCCCTGTACTTTGAAAAAGTTTAAAAGTTAGAAAATATTTGCACAGAAAGAAATCTCAAGGATAAATCTATAGGATGTGTTCAATATTGCTATAGCTGTTCCCATAGAGTTATGACAAGAAATTGTTAATGCTCAAAATTTAAAAATAAGGCAACGTATCAATGTATAGTTATTAAATCTATCATTGAATAGTTATTGACCAACTCTTTTTAAAGTAACATTATCTGCAATTATACATACTGCCTGTTCACTATCTATTATGGGCTTAATTTGTTACTCTGCTCAAAATTATTATATTCCTAATCCCCAGGACCACAGAATGTGGCCTATTTGGAAATAAGGTTGTGGCAGATGTAATTAGTTCAGATGATATTATGCTGCAGTAGTGGGCCTTTATTCTAATATGACTTGTGTCCTTTAAGTAGACTACCATGTGAGGACGGGGACACACAAGGAGAATGTCATGTGACAAGGAAGGCAGAAATTGGAGTTAATGCAACTGCAAGACGAGGAATACCAAAGATTACCAGTAAACCACTATAAACTAGAAAGAGGCAAAGAGTAATTCTCTACAGCTTTCAGATGGAGGATGGCTCTGTTGACACTTTGATATGAGACTTGAAGCTTCCAGAACTGTGAGACAATAAATTTCGATTGTTTCAAGCCACCCAGTTTGTGATACTTTGTGACAGCAGCCCTAGGAATCTGAGGCACTCCCTAACCATGTAAAATACCCATACTGAGACAGCGTGAACAAGAAATAACCAGGCAGGAGAGGAAGGCAAGAGGAAGAAATGACAACGGCCTAATACACAACAGTTTCAGAAGCATGAGGCAGGGATGGTGATGGAGCTGGTTCTGCCTGGCAAGGTATTAGAAAAGTTAGCACTCAGTCACTGTGAAAAAAGGAAGCCATGGATAAAGGGCTGTGTGGCAAAGAGGCCAAGCCCTTAATTCCGAAGGATTGGCCTGCCTCTAAATGGCTTTGTGCAGCCCCTCTACCGTGTTTGTCTCTCCATGTGCAGGATTAGTACATGGTATTTACAGCCTGTTTCTCAAAGCAAAAGTAGCATTCATTAAGGAAAGTAAATATTCAAATGAGGACTTGGATGTACAAGTTCTTTTGTATTTTCACAAACAACAAATTTGTTTATCTATCTATTTATTTATTACTGCAAAGAAAATTGCAAATACATACAATATGAACATTAATTGAATTGAAAAACCTGATCTCTCATTTCCCATTTGATTTCAGCCAGTCCTAATCAGCTTTATACATTAATTTTCAGAAAACATTTCCTAAAACGATCTTAATTGAAACATGAACAGCCTTAAAAATAATAAGAAACTGAGAAGAAAAGGTGGTCAGATTTGGATAAAATACAACTCTAAAAAATAAGAACAGACGAGCTATGAACAGTATACTTTAAACAAATGTATTATTAAAGGAAATTGCTTAATATTCAAACTTATTAAGTCAAGTTCAATAATTATTTTTTCTCTTTAAATAAATGACTCTTTAATGAATCAATGCAAACCACACTTGAGGTATTTCATCAGCGTATGTTTGATTTGTAAATATAGGGCAAAGGAATAAAAACAAAAAAAAACCCATCACATTAGAAATCAGACTAATTGGCAAAATGCCCTTTTAGCTTTTTCAACAGATTTAAAAATCTTGGCATCTGAATTTATGGCAGTTTTATCTTTTATCACTGTTTCCAGGTGACCTTCATTTGTTCAGCCAGATTTTAGTTCTCTGCTGATTTCCAAAGTGTTAATCAGCCCTTGAACTTGGTCATGAAAGGATGTTTGACACAGACTGTTACCGGAAGATTAAAGTATGTCTCTTTTTATAGAAATGTTTACCCTAAACTGATATTTAGTTCTTTTTCTTCCAATTACTCGAACTCTAATTTCAACGTTGTTTTCTTATAGTCTCCTTCTCCCCATCCTGAATGACAGGTATATCAGCTAAGTTTGTCATGCTAGTTGTCTATTCCCCAGGGAAAATCCAGGAAGGGCTGACCTCATGCTCACAGCCTGCGCAGCCAGCTCAGACTTCTCTATCAGTCACCGCCTGGGAAGACCAGGAAGGGCCTCGGCTGCCTTCCTGAGTGAGCTTGATGATAAAGTTGATCCCATCAGGAAGGAGAGTATTGGTCAGAGTCCAGTTGCACGGCTTACTCTGAAAGTGAACTTTTTGACATTTCAAATCTGCCACATCAAATTAAGCAGAATAAAGCCGGCTGTTTGCTCGATTATTTATAACATCACAGGAAACTTGGAATGACTTATTAAAGAATGGAAATATTTCTCTTTCCTCAGAAAGAAGCTTGCCTCTGCCAAAACATACAGCGGCAGGCTGGGTATGGGAATGGTGCAAAAGACTTCCCACTTCCAAGGTTATTAAAACATACCTGGGCTTAACTTAGTATAAGGATGAACTATGTGGGGGCAGCCTAGAGGGACACACTGAGCTGCTTGGTTAGCCCGTTTCATACACATAAAAAACACAAGATAACAGAAATGTTTGTTTGATTTTGCTGAGAATGTTGCTGACCATCAGCCTTGGTCAAAGGTGTTGATCACCTTAATAAGCCGCAAGGAATGTAGCTGAAAGGGTGACTTTGAAAGTGGTTTTAACATCCTTGTCATTTTCTGAACTGAGCTGAGACCAGAAATCGCTGATGAAAGCTGGCAATGGAGTTTGGAAAACTAAATGCTACATACGTGAGACTTTTTTGTGGTGTAATTTTACTTTTTAGTTATAAGATGATTTTGGATTCTTGTAAATAATTTGAGAATGTAGAAGTGTATAAAGCTTTTAGTCATCCAGACTGTTATCACCTAGAGATCCCATCTCTATTATTATTAGTATTTTGGTGTATACTTTATCAGTCTTATTTCCATGCAAAATAATGTCCACACTCACAACTCATCTATGAAAACTACATTGTTAAGTAATGTGTATTTAAACTAAACCAATATATATGTGTGTATTTATATATATATATACACACATATATATGTATATACTATTACACTCACACATAAATATATATTCATACAATTCATATATACATCTGTATATCTATTTTAAATTCTTAATAATCTTTAAAATAGCAGCGTAATATTCAATCACTTGGATAGTTCATATTTTATCTAAAATATCCTTTTTTATTGACTAAGTTTACAATTATTTTTTTTTTGCTATTACAAAAAAAATACAATTAATATTCTCATACAGAAATCTTCCTACTTTTATGATTGCCTTAAGGTAAATTTTAAAAAGTGGATTTAATATAGCCAAAGAAAATCAACACCTTTAAGACTCTTAAGACATATTTCTCTTCTGCTTTTCAGAAAGTTTGTAAAAATTGACAGTCTCCTAGAGGTAAAAGTGCTTACTCTGAACAACAGTTTTCAACATTGTGAATCAAGATTCCCAACCCATTTTCTTGATCTACTTGAATACGTTTTTTCTAGCTTCTTTCTATGTAAGTGTCAATCAAGCTTGTCAGACAAGTTACCTTTTGTTCAGTGCTGATACAATACATATGATTACATTACACCGAACATGCATATTCATGTGCACACCTATCCATTCCTGATATTTTTGATTCCCCAAAAATGTTCTTTTAATTAGATTTTCTAGACTCTCTGGTTATGTAATAATGATGATTGTTTAAAATTAAATGTGCATATTTTAAAACTGGTACATTAAAACAATTTGTTTATTATTTTGAGCACTCACAATATTTACTGGTATAGATAGTACATATGCATGTAAGAAAAGCAGGTCATTGTATTGATGGCTGTGAGTTACATGTTACGTGCTACTCACCTTCCATGTGTAGTCCTTACTGACCACATGTGCTTACTCTAGATAAAAGGGATAGAAAATCCCATTACACCTGAACACCACACAAAGGCAGAGGAGAGCTGAAGAAAAATAAGTACATAAATAATGAGGCAGATTATAAGTGATAGGTAGATTATATATATATATATATATATATATATATATATAATTTATAGATAGATAGATGATAGACAGATGATAAAAAGATAGGATGAGGCATGAGGATAGTGCAAGAAGATAAAAGAGAACTAAAGTAAGAAACAAAGCATAACAGATGGAAAGAGAGAAGGAATAAAAGAAGGTGGGGATATTGCATTCTGCAAGGTGCTTTTAGATATTTCTTTATAACCAGTTTGCCCTTGCCTGCTTTTCTTCACCTCCTGGAAAAAGCAGTATGGATTAAGAGACAAAGACTAGGGCATAATTATCTACCACAACTAATTATGGGTAATCTTAAAAATTCTTTTTTCCCCCCCTGTCTCTCAGCCTTTTATCTCCTAAGGCGGAAATACTATCAGCTCATCAGAATTTCACAGCATTGTTTTTGGAACAATGGGGTAATAGATCTGAGAAATTCACTCTTAAACATTAGTTTTTCTATACACTTTCAGCACCTGGATTCTTTACTGTTTTCTTAAACTTGATAGAACAGAGACATCATATACAGGGCAAGACACGTTTAAGGCACTTTAAATCTTGTATTTAGAAAAAAACTTAGTTTGAGGAGCAAGAATCTACGTCTTTCGTGACAGAAACAAAACAGAAAAAAATAACTTGTTTCATTTTATACACACACACAAGGAATATCCATATAAATATATATGCACACATTCATTTATATATACAACAGAAAAATATGTATATGCATCTGTATAGACACAGTTACATGCATACATATTCATATTTCATTCTTAGTTATACATATCTAATAAAACCTAATGATGATTCATTGTTAAAATCGCCCCTTTAACATTTACACATTTGATTCTAAGTTCTAGAAAAAGGCATATAAAAATATTGCATTGTTTAACACTTTTCCACATTTTACATTAAAAATTTGACTTCCTTGAAAATATCATCAAATAGAGTTATTGTAGAGTCAGTAAGAAAATTGCTGCCCATTTAGTTTTCTTAAAAAGAATATCCACTATAAACTGAAAAGGCCTTTGAAATATCTGTGTGATGTCAAATTTTCTTCATATAACTCAACCAAATAGTACATTAAAATATAAATTCAGAAAAATATGACAATTTAGTTGTCTTTATTAAAATATACATTGTTTGTAAAAATATAAACAAACACTAACACAATTCTTCACACTAAATTACTGTTTTATTTTGAAAATATAGTTTTATGAATATATGTTTTTTCTTAAATCAACGGTCTTATTATTATCGCTAATGAATTATTAAATACTTATTTTTTTTGTTTTGATTTGTAATACAATAAGTATTGACAGATTAGAGCATTATTTTATTTCTTTGGGTATATTTTTTATTTTTTAAGAAAGGTATGCTGAACTAAATTTTTTTTCTCAAAATGTAGCCCAAAATGTTTTGTAATAGATTTATTTGGAGTGCTTATTAAAATATCGATACTGACACCTCATCAAATCAGAATCTACAAAGAGAATTCTATCATTGGAGGAAATCTGGGTATTTTTCAGGTCCATTAAAATTAGAGTGCTATCTATTAGATGACCTCTGTTAACTGCTTCACTGCTAGTTTCAGGTGAGCAAACACCAAAATCCCAGCACCCCCAGCTATTTTCAGTCCCCAAGGCTATTTTTACATGTCTCCTTTTTAGGGTTGGCAGATAATATAAAGACATCCAGTTCAATTTGAATTTCAGATAAACAATAAATTGTTTTTTAGTGTAAATATGTTTTACACTATATTTAGGATTTACATACATTAAGAATATATTCATTGTTTATCTAAATACTGAATGGAACACATTTTTTTGTTGTTGTTTGTTTTTATGCTTTGTTTTGCTATATCTCTCATACTTATCACTTTTTTTTATAGTTCATCGTTGCTTCCAGATGGCAATAACCATAAGCAAAGTGAAACAATGCAGGTAGGTCTTAACTCTAAGAATTATTAATTGCATGACATAGGGCAAGAGGAAAAGTGGCTGAACCCAGAAATTCTCCTAAAATCAAGATAAACTTTTATCCATGATTTCATATCTTTTTAAGGCAAACCCCTCTAACCTTTCCCCAGAATTTTTTTCAAGAAGAATCTCCACGAAACTCAAATGGCTCTGCTTGCCGTTATTGTTTACCTCATTTTAATGTAGTGTTACTCATTTTAGAGAACCTGGTTACCTACCACAATACCAGAGAAACTGGGGGTACATAATGTGTAGTTAAATCTCTATCAAAACTTTTATTCCAGTAAGTCAAAATTCACCTCTGCTTTTAGCTGCTCTTACATGGTGTGGTGGTAAGAAAGTAAACATTCTTTGGTTGCTTCCTCTTTATTTTGTCTTTCTCTCCAGAAGCTCTGAGTGACTCCTGTTCAGACTGCTTAGATTCTCTGGACTTTTACTCTATTCCTACTAAAACCTTCTTCTCTGCCAACAGTACACATTTCCTTTGAGCAATATTGCCCACTTGATAATCTTTTTAATCTTTTCTGATTCAAGTGCTTTTCTGATTCAACTTGTTGCAGATAAAGAGACTTTCCAAAATTTTTGTCTAAGAGGAACAATTCTGTTTTTAAGAGAATAGTAAAATATAAGATAAAGAAATGTATTAATATCAACTTATCAGTTCATATTTGCTTTTTCTACTGATCTCAACTACAATTGAACAACCTGTAAAAGTGCTCTTTTATTTTTCTTTATTCCTCTATGATTAGAAAGTAGTTCTTATTTTTTCACACCTGACATTCTCCTCAAATCACTTTCACAGATGATTTCCACTTTGGCAATTGCCATGGCCAGGCTTTGACATGTTTAGGTGATGTTTGGGTCCTTGTTTAGGGTCCAAATGTTAAACAAGATTTTGACTTCAAAAGATGAAGTTCCACAATATGTTAAATAGGTAGTTAATTAATTGCTTGAAACAATCTGAAACAATTTACCTATCTTGGTTGGAAATATGTTCATGATAGGTGAATTGCTTCAGATCTTTTCAGGCAAATAATTAACTACTTCCAAAAGAATCCCCTGTGATATTTCATGTTTTTGAGTATTTTTTTCTTTAATTGATTGTTTTAACTGATGCAAAAACAAAATCAAGTTCTCGTAATCACCTTGCAGAAAGAAAATTTAAATGGGCCATTTGTATTTATCAATATTCTATAAAATTATTCTCTAATGAAACTGTTATTTTCTCTAAGACAAAACTATTTTTTCTGTTTTTTTTTATTAGTTCTGTTTAGACATCCATGGCTGCTGTCATTATCTACACTTATCCTATTACCATTTTAGACCCTTAAAAAAACAGTATTTTTTATCAAGTTTGTATTTCTCTTGTGCTATTTTCTCTCACATTTTAAAAATAGGTTTACAAGAACATTACAAAAAATTTTGAAAGAAAAAAGGACCACATTTTTAGCATAACAGAATAAAACTGTTTGTATTTACCTAAGTAGCTTTTTTGAGTCTTTCATTCAAACAAATATGTAAATAATGTTTATCATAGTGTACAATAAAATTTGGTGCATGTTTTAGTTTTGGAAAATTTTAAATGGTATTTTAAGGATTACATGAGAATATAAAAGCGCATTTAACATAATACCTATCAAATAGGTACTTAAATCTTTGAACCTGTGACTCTAAATACACTTTTCTTCCAAGTCGTAAAGTGCATAATATCTAACAAAGTTGATGCTTTGAAATTCTTGCAAATATTGTCACTGTATATTTTTTTATTTTATTCATTTTCATTATTTATTACAGAAATGATGTAATGAATGTGAACACCTCTTTCTTTGCATGAATTTTTGGAAACTGAGATTCTTATATTAACATCTAAATGTTATGCTATTGAAATGACATTGATTATATCAATTCCTACTGCCACAAAAATAGTTACTGCTCATCTATTCATTATCGAATTATCAGGATTGTCTCTTATTAAACTAAAAACTGATATTCAACTTAACTGTTAGATATTGTTTATTTTTATTAAGTGTAAATTTTTTATTATTATGGGAGCCAAATCTTTTCTGAAATTCTATTCCTATTTATTTTTTAATATTTATTGTCTATGTCTGTGGTCTATTTCCATCTTTTTGTTTTTTTAAGTAAAGTCATACACTGTCGTCTTTTTTTTTAATGGGGTTAGAGAAATAATACAGTTTAGTGATTCCTAGGGTGGGTCAGCAGGGTCTGAGAGCACCAGTAAAAGGCACTCAAGAGACTTGAAAGGCTTTTTAGAAGTGAATGAAGGAAGTAGTGGCCAGGGATTTTGTTCGAAGTGACAGATGAACAAATAAGTCTCGAGAGTGTAATGTACAGCATAAGGAATATAGTCAGTAATATTATGATAGCATTGTACAGCGTCAGATGGTTCTTGGACTTATCATGGTGATTGCTTCTTTAGGTGTATAAACATTGAATAACTATGGCGCCTGTCTGAAACTAACATAATGTTGTATGTTATATTTTTATTTAAATCTTTTAAAAAATAGAGAGATAATGGCAGTAAAGAAACAATTCTCATACTAAAAATTTGTCTTTTTAGTTACAATAGCTCATTTATTTTTTGATGACTAGAATTTTTTTTTTTCAGAACTGGGATCATTTACGAAAGCTACAGTACTGTCAAATTTATTTTTGTCTAATTTTTTCCAGACCGTACCTCATTAAAAGATACTTGATAGAAAGCAAGGAAAGTGAAAACCTAAATTTAATGAAGTTGAACACTAGTTTAGCCTAAGAGTCTTAATAATTACATTGGCCTCAATAATATAAACAAATACTTTATAGTTCCTTTGGCAGGAGGGTGTGACTGTGGATTCCTTAGGAAGTAAAACTAAAAATTGACAATTACGTATTAACTTCCTCCTAGTTTTTCTTCCACTTTTTACACTCTTTTTAAATACCATCAATTAAAAGACTATTAAGATAAAAATAAAATGTATATGTATAAAATTGATTTCAGATAATTATCAGAAAATGTTTGATCCCTGTTACTTTGTGCCAAGATAGAGGGAGAGAGATTAAAAAAGCTGAATACAAGTGAACATAAAGAAAAGCTAGCAGTTTGCTGTTTTGAACAGAAGGAATATGATAAGTTAAGCCACCAAAGGATACTGACATTTCAGGAAATACTACAGCACCACCCCAACCATTACCTAAAGATTAATTAACATATGTATGATTCGTACAGTCAATCAATTGTGTATTAACAAGCTCATTCTGTATTTCTACATGTGAAAAGTGGGAGACAGAAGCAGATAACTTCTTTCTTTTGACTTTTAACTAGGCATGTAAAGTACAATAACAGATTTTCCAATATGCAAAAAAAAGCAACATTAGATAAAATAAATTTATTTAAGATGGAAGGGGAATTTGTTGCAAAATAAGGTGTAAAACTTTACTTAAAAGCTATTTCTACTCATAGCATTTTCTCCACATGCTATAATAAAGTTACGATGCAATAATGGTTTGCTTGCGGGCAGGCAATTAAGCATCTGCAGTCACTCCACAGGATGTAGATTTCTCATGAATAGCTATTTTATAAATGAACAAATAGAAACTCACATATGTAATGATAAAGTAAAATTATTTAGATTTTAAGTTTTGAAAAGACGGTTCCACACTTTTTTGAAAATCATTTGTTTCCATATATAATTGAATTTGACTTAACCTTTTTCTTTCTCAGATAAATAATTAATAATATTATAGTTATCCTTCTAGTTTTCTACAACAATTTAACCAGGATATGGCTATAATGAATAAATGCATTAAAGTGAATATGAGCAATATGTGAGCAATGCATTTGTAAATATCAGCTCGTGATTTCTCAGTAGTAGGTGGGAGTTTACTTTTGGTCATTTATTTATTTATTTTTTTTATACTTTTAGTGGTCTAACCCAAGGAAGCAAGACTACTGCTTTGGGCCCTCTCATATGTCTGCTGCACCTCAAATTGATTCTTCTTTCAATATGTCTTGTGTGGCATTTGGAGCTCTTTGCAATTCATTCAGATTCAGAAACAACTGGTACAGAAACTCAGCTATGCCATGTACCATCTAAGTGAACCTACATAAGCTGCAATAACTAACTAAGCCTGGATTTCTTCATGTGAAAAATGAGGTTGGAAATGATAATCACCTCATAGGTGAGTGTAAAGACTCTCCACTCAGACAGTGGGGAAATGGCTCTCACAAACAGGACATTTGATCTGAGATTCAGCTACCACTTAAAGCCCATCACCAGTTAACAGTGAGCTGCCCTCACACTGGACTCGGGAGGGTATTTCTTCCCTATCTGCATCCTGGATGTCAACTTTCTGTATCAGAGCTGGGCAACCAGGCTAGAACTTACAAATGCCTTCACCAAAACCTGTGAGTAACAAAGGAAATCAGTTCATGAGCTTTACAGACTAGTCTTACAAGCCGTAAGAAGAGCCAAATGATGCAAGGAAAGTAGACCATAAAAAGTAAAACCAGTGAAAGAATGAGGACGATGATGAGTATTAATTTAGAAAACATAACATACACTTTGAAACATATTAATGTCATTTGTTGACTTATTTGCCAGATTTTAAACAAATAGTGCATTAAAATAAATCTGAACCTTTAGTAGGTATAATACAAAGCAGTAAGAGCCTAGATTTGGGCTATAGGTATATCTGAACTTGAGTATAAGGGTCACCATTAGCTTTGAGACATTAGGGAAGTTGCTTAGCCTCACAAAGATCATGATCCCCTTTGGTAAAAACAACAACAAAAAAATGATAATAATACCTACTTCAGGGTCTCAGATGCAGCATCTACTAACTTAGATTATTTAGCACAAAATTAAGTTCTTAAGAAATATAAGGAATAATATTGAAACGGATAAGATATAAAGTTAAGAGATGAGAGAAGGTGATAGATGAAATTGAAGGTCTCTAGAGAGGTACACTTTGGTTTCTAAAGATAAATTAATTGTGACTCAGAAAAGAATCAAATCAGATCACTTTTGTATAAAGATTTACAATGCTCTTTAGTCTCCCAAACTTCCCCTGATGAAATTTTTCAAAATCTACCCCAAAAAACTTTTCTAAATTTCTTAACCCTGAAAAAATAATTTCTCTGATTTACTGTGTTAAAATTGAAGCCAGATTTATGAAGGAATAAAATAAGAACTTTATAAACTATAATACATTTTCACTTTAGAATGAAGTTTGTGGTGGGTTACTGTTTGTACCTTGTTCAATAGATTCATTTCACGTGATATATTTGTTGTACTGTATAAACTTTTTATTTCAGATAAAGATAGTATTTGTGGTAATTATTATTGTTTACCAGGTCTTTATGATTGTTTCTGTTAAAATGTAAAATTATTTCTTAAGGAAAACCCAGGTATAGGTTTATATGATTTTGACCTATTGCAAATTTCAAGCATTCAACCATGAGCAGAAGAGACATTTTACTTCTTTCAGAAGCTCCAGTTTTAGCCTTGGAAATCCAAAATCTCTGCTGAAACATGTTCATGAAACATAGTGCTATCACTTATTTTGTCTTTGATTGCATGTTTGAGACAATATTGAATAAACAAACTATTTTATTCAGAGAACATACAAACCAATGACTTTAACCTGTTTGAGGTTTACTTCCTACATATGGATTTTTATGTACTGTTTCTCACCTAAAAGGTATATAAAGCTTGCTTTCAACAGGAATTAAAGCATATCTCCTTCCCACGAATAACAATTATAATTGATGTCAACGCACCTCATTTTTCCTGCTTCCCAGAGGACTGCAGCAAAAGCGGGAGAGATTAATGAGGGAAGTTGAAGCTCATGTTATATCGCATGTACTCAAAAACTTGCCAAGTTTAAAGTCAAATTAGGAATTGACATTAAACTTTCAAAAGTTGGTTGTAAAGAATAGGATAGCAACAAAATTTACAGCAGAATAAAATGTTGAAGTCCTCATAAATGTCCAAGGAGAACATACACTCTAAGAGAGCAGACTCATTCCAAGGTTATCTCAGATTTCATGGAAATGTTTCTATTAAGTTCGTACATAAAAAGTGGAGAAAGGGAAGGATATTTTTACAAGTTACACAAGAAATTTTATTCCTCTTAAACTACTGTAAGCTCATCTATAATTTTTGTCAAGTATAATATTCTAAATATGACATTCTAAGAGTAGTACTGTAGTACTACTACAGTACTACAAGTGGGATTGCAAAATGTGTAAAAATAACAAATAAATATTGGATCCTGAACAGAACCACCATATCCAAGAAGAGACTCAACCATTGTCCTGCTTCTCCATTTCCTGCCAACACTCATGTCATTGAATAAATCCCAGCATACTAGAGCCACTCCTACCTCACCTATAGGATATTAGTCATGAAGCTGTTAGATCGTCACAGCAGAAGTCAGATGCAGCCAGAGCGTGTTTGGTAACATTGCATAGAGAGTTGACATGTCAATAATATCAACAATTTCAATAAAGTAAAATAGAAAAACTTTATTCAGATTGTCATAACAATTCAGAAAGTTGCTCCATCTCTCCCTCCCCAAATCTAGTGTAATTTATCCCCTCTTGTGATCAAAGATAGGTGCATCATAGATACAGCAATACAAATTTAAAATGAGTTCAATTTTCATAATATAGCAGCAGTTTTTCAGAGTATACTGTAAGGAAGCTTGCTGTATTCCTGTCTTCTGCAAATCTGTCTAAATAGAACTTGTAGTGGCAAGAGTTGGAGAAATTGTTTTGATGAGGACTGGAAATTGTTGGAAGTTGAAACTATGAGCAAATATTAGATAAAGAAATTAAGAATCTTCCTCAAGTAGTCACAAATGCTCTGTCTCAAAAATATGGCCTTTTAGTACAGACAGGAAGGGATAGACCTTAGCGAAACAGCGAGCAGAACAGAGAACAGTGTTATGCTGGAGCCATTTCATCTGTACTTGGCTAGTGAGGAAGAGATGAAAGTGTAAACTATCAGACTAACTAATAATTTACTATGTGACAAGCATTAATCAAACTTACAAATAATTTACTATCAGACTTACTAATAATTTGCTATGTGACAGGCATTAATCAAAACTCACTAAAAATATTAACTATAATCACTTTCATAACAACCTATGAGATAAAATCTGTAATTACCCATGTTTGAATCAGGTGAGAAATCTGAGGCACAGAGCAGTCAAGCAACTTGCCCAAGGACACAGAGCCAATGAATGGTGTGCTGTGGGTTGGAAACCTGGCATTGTGTCTCCAGGGTCCATGCTGTGCTGTCATCCACAAGGATAAGTGCCTGCAAAATGTTAAATGGGGATCTTTGCCTCCGTTTCAGCAGAGGCCTCAATAGTAGCCGAAAAACACATCAGTGCAAGTGCTCTCACATTCCAAGGTGAGGCCCTAAGCAAAAACTCTAAATCAGTCAGGGTTGATAAGGTTATGCTGCAGTAAAGACTGAACTTCCTCCCAGTGGCTTAACCACAAGCTGGTTTCCTGCTCAAGTTATATGTTTCCAAATGTTGACTGAGATCTCTTCGTCAACCTCTCTACTCTGAGATCCAGGCTGGCGGCAAGGCCTTTATCCAGAACTCCGCCACTTGTCACATCAGAGAGAAAGAAGGCCCTGGTAGATTTTGTGCTGTGTTATATACTCCTGCCTACTTATGATACCTGTCACTTCTACTTATAACTTACTGGCCAGAATTATTCAGCTCTGCCAAACAACAAAAAAGTTATGAGGACAACCCTGCCACGTGGAAAGATATGGAGGAGAACTATGTGAGAATGTTGGAGAGCAAAACATTTTGCAAACTGAAGGAATTATCCCCACTAACAAGGTAGCTTATAATTTATTTTTAAATATTCGACCCTCTTAATGATATAAAATTATTTAATTAGAATGTCCAAGGAAATTGAGAAACCATTTTGGCAGTATCCTGGCACTTTCCTTACCTCCTCCCATGGAGAGAGTCAGGAGACACTCACCCTCCTCACCCCAAATCTAAGAGACCAGTTGCAGAGTTTGGATTGTGTCCTATAGAATTTGGAGAACTACTGAACTGATGCCTGAGTCACAGCTGAGCAATCACATAAGTGAGACTAACCGCAGCTTAGCTTTATTCTGCAGAGTAAAGTTGGCACTTGTTTCAATTATGGACCAATATGAAAGTTTCCTGATGAAGAGAGAAGAAAGAGAGATAGACACACAGACATAGACATGGAGAAAGAGAGAGAGAGAGAGAGAGAGAGAGAGAGAGAGAGAGAGAGAGAGAGAGAGAGAGAGAGAGAGAGAAAGAGAGAGAGAGAGAAAGGAAAATACAGGAGCAAGTAAGTCATTCTAGAGCCTCCTTTGGTGTCCTTGCAGAGGAAAGCTGCCTGGAGGGGGCAATAGGACCCCATGAGAGGGAAACTACTTAGAAGTGGTCTGAGAACAAAGATAAGCAGACAGCCAGAGCATGTGTTCCATCTGCAGAGAGCTTCCCAGAAATGGGAGGAGCTCTGTGGAAACAAAACAGTACCCCTCAAAAAGGGTCAACTTTAAAACTCTACCTAGCCCAGAGAAATCATGCTCACAAAAGTGTCAAGTCAATCCCTTGTCCTCTTGTCAACAATTCCGCACACTCCTTACCTCTACTGTGGAGAGATCTGAATATAGTTGGTGATTTGAGGAGAAGCATTTGTGTATGGTGGGTGTGGCAGGATGAAAAACAAAGAAGGCAAGCCGAGTCTGCTCATATTTCCTATGCATGGCTTCCTATCTACGCCAGGCCTGAGCTTTGAGAAGGATTGGCAGCAAGAAGGGTGAAGCCACGAAAGGAATGTTAATTCTGAGTAAGGTTCAGAATTGTTTTTATAACCCTGAGTGAGACATATTAATTACAGAACTGAGGCTGCTTGGTGACTAAAGTAACTGGAAAAACGTGTCTACTATCTGAGAATAACAGATAACCTACAGGCCTGCCTGTGATCTCATTTGCCACTAAGAGAAGAACTAGCACCATGGGGAAAAGTTAGCATTCATTGTTCTTTGATGAATTCTAGAACTTTCCTTCTTCAACATACCAGCTTCAGAGAATATCCATGGTCTAATATAAGTCTGATTCTTTTCAAATAATTCTTTTCACATAATTCTTTGACTATCTTTATGTTAAATAGTAGAGCTAACTATCCTTGAGTACACGGGCCCCAACTTCAAACCAACACTATGTGTCAATTAGTTCTTTGTATTTCCCTACTTTTCTGTGTGGACAATTTTCTCACACACATAGGCACCAAAATTCCCTCAGAACATGCCTCTGTAAGCATAAACTCCTTATCCCACTCAGAACCTAACACTGCCCTTACACATGTGTGGACTCTCTCCTCACTCTGCCTGTGTTCTCGCTATATCAGTTGCCCATCCATTTGGCTGCCTTCTTCATTGTGGGATCCAACACGATGTGCTGGGCTATCATCATCTCCAAGTGGAGACATTCTCACCTTCACTGGACTTTATGCTCCGCTTTTGGCCATCACAGTCCCACTGTACTCTTCTAAGTCTTCCTTGCTCTGCCAGACCTAATTGCTTTGGCTGGAAATTATTCAAAGAAAGAAAAGATGAGCAGATGAAAAGGAATAAGAAGACATAAAGATCCCAAATGATTATTTTTAATTATCTTAATTGGTTCTTTGAAAACTAAAATCTTATTAAAACCAAGAAAATAACTTTTTGTTTACTTTTTAAAAAAATTATTTATGATTTCCATAGATAGGTAAATCAATAATATATAAACAAGACTTCTGGGTTTGCTTAGAGATTTGGAGAAAACAGTCGAAAAAGTAAGTTAATTCCCACTGGCCTAAGTTTCTTAATTGCTTTTATTGTTCTTAAGATATTTGCAATCAAGGTGATGTACTGGGTAGGAGTCATTGTATACTATAAGAAAAAGTGACATTTCTAGTTAAACAGACTTATAGAGGGACAGCTTCCCTCCCTGGGGTTCACCTTAAAGTTTACAGAAGAAAGGTGTTAGACTTGGAGAGCTCAAAGCCCTTTTCCATCATTAGTGTTCTTTGATTTAAAGATCAAATAATAAGCAATTTATTTTCCTTCTCTAGACTTTTTTTTTTTTTTACAAATAGGTACATTGTCCAGTAATAATACATTCCTTGTCTTACTTACTAAAAAATCCATTAAAGAAAACATTGTGACCCAGAGCACAGGCCACCTTAAATTTCCATGAGAAAGCTTTTAAGCACTAAATTTCTACATGTATTATTTACTTTAACTTTCCATCTTTCATGGAACCAGACATGCCCTCTGGATCCTAACTTCTCCATCAACCATGAGAACACTTTTATGTGGTTATGTTTAATGTTCAAATGTAAGGAAATAAGGAAAAAGTTTTGTTTCTTTTAAATCCTGGGATTGTTTTAAAGTTTGGATTTCATTGTGACCTGATATCAAGTTCATCCAAATTGCAAATCTAGTCACAGTCTTCATAGCGAGAAGATTATCAATTATTTTTAAGATTTAGCCTCAAAGAGACAGGATTCTTTATCAGTATAATGGGGATCTAAAGTAAAGGGAAATCAAATTGTTTTTGAAAAAAAAAGATATTTGCGGCAAAGATGTTGGTAGCAGAAAAGATAGTCCCCTTTAGGCACGAAGTATCTGCTTTGCTTTGGAGTGGGATTTTTGAACTGTTCAGATTATCTTACTGGTTCCTAACCAGAAAATTCCATACCAGTTGATTTTAGGATTATGTTTTTGGAAGAGATTGAAACTGCAATTAGATGAGTTATTAAATCTAGGTTTGGTATCATGGACTTTTAACAAAATGACACCAGTACAGACATGATTTTTTTTTAAATTAATAAACATTTGTCAGTGTGAATAGATAAGCATACAAGACATTAAGGCAAAAACTGAGAATTTACTATTTATAAGGGACTGGGCTCACTTATGGAGTCAAATACAATAAATTGGGTCATGGATAATCCAATGACGGAAAAAGTCTTATGGCCAATACAATGTTCGAGGGAGTTTAGCAGGTACTGTTGGATGTCCATATATACTTAAATAACAAGTTTCAGGCATCAAACCTACAGACCTTTCACTTAGAACTACACGTTGTCTTATTTTTGAAGCATTTGTTTTCAGTCTATCGATTCACTACATTTAAATTTGAATAAATATTTCAGGGAAAAATGTGGGAGCACCTTCACCATGTGAGTGCTACAGAATCTGATATGACTTCAGTGTTCACAAGCTAAGTATTGGTGCTGTTGAGTCTCCTGCACCGTAGCTTGGAATTTGGGAAATGTGTGAAACCAAACAAGATGTAACAGGGTCAGGCTTTTAAAGTAATATCTGTATTTCTTAGAACAAAATGATGTTTCATATATGGAGAAAAAAATGTTTTTTCTTCTTCCTTCTTGCTCCAACTCCTCTACTGCCTATGTGAATGCAAATTCTTTGATATATTTAATGGAACAAAACGCAGTAGGAGCCTGATCTCTGGAGACTCCTAAGGCCAGACTAGATAATTAACTACCTTGAATGCTCGAAGAACATTGAAGCATATATTATTCAGTGATAGTTTTGATGACCCTGAATATCCTTTCTGACCTCTAAAGTGAATATATTTGATTTCTATGTGTGTGTGCGTGTCTGTCTGTGTGTGTCTATGTTTTAAAACAAATGGAAATCTTATAGATTGTGGCTGCAGTGACTTGTATAGAAGACATATGTTTTCAGCTTTAAAATAAAGAAAATACTATGAATGCTCTCATCGTCAGATGTGAATTTGTTAAGTTAGAATATCCTTGATTATTTCTCAACTTCATAAATACAAACAAACAAAGTTTTTAAAAAGAATAGATACCAAGCCCCAATTTCCACTTTAAATCATTGTGTCAAAGGCTAGTTATATCTATTTATACCTAGGTCTTAATCTCTTCTGATGTGCTGATATGTGCCACCCACCCTGCCCCCAATTCTGTTTAGCTGTAGTCGGTTCTGTTATAGAGAGAATCACATTTAAACAACTTCCCAGAAAGAAACACTACATTATTTTAAAATACACAAACTTACTTAAGCAAAAAGAAAACTTACTGCTCACATCACTACACCATGAGAAATGTGAGTTAAACAGAACGGCTTCTAAACAATCAGAACAAGAGATAGAAACCCAACCAGGATTTTACTCTTTCTTTCAACTCCTGCTTTTTCCTGTGGTTTGGCTTAAATTTCTCCCTCTGCAGATAGAATTCTTTCATTTTCTCAGATTCCCGGCTAACTCCCCAAGACTGACTCCCCACACACACCATCATGGAACTTGATAAGCAACCGGAGAATTATCAGAACCGTGAAATTTTTCTACATTTCTCTACAGCTGCACGTTTGCTGAGTTGAGAAGCCTGGAGACCCACCTGGTGCTACCACCATGAGCTGAAAAGGAGAGTTTTAAAGAGAAACTGACATGTATCCCCAGGAGGTGGGTACATGAACCAAAGCAGTGGCTCCTACTTAGCACCAGAAGCGTTTAGGAGGCCAGAGGCTAGCTGGTGCAGCTGTGGTGGAACGGAGGGAAGTGAGAATAGTGCACCTTTCCCTGCCACAGTATAGCATGGATGACATACATGATCTTTCTGTCTGCAAGGAAACAGGCTGGAGCAAAGTTTCCAGTACCTCACGTTAGAGGGTTGCTTGACCTGTGGGGAGAGGCTATGGACATAGGAAGGAAAGCAGAAAACTCACAATTCAAAGAACAGTACTGTTCAGAGAGCGCTAAGCACAGCCCACACATATGGCCCAGAAGAATTTTCTTTAAACAAGGGATTCCCAGCCAAGACAAGATGACAATGACACCAGTCATAGGTATTTGTCTCTTTCTCTATTTCTTCATCACCTGTCTTAAAACTAAAGAAAGTATGAGAGAAAAGTATAAGTCAAACTTGAACTAAGAGCAAAAGAAGAACATGAAATAAAATATCAACAGTAGCTTTCAAAACGGACTTGGGTGGACTCCCACTAAATTTGGCAGAAAGTCATGGAATTATGGAGTATGCCTACAATGTTAAGGGGAAAAAAATTTATATTAGGCAGATTAGTTGAAGGCAGTGGCTGAAAAATAAATCAATAAGACCCCTTGTTGTGTACATTCCACTGTGGTGACTGTCCAGGACACTAGCTTCATAAACATGTGAATGATCCCCACCTTCACCCCTCAGAAGTTTTGAAGCCTAAATCTTTGGTGGCCACCAGCAGACACAATCTCAGCCTGTTCCTTTAAGTCCAACTAAGGAAACCCTGAAACGAATTCTGATTGGCCCACTTTCAATCAAAAATCCTCTTCAGTGCGTGGTGTATGATGTGTGTGTGGGTATCTCCCTCTACCCTCACATTTTCAGAATAGAGAGCACTTCCTCAAAATGAAGAGACTGCTAATCCCACCAAAAGAAAAAGTTATGAACAGATGAAACAGTAAATATTCTTGCCAAACATCCTGGACGAGAACAACTTCTGTAGAGAAGTAACTTCAGTACATAACACTCTTCTGTTCAAAATCTTTCCTTTATCTCAGTTCAATCACACTTTTCTGTAGTCTTTCTTTCACATCCTTTCCTTCAAGCTCTTTTGCTTGTAATCATGAGGCTTTATTTAATAACACAAGTTGAATTATTTAATTAGAATCAAAGACATCTCAAGGAAACCATTTATTTTTCTTTAGGATTTTTCTTAATTCATGAAATTGTCCTTATGATTGATGAGAATATCTCTAATTTTTATTGGGCTATATTTTTTTCTTAGAATGTTTAGTTTCCCACTAAAACTGCAGGACCATGACATAGATCATGTATAATGACGGTATGTACATGTATGTGCATATGAATATACGTGTATATGTTCATGCATATATATTTATACACATACACAAACATATACAGCACCACATTCTCTGTGTAACAAGCAAGTTCAGGATTATTATAGTTATTTATGTATCACAGCAGTAAAATTTTAGGTCTATTTTCTGTTTGCTGAGTTCAGATAGAGAAGTTTTTGGTGATTTCAGAAAGAGAATGGCTTAAAAATGTTTGCTTTTTGGATCTATTCTATATTGTTTTACCTTAATTATTTAATTAATTTATTTATTTGTTTTATTACAGATCAAGTATTACACGGAAATAATTCTTCAGTAAGTGGTTTCTCTTATAACTTATCCAAGTCGCTTTGAAATCTGACATTAAGAACTGTGCAGGAATCATTTTAAAATAAATAAATAAATGACAACATCAATTCCAGGTCCTCATGCAATTCTAAAGGGGGGAGTGATAATTACTCTCCCTCTTTATTTCATGTCAGGCTTATTTATCTATTCCTTCTTGATGTCACTTGACTTGGTGATTCTATGCTCACATCCAAGGACCATACTTTGTCCTAGGACATCTCCTCTCTTACTGGTAAGACTTACTTTCATGAAACCAGCTTTTGAAAGTTCATCTCTCCATATGATTTTTCTCAGAGTGACTGGATAAAAGGAATGATTTTCTCAATTACCACCTTGTCCCAACACATCATTTCAGAGAACATTTCCACTTTCTCAACTCACACATCTTTGAACTTATATCATGTGGATGGTAATGATTCAAAGTCTGCTGAATTTGATAGCTGTACATTCTACTATTGTCTCAACTTGCAGTAGATAGACTCTGATAGACGCTGCCAGCATAGATTAAACTCCAAGAATGCAAGGAAGCAGGGATTTTAAAATGTTTCTATCTGTTTGCTTGGATATAATTCCTATCATACTTCCATGTGCAAGAGGCCCTTGATAAATGTTTGTGAATATTCCTGGCTCAGTACTATAAGTTCAGATAACAAGAGTCACAGAACGATAGAGCTAGATGGGTCTTTAGAAAACAGACCTCTGCTCTTTCACTTTTCAGACAAGAAACTCAGGACTACAAATGCTAACTTGCTTTTAAAAAAAACTTTTGGAAACAGCCTGCTGTCAGAGAGAGGACTAGGGCAGAGATATTTTCACTTTCATCCCAAACTCTCTTTCCCCCTCACTAAACTATGCTGCTTCTTCACTTTCTAGAGTCCTAGTTATTTCTAAGTGTACCCAGTGGAGGAGAAAATGAGTCAATTTGTTGCTTGCCTTTGCTAGATTTATAACATAAGCATCTAGGTGCTGTGGTAGAAACTATAAAGTGGATAAAACTTCCAGGAGACCCAAATCCATGAATGTGCATTGAATAAATTACAGTGAAAGAATGTTTATTTCATTAAACACCTGAATGTATCTTTCTAATTGAACCACTCTCTCGGCAGTGTGGCTTCAAACAGCCAGGGCATATGAGGCATTTTCTCTGTGCTGCTTCTCAGAAGACAGTGATGACCCAGCACAGCAGAGCAAGGTCTTCAGAAGTAACATAGAATGGCACTGATTGTGGCATATGATGCTGTGGTAAAGGAGGGACCCATTGGACCTACCCATTTTGTATCCAACCCTGGTAAGTCTATTGCCTTCATCTTCCACTTTTTAATCTTATTCACTGCCTGGTTTCCTTTCACTGCCCCCTGTCCCCCACCCCCATTCCTAGTCTCCTCCTTCTCACAGCTATTTCTCACTAGGAATTCTAATCCTTTCTCCTTCCCACTCCCCTTGTTTTTGTTTCTCATGTCCTTTTCACTTGGCTGATCTATAAATATATTCAGATTGTAAACTCCCCAAAGATAAGGGCCAAAACACTCCTGTTTCTGGTACTAGTGCAGAATCTGAACCCCAACTTGTACTTATAACTGCTTTTTAGATTGATATATAGTTCATATGTCACAAAATTTAAGATATTTTGACATTTAAAGAATGATCTAGGAGGCACATGCTAATGAGTTCTCTTTACCATGCTGAGGGATAAAAGATTTTCTGAATGTGGAGTAGTTTGATTGTAATATCTTCAACTAAACCATGAAGGTGGCCTCTCACTGCTCTAATATGGAGCTGTTTCCAGTAATAAGAAGCCCCAATAATGTCATTAGTTTGGGTACCCAGGGGTGGCGCTATATGTAATCTATTTCTCAAGGCAATAGTTTTCCTCTCATTTTCTTCATTAGGTCATTTAAATAACTCCAGAATCTTTGGGTGCTGAAGAAAGGCCCACAGAGATCATCTACTCTCAAGGATCCCTAGCCGGTTTATGGAAACCATAGTGACCCATAAAACTTTGCAGTATTTCAAAAACCCTGATGATGATATAAGCTAACAAAATGCCTTTACTTTTGCCTAAAAATTTTAGAGCTCCATATGGTAATACTCCTCATACCTGAAATTTTTGTGCTCAACAACCAATTCTGAGTAGTAGTTACATTTTTTTAAATTATGAAACGACTTAAAACAATAAATGAGTAAATATTTATAACTCAAATTTTCAATTTTAATACCTATTGAGCAGGTGGTATAAATAATATATGTGATTGTAGGTAGTATAAACTTTTGGAAAACAGAGTTAGTACAGACTGCCAATTCGTCGATACAGTGGTAACTTCAGTGGTATCTGAAGTTATTAAATGATGCCTCATAGACCAGAAGAGCAAATGGTTGTACTAGAATTTCTTCACTGCAGATTAGCACTCTCCCTCATCACTAGCTACCTCTATAACGATTGAAGAAAGTCAGCATGAGCTCTTTCTCTTATATACTGAACCCTTACTTTCTCTCTACTTATAAAGCAGTCCATGGGTTTTCTGGAGTTATCTCGAATAAGTAGACCACCCTAGAGGGTTTTGAAATTCATCTATGAAAACCTGTGAGGTGTGCTCTCTGTCGCTTTGTGACCCAGTAATCGTTTATTACTCCAATCCTCGGAGGAGCCCACAGAGACAAATGGCTCTCCAGCGTGCACTAGACCAGATAAAACATGTTTGTGATACAGGTTAAATCTTAACAAACAGTCCCTGTGGGATTACAGTGTGTTGTTTCCACTAGAGAGAAAGGGATTTTAGATATAAATGCACGTTAAGAGTAGAAAAGTCTCTTAGTGAACAAGAGCAGATCAGGTTTAGTAATAACAAAACCCAGCCAGCAACAGCTTTAGAGAGGTACACACTGAAAATGTCAGATTCGGAGAACTTTACAAATACAAGGTATAATTTTCAAATACAAGATCATTTTGAAAGTCACTCCACATAGGTCTGAAATCACAAAGATTACCCTGTTTCATACTTGATTTAGTATGCTATTGATAACTAGAATTGTATTTCTCAATGGATCAAATTTAGCACAGCGTAATTCTAGTTTTTATTATTATTATTATTATTATTATTATTATTATTACTCAAATAATCAGCTTGTGCATTAACTTTCTCTCTGAACTCTAACATCCACTTCCACTTTGAAAATTTCATTTATACTGTTATCACAGTCTCAATTATTGATTGAAAATATATATTTATTTGTATACAAGGAGTTGGACAATATCCTGACTCCTACTAAATTAAAAATTATTTTTGGGCATTGTCTAGATTTCTAATGCCTAAAAACAGTTTCTGGCCAAGGGTAGGCTCAATACAATTATTCGACTGAACTGTTTTTCATAATATAAAGACAATTTTGTATAGTAGATAAGTTCTTGCTAGAATTAAAAATTAGCATCACAGGAGTCTCTGAAGCTTCTGGCCCCACCCCCAAGTAAATATAACTTTGTAGTGAGATTGTCTTTCTGTGGTGGTTAGTCACTAGAGTGCGTGAAAACAACCTTGCTTTATGGGTAGAACTGAGACTCCAAAAAATGTATATGCTGAAGTCTTATCTCTTAGTAACTCAGAATGTGAACTTATTTGGAAATAATGATGGTCAAGATATAATTAACTAAGTTGAGATGAGATCATTAGGGTGGGCCATAATCCAATATGAGTGGTGACATCATTGTTAAGAGAAAACCACAGGCCCAAAGTAGCATCACTCATGCTAAAAGTCCATGATACCAAAACTAGATTTAATACCTGATCTAATTGCAGTTTCAACCTCTTCCAGAAACATAATCTTAATCAAGCAGTCTGGAATTTTTCTGGTCTACACCAATGAGGTAAATCTGTCATCTGAGCTATTTCTATCCCCCATAGATAAAAGGTGATCTATGTAATAAATACACTTCTCAATCTCTTCCTCCCCCCAAATATAGCCCAGCCTCCAAATAATCTTTTTATTCTTTTGTTAATGGCTCCCTTGTTGCACCTTTTGTTCCTTTCCATTTTTCACAATCTCTTGGAGCACCTTCTAACTAGATGAAATGCTGCCCAGTTCATGAATCCCTTAATGAAGCCAGTTAGATTTTCAAATTTACTTGGTTGAATTTTTTTTCTAACATCATAAATAAGGGACATTTGAGGATGGACATAACACACAGGAAGAATTGCATGGAAATATAATATAATTATATAAATACTATAATTTATAATATAATTAATGTAATATAAAATGATACAGTGAAGATGATGAGAAGAGAGTGACCACTTTAACTTGGGTGGACGGTGAAAGAGTCTCTGGGTCAGTAAGTGCAACTGAAGCTGAAACAGAATGACAAGATGGAAATAATGTGTGATAATTCTAGGCGAGGGGGTAATGACAGAAAGGTCTTATGGCAGGAAGCAGCTTACTTGTTTCAGGAACCTAAAAAAAGTCAGTGTCACCAGTAACCAAGGAAGACTCAGGTAAAATGAGACTGGAGAGATAGAGTTGGCTCCAGGCTTTTGAAAGTATTTTGGATTCTGCTTTTAAGGCCAGGCATTTGGAGGATTTTAAATCGGAGAGTGATATGATCTTATTTATTTCAGTGATTGTAATCAATGACTCCTTCACCGAGGCAAATAAATTCTCAGACAGTATGGATTTTCTTCTACTTTTTCTTTTGTTGTTTTGAATTTTTGCTTTCTCTTTCATGTTCTTTCTCCTTATCTTTCAATTCTTTTCTTCTTTTTCTCTCTTACATTATTGATTTCTAAATGTATTTCTCTCCCTCCCCTTTGCCCCACCACACATTTTTTGCCTTCATCAAGCAGCACTTAAAATGTACTGTGGCAGATAGTATAATTGAAGAGAAGAAAGCTGAAGACCCCACTAGGGGTCACTTCTGACCCACTGATGAGTCTTTGATTTTGCGATTTTGCCTTGGGTTTATAGCCAACCTTGGAGACACTGTTTCTCCAGTCTCTGTCTTTTTCCACCTTACGACCCCCTAAAGATCTAAGTCAAAGGCATTGTGGTACACATCCTCCCTGGACCCAAGCCACCCGAGGAGCCAGACAGGCTATCAAAACAGGCCTGCCCCAGGTGCTCTGCATTGTTCAGAGTAGATTGGTGTTCTTGAGCCGGGAATTTGGCTCAGTGACAAAAGTGGCATCATTCTGTAAAGTGGAATGTCACCGGAAAGACTGTGTTTGTGTGAGGAATGCCTGGGATGTCTGTCTGCCTCTTGCCACCAGGCCAGCTGAGGGTCCAGCAGCCAGGCTTCCTGGAGCTTCCTTCAATTGTCTTCATACACAGAGTTTAGTACCCACTTAAAGACACACAGACTGCTCTCGGCCTTCTGCTGAAAGTGAATCTTCCTGTGATTTATTTCCAATTTGGTCGCTTTTGAACTGACGGTTTTATTAACTAGATGAATTTTATTATTTCACAAGGCCAGTTGAGGCATCAAGGACAAGTGGGCCCCTTTGGCACTCTTCCCCTTGTACATTTATCTGCATGTATTAAAAAATGCCCATGCATACTGTCTATATGCACACATATATCTGTCATCATATCTAAAGTGAGAAGGTGAAGCTAACCCTTCTACACATTTTGATTTACAAGTTGACTGCAGATTCCTTGGGAAGACCAAGAAAGCAGCAAGTTTGCTTCTGTTAGATGAACTAGCAAGTTAAACTTGGTAATCTGTAAAATTATCTTCTACTTTTCTTTCCTTGCACCCAAATTGCTCTTCTAAAATTAAACACATATGCTTTGGAAAGCCTTGGACAAATTATCCTTGTTTTAATTGTCTGGCACAAATGGATGCTAATGTCAAATTAAATATTTGTTGTCCTTCATTTTATATTACTTTATAGTCTACTATGCACTTTAACCATTATCTTCCCTACATTGAACATTTACTACTTATTTCATTTTATGAATAAGAATTCTGAGTTTTACTAAGGTTAAAGAGTTTTTTAAAACTTATATGTCTATCATGTAACAGATCAAGCACAGGGCCTAAGAGCTTCTGAATTTAGTTCAGATGTAATGTCCTTCACTGTATAACAGAGTCTGCAAGCTTTTTCTGTAAAGGACCAGGGAGTAAATATTTTAGGCTTTGTGGACCATGTTTTCCTTCTTAACTACTCAGCTTTACTGTTACAGCACAAAAATAGCCACAGAGATACAAAAACGAATGTGTTCTAATAAAATTTTATTTTTGGACCCTGACATTTGAGTGTTTTATTATTTTTATGAGTCATAAAACATTGTTTATTATTTACATAAATATGTATAAAGCATTCCTAGTTCATTGGTTCTAACAAAACATGTGGCCAATGTGATTTAACCAATGGCTTGTAATTGATAGAACCATTTATGGTTGGGATTATGATCCAGACAGCTGAGTACTAAGTTCATTTCACTCCCAGGGATTGGGCAAGTTAAGGTCTCTGGAGCAATTTCATCATTATAAATCATCACCTGAGTCTTAGGGACCAGTCATCAAGAATCAATTTCCATCACAGTTTCTTTTTAAAGAAAATAATTTTAAACATTAATTGAATAACTTAATCAGAGAAGCTGAATCATATTTTTTAAAATATACAATGGAGAAATAGACTTGCTTTTCTATAAAAGAGTATCATTCATAGGTTCCATGAACTTCTAAAGAATTATCAGAAAAAATACATATATGAAAATCTATTACAGCCCAGTTCAATTTAATTATAATAGCCAATGAATTAGGTCTTGGGGTCTTGTAGGCATAGTTGGCACTATTACTCAGGCTATCTAGAGAAACAAACCATTTACTTTTCTGAGTATTTAAAGTTAAAAGGAGCTTCTTAAGATAAAACACTATGCAATTGCATAGGTGCAGGTTCTAGAACTATAAGATGAAAGTGAAAAAGTATCAGCGGTTAATTCTATAAACTAAGTTCTTAGGTTATATTTAGAAGCAATTATGTAAAAGGTTAAAAACCAGATCAATTGTTCTGGGATTAGCAGTTGGCTGATGCTGGGAGAGAAATCTCTCATTTTCAAATCTGGTCCTTAAATAAAGAGCAGTCATAGGGCTTTAGTGAAATTAAATAGAAAACTAATAAAATGAAAATATTCCATTGACATTTCATCTCATTTCTTGTTAAGATAACAATTTTGAAGCATAGTTTTTATATTCATGTTTATATTTAGTACAGAGTAAACATTTTAAAATATTCAAAGAAAACATGACAATGTAGATACTTCTCCAGGTTAGAGCAACTCCATTTTGGAGGCTAATAGTAGGATTAAGAAGAAATCTGGCTGGATATTCAGAGAAGAGAAAGTGAGAGAAATCACTGGCTCCTTGCTATTGCATTTTCAAGTCACTCAGAATGCAGGAAAAACTGGAATGCCTCAGTTTCTCTTCTCTGTCAATCCAAATTTTGTCCACCTTCAAGGCCTGCTCAATTCTTGATTCCCCACCCCCAAAGATTTCCTTCATTATACCTGGTTATGAATCTTTTTGATTTTCAAACACTGTAGCATTTACCTAAAGACCAAGAGAATCTACGTAGATAGATATATTTCAATATTTTGTCTCCAAAAGATATAAACTACTTAAGTAGCAGGTTTATGGCACACAGAGTGCATTTCTTGTGGTGTTTCCACAGTAAGTCACTCTTGGTTGGCTGATTACTTCCTTTTCAAATCCTGAAGGAAGGGAAAACCTTACCTGTCACTCTGTCAGTGGAAGCTGATTTTTTCTTGACTTCACAAGTAAGCCTCTCGGAGCTGACTCATGGGGTTGAGTTACCAATTTTTCAAATTTTCCATTGCAGAACTGAAAATACTATTAACACTGAGTAGTACTGTTAAGTGGAAGTGATACATACCTGCTACTTTGAGTCAGGAGTTATATGATGTTTTGAATAGAAAATGTCTAACTTCAATTCAACAGAGCACCAGCATCAACTTTATTCCCTTCTCAGTCTGCAAACATTTTCTTCAGCCCCAACAAAATTCTTGAAAACCAGCACCATCAAACTCAGAAGACATTGGCAGTCAGAGCCTGGCTCTATTTTTAAGTTGGACTCAGTGGCGACTGAGAACAGACTGGCAAATCAACACCTTCCAACTTGTCCAGCTCTTATATAGCACTGTACATCTTTTACATCTTTTAAATGAAAAGAAGGTTACAAAGATCTCTGTATCTACCTGAAGTCATGTCTTACACTCCTTAGAGATTAGAACCTATTTTACTTAAGCAGGAAAGTACATCAACAAAATTTAGAACAAAGGTGTAGACATAATAATAAGAGTAGTTAACTTTTTTGAGTGCTAACTTTGTGCCAGCTGTTATATTAAACAACTTATTTCCTCACAACAGCTCTGAAAAGTAGATGCTATTACTATGCTCTCTTTTATAAATGAGTAAACTGAGGTTCAGACAGACTGACTCAATTTACTAAGGTGAGACAACTTCTAAGAGGCAGAGAATGCATATAAACTCAGAATGACAGACCTTGTAGCTTATGTAATACTCATAGAAGAAAGCCAAGGAATTATTTAGGATAAGTGATTAAGGCATTAAAAGTGGGCTATTGCAGACTAATATAAATGAGAAAATGATTCTTTGCCCAGAAAGGGGGCTTTTACATGGGATTATGTGTTCAGGAAATGAATTTTATGGTCCCATGTGATTTTCTACTCATTCAAAGCATGTTCATTCAGTGCATACCACCGCCCAGCACAGTTAGCCAAAATATACATGGACTTGACTCAGGGGAATTTTAGTTCATCTTCATGAAGATCTTTCTAAGATTTAGAAACCATCTAAACTTTAATCTCTGAAGTCTAGAGGTGGTCCCAGCACCCTAACTTGTGCCTGAATGTCACACCTTTGCCCATTTCACTTACCTACCTGGAAGAAACTTCAATGACAGTTTATTTCGGTTTCTGATACTTCACCTCTCTCACTAGTGTGAGGATCTGGCCCCTCTGTCAGTTAAGATTCAACTAGAGAAACAGAATCAGTAAAAGATATCTATTAAGAGATTTCTTGCAAGAAATTGACTGTGATAGTGAGGGCTGACTAGTAAGTCTGGAATGTGTAAGGCAGGACTTCAAACAGGCAAGTTAGAACTCCCAGACAGAGCTGAAACTTCAGTCTGCAAGTGGAATTTCTTCTGGAAAGTCTTGGTTCTGCTCTAAGGCCTTCCAAATCAGTCCCATCCAGTTTGTCTAGTGTAATCTCTTACTTAAAGTCACCTGATTGTGGACTTGGATCACATCTGTAAAATACCTTCACAGCAGTACCTGGACCACTGTATGATTGAATGTCTGGGGATACAGCCCAGCCAAGGCAATACTTTAAAATGACACACAACCCCATTTTAGATGTAACTCACAAAATGTAGCAAGCATTCTTTAAGCTTAATTCCCTATGGAAAGTGAACATTTTTATAATTTTTTTTCTAGAAAGGGTGATTTCCATTGTGACCTACTATCATTGTGATTTGGAGCACATCCTTATACCTCAAATTTCTCACTTGTAAAAAGAGAGGTTGATGATTATAATTATATGTGCCATATAAAGTGACTGGAAAAATTCAGTAAAACAGAATATTTCCTTTTGGCTGAGAAAGCCCCAGTATATTGTCAGAATAATTATTAATAACATTCTTTTTATTCTCCAAAGTGACTCAGTTTTTTTTTTTAATAGTCATCTTAATTTATACAGCACTCTAAAAACTTTGGTAATTTTAGTGGGAGCTCATTTCCACTGATGACTCCAGGACAGAACTGAAGACAAAAGGTGAACATTACTAAGCTCAATGAAGAAAGATATTTTCTAATTTTTGAAATATCTTATGTCAGTCCTTCAAATGTTTACAACTTCCAGAGTTTTGTCTTTGCCAGAGAAAATATCCTCAGTGACTTTAAGTCCTTTTCTATTTAATGTGGATCCTAGTAATTCACTTTGGAACAATCCAGTTTTCAGTGTTATTATTAAAATGTAGTTCTCATATCTTAAGTTCACACATTGTTTATTCAATTCAGATTACATTCAATGGCACTGTTGGCACTTTTCTCCTTGGTTCTACCCATGCACTAATTAATTGCATGAGTATAATTAGCATGACTGTTTGGGCTGCACTGAATTTACAGCTAAATCTCTGGGTCTTTTTCAGCAGAAATGTTAATTAAGCCAGTCACCGTTATTCTCTTCCTTTGTAGCCTCAACAGGTCTCAGCCTCAACAAAATTGTTCCTTTCACAAAGATACTGATGCTTACCTCTGTTCATCAAAATCATTCATTGAAATTTCGAGGAGAGTGGAATCAAATGTTAGAGTCTCTCTCCAGTTTGTCATTAATCAATGGGATTTTAAAACAGTTGCTCCATCCTCTATTAATACTATAATCCATATTTTGACAACTTATAAACAAGGATATCATAATTCAAATGTATGGTCAAGAGAAAGATGGAATATATGACATGCATCTAATCTGCCAGCAATTATGGATAAGGAAACATATGGCTTTGAAGTAGACAGACGGGGTCTAATCAGAATTCATCCACATAATAAATGTGTGACTTTGGACAACAATCTAAATCTTATTAGTCTTTTATTGAAAATGGGGATGTAAGTATATATTTGCTAGCACAGAGAAAGTATGACGTACAATGCCAGGCACATGTTGGCAAAATATAGCTGGTAATTATTGTTGTTACTTTTGCTGTTGTTAGTAATATTATCACTTTTGGAGCTGGAAACAACTGTAGAATTAAGTTCTTTAAAATCCTTCACTTTATAGAACAAATAACTGAATTCAAGAGAAGCAAAGATACTTACTAAGCACTTAGATTGTTAGAATTTCTTGTATTTATCAAGATATAATGAAAATTGTATTCATTGCCTTTACTTCCAGCTCCACCCATTTATCTCCTCCCTGGCCTGAAATATGAATATCAGTTTTAGAACTCTTCTAAAATTTTTGTTTTAAAATATCTCCCCTAGCTTGCAAGTAAGAGATTCAAAGACCTCCTCTCTGTCTTTTTACAATTTGATTGATTTTCTGCATTTGACACTGCTGAAGCCCTTGCACCATTGGAAACTTTCTGCTTGTGATGTCCATGACAATAGTCTCTCTTAGCTCACCTCTTTCATCTTTGTCTGTTTCAACTTCCTTCATTGACTTTGCTTCCTACAGTAAATTTGAATTTTCTTCTTTCCTTGACCATTACTCTCATTTCAAGTTATCTCATTTATTTCTACAACCCGAGCAACAACTTTTATGATAGTTACTCATAAATTGATTTCTCTAATCCTGATTTCTTATGTGTTTTGTCCACTGAGCATCTATGTGCTTTCTGATATTTTCCAACCACCTTTCAGCTAGGCAAGGCCATAAGACTACTTCTGACCATTGGGCTGTAAGTTGAAGTGACTCATTTCACCTCTATACCAAAGCATAACCAGGAAATTAGAATTCTCCACATTGTCTCTTTCTCTAAAAGAGAAAGGCCTTGTATTCTAAATGGTGAAACTATATGATATTGGATTTTTATCAGCTCAACTTCTTGAGCCACTGTTCAAAGAAGATTCTCTCCCTGATCTGCATTAGATTTGCAATGTGAGTCAGAAAAAACATATATTGTGTTTAGCCACTGAGATTTGGGGGTTTTGTGTTTGTTTTGTTTGTTTCCTGTTAGAGCTACCAGGACTATCTTAATGAAAACACTTTTCATTATAGTTAATGACCTTTCTTTTCATCACTATGCTAGCTAGTGGTTTTTATGTGGATTGATAGTCATTGAAAATGACCACATCCAAAAGAGATCTACTTAAGTATGTGTTTATCTAAAATTTTTAATAATTTAGCATGTTCTGTCATTCTTTCTACAAATTATCTCAGTAGGGACACTTGTTTCTCCTTGCTTCTTCTGTTAATCTCTTCATATGGCCATCAGCTCCAAAGCTGTTTCTTACCTCAGTCCACTATGTCCAGTATTTCCCATTCCAAACTATTGTTTCTCTGAAACATTTTTTCTTATTTGAATATATTTGATATTCAAATATAGACTATATAGAGAGTCTACAGTGAAAGACCTCTCAATCTATACCTTCTGCTGTTGTATGTCTCATTTCAGAAAACTCTTATAGATACTGTGATTTAATCATATTGGACATTATAAACCATTACATACTTTAAACCCCAATGAACTTTTTATAATATTTTATTTTACCTAAAAAAATACTTTTAAATTTTTCACATGGCAAAATCCTCTCGGTTCTTCAATTCCAATACAAATTCTAGGTGATGATTCATGGAACCAAGGTTCAGTGACAATTAATTCTGAGGATGTTGAAGATTTCAAAGCAGTAATATTTATTATAATACTTTCTGCAAGCATCATGACTTGTATTATATCATATATATTTTATCTATCCATCTATGTAACTTAGATGGTTAATTTTATTTGTCAGTTTTAAAGAAATATAAAGTGTGTAGATATTTAGCTAAACATGATTCCTGAGTGTGTCTGTGAGGATGATTCCAGGAGAACTAATTGTTTCAGCAGCTGAACTCTGAAGGAGTTTGCTTTCTCTAATGTGGAAGGGATCATCCAACCTGCTAAGGGCCTGAATGCAACAAAAGGCTGCAGGAGGAAGAGTTCAGATTCTCCTGCCTGATTGCTTGATCTGGGATGTCTGTATTCTTTTGCCCTTCTCACTCTTGTTCTCAGGACTTCAGACCCAGACTGGAGTCTATATCATCACTGGGGGAACAATCTTGTCACATCTCTTTCACTTACTCTACACCTAAAAGAATACTTTTACATGGATGTTTTATAACTGTTCTTTGAACTAAAGAGTGCATCTCTTTTATCTTATCCACATCTCTATTTTCTTTGCCAACTAGTCCCCAAACATCTACTTAATGAGTCTTTCAGAAATTCTTGAAATACTAACAAGATTATTGATTTATGGGGTTTAAAATTAATCTCTTACTACTTTATTAAAATTTGGTGTATTTGCTTATCTCTGGTATTTGATAATGCTTTGCAATGTTGACAGTGTACCACGAATCTTAGGCACACATTATTTTAGTATGTAATTGGCCCTTGAAACTAGAACTCATTAAAAGTACCTGTTGCTGCTTTTCAAACATCTCTCTAATCCTAGGATTAGTTTCCCCTTAGGTATTTGATTTACCTTTCTCATTATATTACCATTCTCTTTTTTAAAAAAATGAGGATGGAAAAATCAGAGATAAATAGTGCTGCCTTCCTTATCTAATCTTTTTATTCTTTATATTCTCTCAAATACAATGATTCTCTCCCTCCCCACTACCCACCTCTTTCTTTCCCTTCTCTTCAAACACAGATAGTCACCAACAATGGTCCAACTAATTTTTTTAAAAAATTTTATGATGGTGCAAAACCAATATGCGTTCACTAGAAACCTTACTTCGATTTTTGAATTTTGATCTTTTGCTGGGCTAGTGATATGCAGTGGATACTCTCTGAGCAGCGTCAGCAAGACACAGCTCCCTGTCAGCCTCACTGTCATAAAGGTAAACAACTGATACTCTACAGTGTACTGTTTTGCCAGCATTTTTTGGATATTGCTTTCTGAACATGTTTAAAGTAGGCTAGGCTAAGCTATGATGTTTGATCCATTAGGTGCATTAAATGCACTCTCTACTTAATGATATTTTCAACTTATGACAGGTTTGTTAGGATGTAACTTAATCTTAATTTGAGGAGAATCTATGCTTAAACAGCTTCATTTTTCTGTGAATGGCTTAAACTTTTAGTCCAGGAATTCATACCTACAAGGCATAACACAATAAGGTTTTACTTTCCCTAAAACAGGTAACCCACCTTCTACTTCCCTTATGTCCCTTCCTTCATCTGTAGTTCCCGTCCAAAGTTTCTGATGCTTCTAAGACCACATTTATTATTTTATTGGATTAATCTATTCTATAATAACACCTAGTTTTTCCTGGTTTTACTGTTTTCAATTTGGTGATTATTATTAGACATAGTTTACATTTTGTTTTCACACTTTAAAAAGACTCTTTTGGAAATTGTGTTGCATAAACCAGAGTTGGTTAGCAATCATGCATGGGAAAGATCCCTGTAAGGAAATATTTATTTATGTTCAGATTTTAGAGACATTTTGTTTATAAGCAATACAAAAATATGTAGGAATGAAAAGATATAACTAACATTAACACTTTGGTATATATTTTTCAGGTATTAAATGTAAGTAAACATGCATACATTTTTGAATATTTATATGAATATATACATAAAATATGTATATATATATAATCTATACATTGTTCTGTAGAGTGCTTTTTATGATAACATAACAATATATTATGCCTTGTTGACAAATCTTTATCTTTCATTTTTAAACTAATTTTATTTTAACATTAAATTTATTTTCACAGTAAAACTGACTCTCTTTTGCTGTACAATTCTATAAACATTAACGTGTAGATTTTCATAAGATCATCATAATTAGGATACAGAACAGTTTTATTATTTTACTCTCTAATACTACTCATTTTAGGTACATATTAGCCCCGTTCCTAACTCCTGGCAAAAACTGATAATTCTCTAACAAATGGAAACAGAAAGATTTCGAGACTGGCATCTTTCACTAAGCATAGTAGCATTCCATTGGATGGATGTGACAGTCTCTTCATATGTATCCATATTATGCAGAATATGTTGGTTGCTTCCAGTTTGGGATGATTATGAATAGAGCCACTATAAACATTCATGTGTAAGTTTTTGTGTAAACAGACTTTTTCATTTCTCTAGGGTAAATATCCAGGCATGCCATTGCTTTGTCACATGATAAATGTATGTTTAATTTTATAAGAGACTGACAAACCACTTTCCAGACTGGCTATAACATTCTGTATTCCTCTCAGCAACCTATAAGAGTTCCAGTTGCTCTTTATTCTTCTTAGCACTTGGTTTTATCCATGTTTAACTTTTTATTTATTTATTTATTTTTTAATTTTAGCCATTCAAATAGGTAGATAAGATGTTTTTAATTTACAATATCCTTATTAACTTAAGATGTTGAACATCTAATGTGCTTATTTGCTTTCTTTATAGCCTCTTCAATAAACTGTACATTTAATTTTTTTTTTATGTTTTAACTGGATTGTTTAATTTTTTTGAGAGTTTTTTTGGTATTATTAAAATATGAGTTCTTTGTCAGATGTGTAATTGTAAATATTTTCCCCCAGTTTGTGACTTATCATTTCAGCTGCTCAATACTATATTTCACAGAGAAAAGCAGTGATTTTTTTGTTTTAAGTTCAATTTATTATTTTTTTATGAATTATGCTTTGGTTTTATGTCTAATATCTCTGCCTAAACCAGGACAAGAGGGTATGCATCTATGTTTTCTTCTAGAAGTTTTATAGTTGAATCTTTTATATTTAGATATATGTTCCACTTTGACTTAATATTTATAAAAAGTGAGATTTAGGTCAATATTTTATTTTGCATAGGTATATTTGATTTTTCTGCCATCATTTGTTGGAATTATTATTCTTTCTATATTGAACTGCCTTTTCAGTTTTGTCAAAGATTAAATGCTCATATGTGTGTGTGTTTACATCTGTACTCTATTCTGTTTCATTCATCTACATGGCTATTACTTCATAAATACCACACTATCTTGATTGTCATAGGTTCGAATTAAGTCTTAAAATCAGTTAGTATAAATATCAAAATTAACTTCAGTTTCAAACCTGTTATAGCTGTTCTTGATATTTTGAAAGGCCATATACAGTTCAGAAAGTCCATATACATTTCTACTAGAATCGTATTAAATTTACAGACTTCTTATATATGCTTTTCCCAAACTACCACAAAAAAAAATTGTACAGAAAAATACCCATTTAGATTTTGGTCTGGAAATTCAACTGTCAAATGCCAAGGCTCTTATGTCAAGATAGCCATTCCCAAACTCAGCTTGGCTCTGCATCCTGGTTTGGGGGAGGGAATCATGAAATGAGGCCAATATATTTATAGGCTGGACTGACTTACTATGAAAACTATCTATAATATGGTCTTTAAAGTGATACAAAAAATAAAAACCAAAAGAGGTTTTTCCTTTGGAATTCTCCATGTGGAGGGAAATTTTCATATGCTGTTGCTGACTCTTGTTTTATCACACTAAAAATAAATATGTATAAAATAGCAACAAATTTACAAATGCCACTAGGAAGAAATTTTTCTGGAGCCTCTCATAACAGTTATTGTCCTTCTTTAGTCAAAGGGGTGGCACTTTTTCTTCATTTTCTGTTATTACTGATTACACAGCTTTTAGAGCAATTAAAACCAGGTTTTGTCTGAACTAATAGTGACATTACCTATAACGCGAGAATAAAAAAAAATGTTTTCTTCACTGAAAATATTCTGTACCAGGCCATGGCAATTATTGCTATATTTATTTTACCCTTGAGAAAAATGTAACTAAATTAACCTAAGTAATGTCTTGGAAATTGCTCATATCTGAGGGCTGCTTTGTTCCGGATATTCTTTGCAGCCTTCAATAACATCTTCCATTCATAGTTGGTTTGAAACTAACTTCGAAGAAAAGTCAAATTTCAGTCTTACACACCAAATTCAAAACCATATTGGAAACAAATGTGACCATTTGCTAGAATAACAACCTGCTGTTATTTTTTCCATATGCATTTTCCTCTCTAATTTTTCCCTATTCTTCTCTCCCTAAAGCCTGAAGTTTGCCATGTCTGACTTTATTAAGCATACAAAAAGACTGCTTAGGTTTTTGTGAAATGAAAATTTAGAAAGTAGCACAGGTGGCTGAGGAGATGCCAGAAACATTGCAACACTGGGCTGGTTCAATAATTGTGAGGACTGACTCCAGAGATGTTTCTCTGAAATATCATTATTTTCCTTTCAGAACACGTAGTGAGGGATATGTGATATGTAAAAATGATTTCTTTCTCTCTGATCATTGTGCCAATCAGCAGAGAAGACTATAAAATTATAAAGAGGGCATTTTAGCACTGATGTTTGATTCTTCAGTGTTGATTTTTCAACATCCATAGTTGATCTCCTCAGAACACTCATTCTGCAAACCACCTGACCTTAAGTTCTGCCCAAATGTCCTTGTTCTCACATGGCTTTCAGTCCCATGTGAGGTGTAAACTAGTATTTGCAAACATGTTTGCTGACCTTTGAGGAATGAATACCTAATAAGGAGTCATTTGTAATGTTTTTTCTATTATGTATGTGTGTTTACTATTATATATATTTTATATAAAAGCATTGTTAAATGCAGTCACTGTATATGCCATCCTTTTGACTTAGCTCTAAAAGCTTTTTAAATTTGTTAATTCTCTTTTGTAGAACATAAAAATAGAGAAAATATAATGAGCTCCATGTAATCCCAAGGCTTCAACAATTATCAGCCTCATCATCTTTAATCCACACTCCACCCACCATTTATTTTATTTAAAATAAAAAAATACTTACAGTACTTATTACAGAACCAAAAAGCATACATTTTTAAATGTTGGTGCATATTGTCAAATTGGCATTCAGAAATATTATGGTATTTTTAAATCATACTTGACATATCTGAAGGTCTATTTTTCATTATTTTCAGAAAGAGTTTTTATTTTTTTCTTTCACTTACACTTTTGTTGTTGGTGCGTTTGACCAACTTTCATTACAATTGTAATGTAATATGGAAGCTAACAAATTGAAATTTTGGTTTCTGTTTTTTCCTCTTATATGATGATTAGCATGGGTACTGACAGCCTTATGAATTCTGTGACTTTATGAAATCTACATGCTAAAATGGGAGGTGGAGTTTTCCTTTAAACTTAAGACCAGGTTCTGGTGCAAAGTGATTTTATATTTACTTACTGGAATTGTATCCTTGATCTCTTTTCTTATTTCAAGGTGAAAACCACAGGAATTATATAGAAAAAGTAAAGTTTGGTAACATGAAGATAATATAAAATGTATTTAATTCTATAAATTGGAAGTGAAGTATAAAAATATGCAAGCTGAGAGGTTTACTTTTCTTCTAAACAGAGTAATCTTTACAATTTTTTCTTTCTTATTAAACAGAGACTTCAGAAGACTTCTGATTTTTCATTATTCTTGAAAATTGCTCAAATGCTTCAGTTGGAATATAATTTGCTTTATCTGGCATTGTGCATTGTGCCCGAGAGATAATGTCTTTCTGCATAAAATTCTTATGCATTTGGAGTGGTCTTGAGTATAGATTTACAAGGTGATCATTTCCACTCTTACACGGCAGAGCATCTTTCCTTGTTGAATTTCATATTCCTTGGCAGCCTGTAGGGAGGTTGTCAAGATAATATATTAGGCTATTCCATGTTATCACCTTGAGAGTTTTGCTATTCTTTTGGTATTTTTCTGACAAATTAGTAGTTAATGTGAGACAGTGGCACAAACTATAGGAAATTTTTTTGTTTTCATTTCTATAATAAGTTTGATATCAATCGAAAATCTTTTTATAAAAATAAAATGTCTTATTAATCCTTATGTTCTGTATTTAACCAGTAAGCGTTGTGCTAGGGTAAAAAGCAATGCAATGAGAAAACTTGCTACAGGAAAAGATGCTTATGCTACCTCCTCCACACAATAAATCGTAATATGCTTGCAATGGTTAAAAGAACAGTCAGTGTTATTCTTGTGCTTTGGAGACAAAGAGATGTTAGTAAAGGTTATAGGTTGAATTGTGTCCCTGCCCCCTAAAGTCTTAATCCTCAGTACTTGTGTTTGTAACGTTGTTTGAAATGTTTTTTTTTGTAGATTTAAAAAAGTTAAAATGAGACTATGAGGGTGGGCTCTGGCCAATATGTCTGTTATTTTTATAAAAGTAGGGAAATTTGACCCCAAGAAGGACACACAGAAAGAATGGCATATAAAGACACAAAAATACGCACAAAACAAAACAAAACAAAACAAAATACAAAACAAACAAAAAAAAACAAGACAGACATATGAAGATGGAGGCAGAGACTAAAGTTTTGTAGCCACAAAGCAAGGAAAGCCTGGGGTACCAGAAGCTGCAAGAGACAAAAAAACAGTGTCTATCGGAGGCTCAGAGAGGGCATCCCCCAGCCAATACCTTGATTTTTGGACTTCTGGCCTGCAGGACTGTGAGATAAAAATTTCAACTGCTTTAAGCCACCCAGTTTGTGGTACTTTGTTTTGGCAGTGCCAACAGCTTAATATAGTAACCATACTTGGGCATCTGGGGAAGACAAAGGGCTGGAATAGAGGCAACACCCCGAATGAGGCAAGGATTTGGGGATTGGTTTTAAGTATAAAGTATAGTAACTAAAATAGTACTTTCTTCAAGGAGTGTTCTTTGATCCCTCTAGGATAATTTAAGGGCACATCCTATGTATCTCCCATGCACATTATAACTTCCCTTTATAGATGATCTATGAACACTTATGGGCACATCCTATGTATCTCCCATGCACATTATAACTCCCCTTTATAGATGATCTATGAACACTTATAACAGTTATTTAACTAATATATTTTCTAATTATCTGAGTTTCACTAAGAATTTTATGAAGAATAGGGTAAATGTGTTGTCTCTCCTTGTTCTTTTCTGTTGATGTGAGTGATTGATGCCTATCAGGACTGAACAGTGTCTTCAACATAAGACTAAAATGCACCTTTCGATTTTCCTATTCAAAAACACACACACTCACACACACAGAGACATGCACGCACAACTGAGTAAATACATACAAGACACCACCAAGTTAACCAAAGAATGTGCATCCACATGAAACTTTCTTTCCATGTAATTGTAAACCTTGATTATAAAGTCATCTCCATAAATACTCTTACTCAAAAACAGAGTGAAAATGCCCTTATTCAAAAATGATTACAAGGGAGTAATAATTATTTTAACTAATAATTATTTTATTAGTTAAACCACCATAAGGTAAAAGGATGATAGGAAACTTGATTTCCAACAATATGATTATTCAATTATCAGAAACTTGAAACTTACCCTTTATTCTGAAAAAAAAAAAGCAAAAAACAAGTAAATCACTCATGGAATGTGAGCAGTTATTCTGTTATAAATCTATCTCTTATTTTTAAAATTGTCTTATTTTTTCCAAATGTTAGTTCCCTCTATTCCTATGTTAATTTATATATAGACCTCCAGTATCATAGCAGGGTACTGTTCTTTTTACATTTTTGGTTTTGTAGAATTAATAACATTTCTCTTAAGTGTCTTTAGCTGAGCTCTCTGTCCTTCCTGTTATTTTATTATCATGCTATTCATAGACTCAATTAACAATAGATAAGAGGCCCATTAAATAACATTAAGACATCTGTGAATTTCATCATTTTATTTTCTTTAATAAAGCTTTCACATTTGAACTTTTTTGTTTTTCTGTATTAACAAATAAATAAAAATAATCTTAAAAGTTTAGTAATTTGCAATTGTTAATACATTACATTATTCAAACAGATCTTCACATAGTTGCCTCTTTATTTCTAATTAGCCTTCAGTGGGTCGAGAGGTGCTTCAGTCTTTAATAGTGGGTGCCAGAAGTAAGTGTTTAATCCTAAACTCTGTGCAGTGACCTCCTGGTACTATGGGGCAGTATCCGGCAGCCAGAGATTATGAAAGAGTTGCCAGTGGGACTTGCCAGTCCTGCCAGCTCAACAGTGATGATGACTGAGGTCAGCGCTACAGCAGAGTCCCAGAAGCAGCTGTCATCAATACAGAGAAGCCAAAAGCAATCCTGTCCAACCAATTCCCTTATCAGAAATTTCCTTCAAATCTAGTGATATATTCTATCTTAGAATTTACAGTGATGTGACAGTTCTTTATATTGATAGCATGCAGTTTCTTTTCTTAGAAACCGAAAACTCTCCTCAGCCGCCAACACATCCTCAGAAAAAAGCTGTACTCTACAAAGTATTCTTATTGCTTTCCTGTCTGTACATATCAGTGTTCGTGTTTAACAGTAATGAGTGCTGATAAATCACTGAGAAATGATCCCGTCCCACGTGTTTCTTTATATGACTATCAACTTCCATCGACAAGAGTAAATCATTCATTTAGTGCCTTATCCCCCTCTTTTCTGCCATGCTTCTGGCGCTGCCTCTTTTTTTTTTTTTAACTTTTTTTTTTAACTTCATTGTTAGCTCTTAGAGGAACACAAATAAATGATGCAAAAGTTATTCTTTGATAAGATGAAGAAAATGATTAGAATCTAAGATATACACATATATACATATTTTTCCCCCCACGGTCTTTGCCATCTTCAGGAGCATCATTTATTGTCACAGATAACTAAAAAGTTGATTCTGTATGGATTAGTGGCTGGGGCCAGGCCTCAGGAAGGATTAGTTCTACCAGATTAACACGTGTTTTTCTTCTGAAGCCAACCCCAGCTGCCACAAGCAAAGTCGGGGAGGCCTTATAGTCCTTGCATACACCCTTCCTATGCAGAAAGGTCAGGATAGCTTCCAGGATAGAATACTCATCTTCTAAAGCTTCTTGGAGGAACAGGTAGGCAAACCCCGGGGAACCTTAAATCACAAACAAATTGGAGATTTCTCTTTGAGCTTCTTCAAGCGATATGTTTAGCTATCTGCTTCATTAAGGAATATTTATGCATAGAAATGATCTAAATGTTCTCAGTAAGAGACAGGAGATATGAATGATGCCACATTCCCATGATGGAAAACTGTAAACAGAAGGGATTGAGTGCTTCCACATAATGGAACAAAAATAAAATATATTATTAATCACACAAAGCAAAGCATAAAATGATTTGTATGGTATGATGTTATTCTGTAAATAAACTTAAAGAATGAATGGATGGATACCAGATTATTTATGTGTTAGTTTATTTATTTATTTGTTTGTTTGTTTGTTAATTAGTTTTTCCGAGGGAGTAATATATCAAAAGAACCTGCTAATAATGGTTAACTATGAATAGAGAAAAAAGGAACACTAAAAAAAAAATTGTTACTTTCTGCATTGCTTGCATTTTATAAATGTGCACATGTATTTTTTTTTTTTTTTACTCTTTTTAAAGCAATGACAACACCATTTACTTAGGGTGACACCATTTAGGGCACTATTAGAAGGTTTTTAGCCTTCTTATCTTCATATGTAAAATAGCAACATATTAACAACAACAAATCTTATAAAGTATATAGAAAGAATTTTCCCACACCTATAAATAAAGTTTAAAGTTTACCAATATCTTTAAGCACTTTTACATATAAGCAATTTAAATGATTAAGGAGACTGAATACAATTCTACTCCACATTAAGAGTCAATCATTGTATTTCTACTTAGATTCTGAATTTGTTAGTTGTTCAATATATTGTAGAGAATAATGACTAAAATTTAGAATCATATAAAGTTTAGGCCTTTAGGAGGTAATAATTAGTGACTACCGCAGGAAGAAAAAAGAAAAAGAAGAAAGAAAGAAAAAAGAGAGAGAGAGAGAGAGAATAGTAAAATTTAAGCCATATGTATTAAAAACATCTCCTAGTTAAAGAAAGTTGGCAATTTGTTTTATTTCATCACTGCTGTTTCCTCACTATCTAGAACACTGCTGGCAATTGCTAGATTTTAATAAATACTTGTTGAATGAATAAAGGAATTGTATAAACATTATAAAAATAGTTTAATTTTCTTTGCCTTTATCAGATAATGTAACCTTCATAATTACATTCCTTGTAAAAGACTTTACACTGGGAAATATAGCAACGGCAAAATAAAAATTATGTATATATGTATAAAATGTGCATTTGAAATTCAATGTGTTACTATTATATTTTTGCTGATACTAGTATATAGGTATGTTAACTATCAGCAAATTAATAAGTACTTTGAGTGTAAATACATACTTCACTACAGATAAATGGCATATAATTTGTGTGTGTCCATAATTTTTGTTTCAAGTGCATTTGAAGTGTTAAAATAAAAAACACAGTGGACTCAAAGACTTAAGTTAGTTCAGGGATTTAGTGCAATAGAATAAATAACTGTGTGTTGTCCATGATTTTTGCAACTCTTCTCTTTCATTCAGTCCCAGCATATAGGCTAAAAAGAGTGGCCCAACTTCAACACACTCAAAATAAGAAAAAAAAAATATTGTAAGATTTACTAATGAATCTGGAGCAGCATTCCAGCATCAAATCATTAGTCATGGCTCAAAATTTATAACTGCCCAAATAATGACAGGCACAACAATGTCCTTCGCAGTAGTAAAATGCATATTAGATAACATTTGTGGGAATACATTAGGGCACAAAAGGCATAAGATATATAGATAATTGTATAGAAAATTAAATTACTAAAACATATAAAATGATGTTGCCAGTAACTTTTATTTCCTTGAAAAAGCAAGGGTAAAACTAAGCAAACACATCCAAAGTCCAACGTAAAACAGGTAAATTCCAGATTCATTAGGTGTATTTTACAATTATGAGTTCACTCGAAATATTATCTAAAATATTTCCACAATTTTAAGTCCTTAAAGTGTAATATTCTAGACACCCAATATTTAGCAAAAGCCAGCCTTCTTGTTTTCCAGATGACTAAAATATCAACCTCCTCTATGCAACAGTCTACCAAATTGATTTGGCAGGAAAAATGAGGTGCACTTCTTGGAGTAACCAAACGAATCACGAAGCACAGCTGTTTTCTCTCTGCAGAGACAAATGATTCCTGGCGTGCTTATTCATCAGCACCCCATAACATGTAACCCCAGCACCTCGCTTAGCCCAAACCCAAGGAAGGACTTTCTGCAAAGCCTTTTAGCTTCTAAGGAGAGTGGCTGGCTTTCTGGAAAGTCAAACATTCATTATTTTAGCTGTTAAGTATTTATTGAGCCCCTCGTATGCCCAAAGTGTAGCCTGGAATAGACAGCTGTCTCATCATCAATGGCTGTCTGGGGTCCAAAAATGTAATAGCCTTGAGAATATGGTGCGATTTCTCTCTCTAAGGATTAAAAAAGGTATTCTTTTTCCTTCAAATTTTAAATACGCCCCTAAGTTAAGAAAATAGCTGAAGGGTTTTTTGGTCTGTACTTGTATAAAATTTCACTTTGAATAATGGTACTTACCCACCACATAAAGCTGCTCTGGAGAGCTTTAAAATGTGTGTATAGTAAGAAAAAAAAATAGAAAATCTGTGACAATTAGAAAATATATGAAGCCCCTACAGTAATGTTGCTTCAACTATAGCTAGTGCAGAACCATTTTTTTTACATTTTAATTCATCCTGGATATTTTTATGAAATACAATAAAATGAATCATTAGTAAAATTAAATGTCAAACAAGTCCACTGATCATGAACTTGAATGTGATGGCAATGTAAAATTGCTGTAAGTTTTCTGAAACCCCGTTATTTCTGCATTCATCTCATGGGAGACATGTAATAAACACTCCACAAATGAACAGTGATCTCCAAACCACATTTTGAGAAGTGCTCCTTTATGCTGAGATACGAACTGATGAAGTTTTATATATAAAGAAACACATATCTCTAAGGTTCACCTTGAACATCTATAAAAATATCATTTCAACAAATGATTTTTTTCTACCTCTAAGATTCTGTGACTACTACTTTAGTCACTGAAGTTAAAAAGACATTTAAAAGCAGAGCTAATAAAAAATGATATTTGATGTTCATACGAACACAACCAGTGTTATATTACTAACAATAATTTTCTACTTTATCTCTCAAATCTAGAGACAATCTAACTAAATTCATTTAATAAAAGCTTCTAAAAAGAAACTACATAAATATTCTCAGAATGAATAAGCCCTAACATGATCAAAATGTTATCTTTCATGTATAACTGAAATTAATATTATTATTTTCTTTTGAGAGTTGCATTCAGTTGTAAATTGATCTGGTTAACTACATTATTTTTGCCTAGGAATTCTCTGTCTTAGACATCATGCTATGGAATGTTCTGTTGCTATCAAAAGAATATTAAATTCCTCAAGCCACAGGATCAAAATTTACATTGATTTAAAGAAACTATATCCATTGTTTAAGGAGTCAACTAAAGAAGAGGAAAAATCAGCTGTTTTTTTTTTTTTTTTGGAGAGGTGTTTCTGAGTTCAAGTTCAGAATAGAGTAGATCAATGAAAACAGTACACAGTAAGAGGGAAACAGTTGGCTACTCCCATGTACAGACACTGGTTTAGGCAGTAACCTCTATTAGTTAGACACTGATTAATAGCTCCAGCTACAAACTAATATAATAATATAATGCAAATTATTATAATAATATAATGCAAATTATTATATTATATTATAATATGATGTAAATTATTATAAACATTATATATATTATTAAACTTATTATTATTCAGAATTTATTATAGCCTAATGTGATGCAGATCTATAAACAGATCCACAGTTTTTTTTCTAAAAGTCCCAATTCACATGAATAAAACTTTCGAAAAAGCCCCAATAATTAGACTAAACTGTTTATTTTGTTCTGTGAGTTAGACTTGAGTTATAATTCTTGTAGCAATGCAGTTTAAAACCATAAACATAAATACTATAAACTGACTTACAAATGAGAGGAAAAGTTCTTAAAAAGGACTACATTAACTTCCATTTGCCCAAGCCACTAATTGAAGAAAAGATGCAAAATAAATAACTTTTGTTGTTTCACAAGCAGTTTTAAAAATAATACTATTTATCCTGAAAGGTTCTGTGCAAACTACATTTGTAAGGTTCACCATAGCATACTGGGTATTTTAAGATTTCAGAGCCACTATCAGCCATTGCTAAATTGTATAATCTAAAATGGATGCTGCAGTGGTAAACGTATATAAAAGATGATGGTGGTGGTGGTGGTGGTGGTGGTGGTGGTGGTGGTGGTGGTGTGTGTGTGTGTGTGTGTGTGCACGCACATGAGTGTGTGTTTGAATAGTCGAAATCACAGTATCTAAAAGAAAGATATGGAGAATAGCAATTAATATGTTTCAAGTTTAATACAAAAGTATAATCCCTGGCTGATTAATGATACTATAATTGTGGAAACAAGGAAATGGTGAGGAGATTGATAAGGCAATGTAAAAAATTAATCAGAAAATCTCCACACCTTATGGAAGTTATGTGCTGTGTCCTTAGCCTGGAGAACTGCTAGCAGATTTCATTCAAGTTCATAAACCGTAGCATTCTCAAGAGGAAATGGAAAGGAAACAACTGCGAGATTGTGCCAGATTGGGGAGGACTTACAAAATGTCATCTGGATGTGATTCTTTTCTCACCATATTTTCAGCTGCACTGATTTCAAACTTTGAGGATGTGGTTAAGTCACTTGCGATGAAACAGATCTGCCCATTCCCTGTACCATTCAGTTATATGACCCGCAGGGCATGGGAACTGGGCTAGATCATTACGGCCTGCCACGTGAAGATGAAAGGAAGGAAACAAGTCAGATAAGAGAGAGAACGCACACCCGCTCCGCTTCAGAGGAGTCCTGCCTCCACCGTTTTTTTGGAGGTAAATTAGAAATGGAGAACATTTGGGAAGTTTCCTGTTGACATTGATTGGGGACAATTACCTGTGCAAGCATGAACACACATGCGGGGTGCCACTGCTAATAAAACAGGTGAGTTTTTATACAATTCAGGTCTTTTATTTTCCAGCAAAGGGAACATTCATGTTAAAAGATCATGATATTGGTTATAGAATTAATTGGGCCCATCTTGCTTTCTAAACTTCATTGCTCAGTATTAAGTTCAATGCTGTCATGTAAATTCAGATATCTCAATTGTCCTCCGTATTCTGCAACATTGATGGCACAATGCCAACTATATGTAGAAAGAAAATAATCTCTCAAAATTAATATCAAGTGTATAATTCTCTTAGATGAAGGCTTTCTCCTTGTTAGAATGCTTAGACACATCTTAACTATTTTCTCAGAGTAACATATAAGCCTATCTGCTACTTACAGCCAAGAATCAATAATAAGTATGAAGGAGAGGCTTCTGAAATTTATCCTGTGGCAACAACAGAGAGCTGTTGAGAGTGTTCTTCAAACATTCCCAAGAGCTCTGACCTCATCCTCCCTACCTAAGTCCTTCCTTGGGAATGCAAGCCCAGATGAGAACCCAAGCACAGCCTGCTACGTTGTACCTGGGCTCTGAAAAGGGCAGTGAGTCCCACCCACGTGATAGGAATGAGAAAGACAATCTCCTCACAAGTGTGCAAAGATTCTGGGTATATTTGGATTATATTTATATGTTTCCTCCTAGAAATTATTTCTATTCCTAGAAATATTTATTTAACAGGGTTAATTTTTTTTTTTTTTTTTTTGAGACAAGACATCTTGGGCTAGATCCTGGAAGATCTTGGTTCTTTTTAGGATTTGTTTTATACTATTCATTCCACGTTAGGTAAGTTTCATAAACCTCTTGTGTCAAGGTAAGTCAGACAATTATCCACACCTATTATACCTGTGCCACATGCAGAGTGTGTAAGAATGATCTTTAGTAGGAGGTGGGAGCCATTCAAAGGATATGAGCATCATAGATAGTTTGCTGTACTCAAGAGAATGCACTGTCACAGAAACAAACGTATGAACAGAAACTTATACATTTAGACAATATGTTTAATAGCAAGTGATTTTTGATTATTCTTAACTAAACTGAAAAATTCAGTTCACAATACAGTCTCTTGGCAATTGCCACTTCTAATATTAGCCTGTAGGCTCACACAGGAGTATGTGGCACACACGTTTAATTCCCGGTGACATCAAGAAGTATGTGAAAGATTTTGCACTGTGCCAGACACACAGACGGACTAATCAGATGGTGATTCCACCTCTTTACCTTCCCCACTGAGCATCCTCTTCTCTGTGTGAAGTGTTATACACACAAATGATACATTAGGAAGTGATTTTACCTTGAGAATAGGTTTTGGAAAATAGATATCAAATTGGTGTTTCACCAAAAATGTTTCTATTCTTATTTTTATCTCCATTTTTCTTTCTTTTGCTTTCCTCTATTTCTTACTTGATTTATTTCTTAGTAAATTTATACTTCCCATCAGAAGATAAGATGCCTAGCATTAAACTTCTCTGAGATGGCGAAATAAAAAAATATTAGTTTTCTGCCTTCATGTAGCACCTGACAAGTTAACAGGAAGTGGGAGAAAAGAGCCAGTTTTGAGGAGGATGTATTCAACATCCAAGGAGCTCCAGGGAATATTAGCACATGCACACACACACACACACACACACACACACTATCCTAAAATGTATTTACCAGATTGTACCATTAAAAGATTATTATATTATTATCATCTATGTAGAAAAAAACATACTTTAAATACTTAACCAAATCCTAGTCTTTTAAATGAATAAAACAGAAAGAAAAATAAAGCTGACTTGACTGTATTTCTAGATATAATTAACACTATTTTAAAGTAAAAATAGTGATCCATTCTCTATTCTTAGTCCAACTAATGGTACAGAAGAAAATCTCATACCATCTGAGTGTTCATTTGCAATTTACTTCAACACAGAGACATTAACTCAAAACAGGGATCAGGTCCACAAGCTGCTGATCAAAAGAGGCTAATGGTTCAGGTCTGGAGGCTCATGTTTATGGTCTATGATTCTTTTGGTATTTTGTAAAGAAAATGTCTGAGAGATGTACCAAACCAATGCCAACCAGCTGACAGTTTGATTGTGTTTGAAAGGAGAGTATTTGAAGCAGGAGAAACTCCCTGGTTCAGAGCCAGTTTTTTCCCATAAATACAGACACACATCAGGCACCAGACTCTAGTCTTATGCACATAAGCCCTGAGAAAGGCTGGCTGCTGGTTGTGCAATCAGGGAGGACTGGCTTAGAAGTTCTCCTCCTTTTAATCTGGGCTGGCTTCCTGTAGCAAGAAGGACAGAATACATTTGGCTGTCTGTACCTTTATCAGCAAGTGTTCCCCTTGATTAATTGATTCACCTTGTGTTTCTGCTATCTGATGGTCCAAAACTGAAGCATATATTTCAGATTGCATTCATCTTGTACATTTTCTCTTTATTATATTACTTCAGGATCACAGTTTGCTATAATTGACTAAAATAAAAATCTTGTTCAAGTTGACTTTCAAAACAACATGTTGATATTAAATGTTTAGGATTCAATGTTGTTTTAGTCTACTCAAAACATTTCTTGCCTGTCACCTTCCTTCCCCCGAGTTGATCAAGAATTAAATGGTCAGAAAATGTTTACAACAGGCAGTCTATCGTTTGTCTTCAAGATACATACTATGACTCTACACATGGCCACAGCATGTTTGCAGAGATCCTTACACAAATGCCCGATTGGCATAACTATATGCCAGAGAGGAGTGGGCATGAAAAGAAAAATAACAGACAGCCAGCATGGCTTCTATGTTCCAGAGTATAATGTATAAACATATGTGACTGCTCTTGGGGGAGACTGTCTAGTCACAAGAGCTGTAGCATGGCAGTCTCATTAGGGTTGAGGATAGGGTTATAGAGAGGTTTTGCCAAAGAAATTCAAAGAACAATTAGCCCAAATCACCTCTTAGCACTTAGCCAGTCCCCTGCCCTTCTGGGTGCTACTATTCATTCTCACAAGTGCCTCAGTGGAGGCAAAACATTGTCAGCAACATTTTCATTTTGTGGAAATTTCTTGTCCTTGTCAATGACTCATACCTCCCCGTAAATGTATATTAAAACAGAAATATGACATAACATTGGGGTCACATGTAAATCGAGGTCCAGGCTTAGGAGTAATGATTTTTAATCTGGATATTTATTGTGCATCCAGAAGGCAGAGATATGTTTCTTCACTGATATTTAAAATTAGGGATTTCAAAAGGAAAGAAACAAACGTCTCGATTCATTTTTTCTTATGGATAAGTCCAACATTTTAAGCTATAGCATTTGACAGCATCTTAAACTCAGCAAAATGCATTTCTCCAGCAACACCTTTAGGACAGGGGGAGGAAGGTGTATGCAGGTATGTGTGAGTATGTCTACCTCTTAAAACCAGACATATCATCCCGCCCAATTCTTTCTTAACTAAAAGCATAAGCCATATGACAAGCCACCTTTGTTTCTGAGCAACATTCAGCACGTCTACAATTGACCTCTCCGATCTTCTCCTTTCTCTTTCTTCTTGACTGTTTTGAATGAATCTTCTGTAGACTGCTTGCCAGCAGGGACTCAGCAACACCTGTGTTTATTTAACAAACTAATGCCTTGAAGTTACCATTTTTATTTTCAGCATAAATGTATCTGAAAGGGGTTAATGGCGCCCAGTAGCGCTATTATAATTAAGATTCTGTCTGCATTTTCATAACAAACAAGATTTTCAAATACAATCTGGAAATGCTTTGTGAACAGTTTAGAACACAGTACTAGAGATTACTTTTTAAGGCATAAACAAAAAATGTACTTTGCATCTAATGTGTGGTTATCAGGATAACTAATCACCATCTTTCTTGTTTAGTATAAAAAGAAAAAGCTAGTCTTTTTTTCATGTTGAGTAAGATATCTTTTTTATCTGCATGTGGTTAACCAACAGGGAGAATTATTTATATCTCTATAATGCAATAGATTCTTATGGCACATTCTCTTCCAGTGATCTTAAAAGTGAATACTTAGGTAAGAGGATGTCAAATGGAATAGCTGTTGCTTTAGCGTTTTGACTAATGTTCAAAGCTGAAACTGACATACTAAGAAATAACAAAACCATCTCTGACACCTTTGTCCAATGCACACTTGCCACCTATATTTATTTACAGGTTAGAGATTCGTCAGGGTAGATGAAGCTTCTGCAGAAGACTGTTGAGTGTTGATAAGGCAGGGAATGGCTTTTTCCTCACTTCACAAACAAAGTAAGGAAGGCTTGAGAAATCACTGTGAGATAGCGGGGCTGTTTGCCAGGAGGGGCAGCCAGAAATGCCCTCTCCAGCTGTATCCTTCCCTAATGCTGACACATGAAGTTCTTCATTTTGCAAGTGTCCCCTGAAGTCTAAGTGGTATAGAAAATGTCTCTGATCCCCTTATAAAAATATCCCTTATTTTCATATCTGCCTCAAAACATGTGCAATCAATGTATCACATTACCAGCTGAAGGAGTTTTTCATTTATTTATTTTACCTCTTTGCCCCTCCTCAGAATTTTTGGCAAGAAATAGCTTGAGCAGATGTAGCTTACTGTGGTGATGGTGACTAGGGCAAGAAGAGATAAAGAATAGACCCAAGATACATCCCTTCCCACCTGTCCTCTCTGTGGACTTCTGAGCCTGGATGTGGCATAAATGGGAGAAAGGGGGAGACTTTTAATTGGATGTGATGTGAGGATGTAGTGAATTTTGTAAGAACAAAAGTTAATAAAAATATAATATGCCAAAGTGGCAAGAAAGCATTGAGATTTGCTTTAAATGCTATTGAGAACTAGGAAAGGAAATCTAAGAAATTGCTTAAAATTGGAGCTGGAAGAACAAATATCCAGTCAATGAACTAGCTCTAAGAAGTCATAGTAAAAATAATTTGTGTAGTTTCAATATAAATATGAATATTCATATCTTTATATTATTTTACAAATTAGTATACTTAAAATAATACAAGTTCACAAAGAGTCCTTAGCTTCATCTTCAAACTCAAGCAGACTTTTGAAGCCAAGCACGGTAGTTTAGAGAAACTGCCATAATCGGAAACTATCAAGAGGGCTCATGAGAAAGGTAGAGTGAAAGTCAATAATGAAATGAAAATAATGTAAATTTGAGTTTCTACTCGAGTGTTTACTGTATATTTGTAGGCTAATCACTTAATTCCATGCTTTTTAAATTAGTTATTCATAAAATGAAAAAAAAATGTGCTGAAAGCATTAAATGAAATAAAATAAAATGTGTCTCTCTGGTGATAATTCCATGCAGTTTTCCCTTTTCCTTTTTTTCTTTCTCTTTATGCTCCTTTCTTTCTTTCCTCCCTTTATAGTTTTCCCATTAGTTTTTAGGAATTGTTAGTTATCTTTCCCTTTTCTCTCACTTTTTTCTTCCATTATTACTTGCATTTGAGTACCTTCAACAACTACCTACTTATTAACTCCTTCTTGAAACAAAGAGATCCAATTTGTCTCTAGCCCAAAGGGACTGTCTGCAGGTTACATATCCTAGATAAAGAAATTCTCACTTTTCTGTGAATCTGCTCAAACACTATAGTCCTTAGAACTTGCTTTTTTACAATGATAAAACTCTCACCCTAGATTCCAGGGATAGTGAACACATTCCTACCTCAACTATCAGCCTGTCTTCCTTGAGAATCTTCACATTAACAGTTTAGAATCTCCTTTAGAATCTTCACGTTAACAAGACTAGACCCTTCCTGCTTTTGTCAAACCAATACTTGAGAATAAAAATACTGACATGAAACTTTAGTTGTTTTGTAGTGAAAATGTTAACTTTTCTGAGATGGTGTCCATGACATCAACATTGGAGATAATGAGGTAAGACCCTGCTTTGTCTTTATGGGTTCTAGTTTTTATTGTGGATTTCAGTTCATTCTCACCCAAGTTCATTTCCCTTTCTTGACTGCTGATCTGGCAGATCTATAATAATGTCAAGTACAATTGTCTTCTGTAGATATCTCCACCAGGTCCCACCATTACAAAACCTCTAATCGCTATAATAAATCCTGTTTCTATATTACTTAAAATGGTTCTGCTTCTTCAATGGAATGCTGACTGATAAATTATATGAATCTCTTTTTATATTAATCCTTAAATATTTTATCTTTCTCTTGCTGTGGTGAAAGGGCTTTATTTTCTTTTCAGTTAATCAGGGTTTTAGTTCTAAAGTTCTGCCTTTGAAACTTTTCTGGTGAAGACTTCCTAACAGAGAAGAAAAGTAAATGTTTTTGTACTGAAGCATTCATGGGGTATAGGCAAGATCATAAAGACTTAGTAAGCTTGAAAGTTCCTTTTGAAGTTTTAATTTATCTTAATTTTTTTCTACTTTGTAGCATACAATATATGTTTAAAATTTTACATGTAGTTTCCTCTCCAATCTTTAAATAAAATTAAACTTCTGGAATGATATGTGCCTATTCCAAGATTTCTGGTACTTGGTGGATGATGTGCTGAGCTTCAGATACATTGTAAATAAAATTTGTAGGAACATTTTTAAAAAATAATTTTTGGGTAATCTAAGCCTCCCCAATCTCTGCTGTCATATTATTTCTACTGGACAATGTATTGCTATAGTTATAACTACTTAGAAAATCATCCCACATCTTTCTTTCACATTGTGTGATAAGATACAGATATTGGATATTCAATTAAAGTTATAGTAAATTTTTCATTAAAGAATTTTTTACTTATCTGTTAAAATCACTTTAGGTCCTATTTTTCTATAAGGCTACTAAATCTTAAGGCAATTATGCAATTATAATACATTAATCACTTGCATAAATCATCTGATTTTCTAATAGAAGCAATATCAAAGCTAAGGTTATATTTTACAGAGTACTGTAGACTTATCCTAGTAATTGATGGAAGAAAAAAATCATTTAATCAAGTTACATAAATTCAAGACAAAACAAAAATAAATCAGCACTTGAGAGCTTACTCTCTAACAAGGAAGTGTTCAGAGACAATGAATTGTTCACATAGCTTTTGGTTGTCAATATTGCTGCAGCCTTAAAATATCTAGAAAACAAAAATTTCCCCACAATTCTGTTATCATCTGATGGTAAAATTATGAGAAAAAAACAAAAATAATAAATCTATAACTAAAAGAGATATAATTAAACCTCCATATACAGTATAAAATATTAGATGTTAGTAAGTTTTATCCAGATTAAATTTTTATTTCTGTTGCTACTATTGTTTTTGTTCTATACAAGCCAGCAGTTGTGGTCACACAGAGGCCATTTTAGCACTTTCAAAAAGTAAAAAAAAAGGCATATTCTACATATAACTGCATATAGAATGAGCAAATTTTAAGTTTAAAATGATGATAAAAGTTATGCTCATTTAATACATGTTTTGGAACATTATTTCTAAATTATATGAATAGTCTCATACATCTTAACATAAATTACATGTTATTTAAAAGTACATTATTTCAGATATAGTTCAATTTGAAATCAAGGCAAAAGTTGCAGTGGACTCAACTAGATAAACTTCTTGAGTCACCTAGGCTTAAACCATCCAAGCCTGATGGGACAGCATAGCTATTAGGTTCCAGATTCTAGCTTATTGTTTTGCCATTCTTAAAAGCTGGCCTCCATTAACACATCATGCCACCAGATCTATGTTCCATCTGGTGGGAAAAAGATAAGAAATGAAAGTTATATTTCTTCCCTTTAAGAACATAATTCAATATTTGCATATGTTTCTTCTCTTCACGTCTTAGGAACTGGACAGAAATTAGTTGCATAGCTCATTAGTTGAAAAGAAAGTATGGACTTAAAGTCTACCATGAGCTTAGATAAATCTTGGACATTTTATTACTAGAAAGAAAAAGAAGAGTATAAATATTGGAAGAAAATCAGCAGCTTCTTCTATACCTGCTTATAAATAAATATAGCTAATACATATAACATGCTTAAAAGCATGCATTACCACATATCTGTAACAATAATATCTACAGAATGGGGTAACATTTCTAAGATTCTGTTTATTTTGTTAATGGATTAGCTCTCTTCTTGACAGAATTCCTCTTAGAGAATACAATTCTGCCATCTACCAAGTTTCAAACAGAGAATAAAATGTAAGATGAAAAACCACGGTAGAGTGTAGATTACATAATGTCTAATCTGGAATAGATAGGTATGCAGTGTAACGTGTATTCAGGTAGAACAGATTTTATTCATTTATAGTGTCTGTGAAAATTTGTGTGGTATATTGTTGAAAATAATATAATTAGAACCATGTAAGAAATTGGGTCAAAAGTAAGCAAGTGATACAATAGACAAGATTATTTTACAATACTGATAAATTCATAATTATTGTGATAGTCCAGAAAAGAAAAATAATTAGATATACAAATAAATGAGAGTTTTAAAACTACAGCTCACAAAACATGCCTCAAAGGAGTCAACATGAAAGATAAGAATTTTTCTTTGAGAAATCTACAAAAAATTCTGAAAATCAGAAAAAAAAAATAGTAGAAGTGGACCTGGTGAAATTATGAGGGAAATTATTCATAGAATACCAATTATGCAAAGGACTTAAAAATTGTAATAGCTATTGATAAGTGATAAAACTATTAGTGATAATTATCATTGAAAACATCATATGACTATATATATAACATCATATGTTAATTATAGGGTGGTCAAAGGATGAAGTACTATTAAGGATCAGTCAAGTGTAGAAACCACACTACTAATTTCAACAATGGTATTTTTATTACAGAAGCATTAAGTAATAAAAGAAGAGTAAACCCTGAGTGAGTTTTAAAAAATGTCTAAAGAATATGGGAATAACAGTGAGAGAAGGCAGCCATTCTCTCTAAGCCTGAAGGAGAATATTCAAGGAAGAGAAGAGAAGTCTTTGAAGAAGCATGCCCACGATTGCAATTTTAACATATTGGAGAGGGTATAGCTATGACTCAGTGAATGAAATTTATTGAGGTGCCACAAGCAGGGACTTGAGACTCTGAAACTATTTGCTGGGGTGCTGCCAAAACTCACCAACAGCTGACTTCTAGAATGCTGGCAAGACTGGCTCAAAAGATATCCACTTGGGTGCCAGAAATACTCACTGAAGGGTGTGTGCTGTGAGATTTTATGCATGCCATTGGCCAAGAAAAAGTCATTGGCCTCCAAGCCATAGAAGCAAGAAGAAACACACCCAAACCAAGAAATGAAGCTCCTTTCTCTTATAGTCTTCCTCACATACCCTCTACTGAAAAGATCTGATATTTTGCCAGCTGGCAAAAGAGAAATATTTACAGAGTCTAGCTCCCCTATGACAAGGTAGGGCTAGGAAAGTGGGTTTGAACTAAGAAGCAATAATTTTATAACTATCACAACTGCCAATTTTTTTTTTTGTTTTGGAGGAAGATATACTTTTTGATTTGCTATAGGAAGTGACAGAAAAATATTCTAAAGTATATAAAAATTTAAGTATATGACCTCTAGTTTCAGATCTGAATTTTAAAGAGCTTAGAAACTGTCACTCCTTTACTTAGGAGAAAAAAAATAGATGAAAACAAAAACAAAAACAAAAAACAGAGTGTTAACATTTCATGAACTCATCAGAGAATTTAAGTCACAAGGCATTTCACCATAATAAAATCTAGAAATAGACCTATATCCAAGAAGAAATAGTTGGGATCTTCTCTCTTGAAGCAGAAGCCACTGGAAACATAATGTGGTAGGAAATTTAGATGATAGTCTTAATAAATTGCTGAAGTCAGAAAGAGGATTAGTGTAACAGTCTGACACTCACAGAGACTGCAGTCCTCAGTGTGTGTGGTGGGGAGGCATATTTTTCAGCTCTTACCTTAGGAACCTGACCACTGTCTCATGGTGAAAATCCAAGAAAGTATTTCCCATGGCTTCAGCAAGGGCCAGGGGACATGGTTAAAGTAATCATTGTGAAATATATCTAGAACTTTCTCTACAAAAAAGGCTTACTCTCCAGAGGAAAGGTAGTATAAACAAAAAGAGAAATTCTAAGAAATAAAAGTAGAAATTAGTAAAACATAATGGAAATAAAGCTTTCAACAGGCTCATTCTTAGATTAAACAATCTTTGGTGAGCTGGAAGATAACTCAAAAAATTTTCAAACATAAATAGAAAGGGAAAAAGATTTTTAATGAAGAGCACATTTCAGAGCTATTTTGTAATTTCAAAAAAATGTAGCACACATATAATTGGAATACATAAAGGACAAAAAAAGAGCAGATCTGAAGAAATATTTGATGTAATGTTGGTCAAAGTTTTCCCAAATAAATGACAAACACTAAACTGCAAATCCAGAAAATTTAAAGAACATCACCAGAATAAATACCAAAACAACAAAAACAACAACAACAACAACAATTCAGCAGGAGATATTAAATTGCAAAAAAGTCAAAGTTAAAATATATCCTAAAAATATTAGAGGCACATAGGAAAACAAAGAAAATTGCAATAGGCTTCTCATTAGAAACTATGAAAGAAAGAAGATAATGGAATAAAATAGTTGAACAACAATGCAAAAAGCAATCTAGACATCTATATTCAGTGAAATTGTTCTTCAAAAGAAAAAGAGAAGTAAAAACTTTATTAGACAAACCATGTCTGAAGAAATTCATCAGCAACAGACTTGTGCTGTAAGAGTAGTTAAAAGAAGTTTTTCAGAAGAGAAAAAATGATATAGATCAGAAACATGAGTCTGCATAAAGAAAGGTAGACTATCAGAGAAGGAATAAATGAATATAACTTATAATTTTCTATTCTTTATTTGAAAAATAATTATTTTGTTAAAGCAATAATAGAATGATATATTGGGTGATAGTAACATACAGATAAAATGAATGTCAGTGAAATGAATGTCAGCAATGTCACAAGGGAGAGAACAAAGGAATGGAGAATATTCTGTTATAAGATATTGTACTAAGCATAATCAATATAGTGCTATTAGAATGTGGGCACAGATCAGTTAAAATGTATATTGTAAATTTAGCACAACCAGTAAAAACCACTAAAAAATAGGTATAGTTAATGCACTAAGAGGAGATAAAATGGAATCATATAAATGCTTAATTAAAATTAAACCCACAGAAGGCAGAAAAAAATGCAAAAGAAACAAAGGACAAATGCAATTAATAGAACACAGTTGTATATATTAATAATACTATATCAACAATTATTTTAAATATAAATTTTATAAATATATGAATTAAAAGATGGAGAAAGACAGAGTAGATAAAAAAATATCCAACTTTTTTATTTTGAATAAATCTACTTTAAATTTAAAGCCAAATAATTTAAAAGAAAGAGGATAAAGAACCATTTTAACATTAATCAAATAAAATAAATGTAGCTATATTTTTTTCAGACAAAGCTGACTTGGGAATAAGGAAGGTTATCAGAGATAAAGAGGGGTATAAGAACATGCTAAACAAACAGAACGGAGAAAGAACTTTAATGTATGCAAATTTAAAAAATCATTTAAGGGGGCAGGGTATCCCAAGATAGAATGCAGACTGTGGCAAAAGAATAAAATTGTATTACACATCTACTAAACAACTTAACTGAAGGCTATTTAGAAGAAATATTCTAACCTTATTAACTGTGGAAATGAAAGAAGGCTGTAAGACTAAAGGCAAAAGGAACCATGGAACTGAGCCTAAGAACTGCATTCTGATTGACAAAGTTGCTTCCCATAAGGGTAGGAGGAACAATTCTGAAACCACTGTACATGCATACTAGTTTTGAACAATTAAGCAAAAGATGGCATATGGTGGGAATCAGGTTTCTTACTGCTGAAGTGAGATACAGATAAGAAGACAAGCTAGAATGATCCATGTGGTAAGAGATTACAATTGGAGACATCTTATGAACTCATTTGCAGCTTAATATAGATATAGGTAAAAGTATAAATATAGATGTAGATACATATGTGTATATACATGTGTTAGTATAAACACATATATTTCCCTACTCTCTCCTCTGAGAGGGCCCAGGAACAATAACACCTGGTGGTAGTAAGCATATCTAGCACCCAGAACGTGGTATCTAATACCATATTTTCAAAAAGAAACCATAATTCTTGCAGAAATGGCTGATTCTAGGACAAGCTCAGGACATATACAAGAGTATGGAATACCTTATAGTACCAGAAAAGAAGTATGTGATCAAAACAAAAATACAGTGACAAGAGGATGTCAAAAGGTATTTAAGCTCCCAATGACTAAAGCTGGAAAATTTTGGCAAACAAAATAAATAAAGTCATATTAAATATAAACCAAAGTACACAAATACCCATGAGTCCATACTCACATAAGTAAATGTTTGAATAAATAAATCAAATGGGAGAAAAAATAAATCTTAATGTAAAAGAATTTAAATAATTTTTGTAAATATTCCTCCCTCAAGGAAGTGAACCATAATGCCCCACTCCTAGGTGTAGGCTGCACGTAGTGACTTCCCTCAATGAATTTCATTTGGAAAGGGGGAAAAAAGGGTAACTTACTATAAAGTCTTGATAAATAGTTATATGATGTATAAACTTTAAGATATGAAGGGTTTGGGTCAACCAACTATTGAACACAGAAAACTAGATGAGACTAAAACAATTCCTCTTGGATAGAAATGAAAATAAAATTTACCTGCTACATATCAAAATGTCTGGAGGGTGGCTAACATTTTATTCAGAGGAAGTTTATAGACTTAGGTTCCATTTCATGAAACAAAAATATAACATCAAATTGTATGAAAATAAGCCAGGTGAGAGCACATGAAAGTGTTCACTTTCATATAGTATTGGTTACAATCTAAATTGCTACACTATTATAAATACAGTAATAATGTATAGTTTTAAAAATATGAATACATATTGATCATAGAATTTGAGAGTACATACTTAAAGAATAGATTATTCATAAAATTGGTATTACTGTATTATGATTTGTGAAGAGAAATATGTACAGCAGAATTTTGATAACAAAAAAAATGTAAGCAAGTTAGATGTCCTCTAATATGGAACTTAGTTGTGGTGTATTCAGATTTAGTGACATTATGTGTCAAGAATAAAATAAGCTAGTCCTATATTTATTGTGTAGTGTTTTATATAGTATGTCATTAAAAGTTATTTTTTAAAAGTGATAGCATTTCTGATTAAAAACAAAAGAGAAAGGTAGGGAGAAGAGTTAGAGGGAGAGAGAGGGAGGAAGAGAGAGGGAAAGAAGAAAAAGAACGACTTTGAATAGATATGATTTATTTGGTACTCATCAAGTATGATGAAAACTGGAATTATAGAAGAAATGAAGATTGCTAACCTAAAGTTGGAAGAGCTAGAATGAAGACAAAGAAAATGTTATTTGTCTGCATCAATAAATAAAACAAATATTATTGCCCATAAAATTTTTTAAATAATGTGAAAAAAAATATTTAAAGGAATGGTGATTTCATCTCAAGAAGGTTACAAAAAATGAAATAGGAGTGATGTATGAATAATTATACAAGAAGAAATTAATGAAATAAAAGACCAATTTTGCTCATTCTCAATAATATTTAGGAAAGTGAATATAAAAGCAATATGTCTATAAAGTTTGTTTTGAAAAAACAGATTAAAACAAACATGGAAAGATTTTATCTACATAATTGCAGTGATGAGTACATTGGTGTCTTTTTAATTTTTTTCTGTGCTTTCTTATGTTTTGAAAATATTTCATAATTAAATTGTACAATAAATCTCAATGAAAGGAACATAACCATATATACATATATATATTCATTACATTTGCTCTGTTTGTTTATAATTTTAAGATACATAAACATGTAAAACACAATTTTTATGTTAATTAAGTTTCTGGAATCTCCACCATGAACACTCAAGGAATGTGTGTGTGTATGTGTGTGTGTGTGTGTGTATATATATATATATATACACACATCTCATATGCTTAAAAGAATTTTCTCTGTCACCTCTATTTATATATAAGATACATGCTTATGAAAAACTAAAATTGCTGATTTCTTATTTTGGATAAATTAAAATAAGGGCAATATAATTTTCCCATATTTATTTTTAAACACTTCCAACAACTAAATATTGTCCGATGATAATAACAACAAAAAATAAAATGTGTAAACAGTAACCTGATTATGTTGCACGAAACACAAAATTTTATACGCAATGAAAACAAAGAGCTCAGTGCACATCTCAGAGATTCAGCCTCCAAACATTATAAATATTACTCACTTTACTCTGTACTCTCAAATCTACCTCTACTGGCATCTCCTTTAAAAATATATATTCTTGTCTCTACTTCTAATCGAGAATTGCTGAGCTATGATATTCACGGACGAGGCTAACTAGATCCTTTGAAAATGCCTTCTTCTCACTACTCAGCGCTTCTCTGAAACCTTTTTTTTTTTATTCACTCATGGTTGAATCCCAGAGGAGCTGTTTCAAAACATGCTCAATTTACTCAAGCCCCAGAGTTCACCCCTGCCTCTCTTGTTCCCATCAGATGACTCTGTCATCTATTTAAGTCAGATTAAGCCTGGAGGGTTTGAACTTCCTAACTCCCTGTAGCTAGTACCTGAAAGGAACAAAGAGATGCCCTGGAGAAAATAAAGTTAGAGTAGTTAAATTCAAACACAATGGTTAATAGATATAACTAACATTTAATTTATACTTCTCACCTCTATTTTTCCACTGTTAACTTTCTGTCTTTTCCTGCTTCTCTCTCTTTTCACGTTGTATTGAAAACTGTTTTAAAAAGCATCACACATAAAGGAAATTACTATAGGAAATTCTTTGAAAGTTAGCATAAAGTGAAATCAAACGAATCACTGGAAAAATGTACAGAAGTGGTTTACAGGGTATATGTTTACTTCAGAGAAGACAAATATTTGTCCAAATATTGTCATCAGTGGTAGTGCTGCTGCTGCTAATACTGCTGCTGCTGCTGCTAAGAAGTAAGATTGAGACCTCTAACTTTTAATTATTTTCTTTAATCTTCTCAACATCGCAATGAGATGGTATTATTATTATTACCCCATAGTACAATAGAAGAAATGGGGATTTTACTCGTTCTAAGAAATAAAGTTGCCAAGTGATGAAGATTCAAATTCAGTTCTGTTTGCTCTCATAACTCGATGCTTATCTCTTAGCTGTACTGCCTTGTTAATCACATATTCACACCTAAAATCTGACTAAGACCTTGCTTAAATTTAATAAATTCAAGTAATGAAACTTCACACGTACTACCTGAGGAAGATGTTTCAATTGCATGACATAAAAGTAAAAAATATATATATATTTAATGAAGTGACAGTGAGAAAAAATTCCCAGGATTGCAGCAGAAAATGTGTCTGCCTGAAAAGAAGAGGAAAGAAACACATTTACAAAGAATTTAGCAAATGCACCAGGCATGCATTTTAGTACAGGACCTTTCTTTACCGTGCTACTTTCTTTCTGTCTTGCTTGTTTTCTTCATGCTTGGTATTACTTTTATGCTTACAGACCTGGAATTTCTATTATTGATTACTCTAGGTTTTGGGTAACATCATCCTTGTATATGTTGTAAATCATGAATCTTAATATTTGTTACAAAGTATATTTGTCTGTATCTTAAGAAAGCAAAGCTGGGAATCTGAGTCTAAATGGGTTATCCATTTGTTATTAAGTGCAGATTTAAAGCTTGTTAAATGATGTTTGACATATGTCATTGCTCTCTGTTGAACATGCTGTTAATTAGCTTAAAAATCACATGGACTCCTGCTTATGGCTTCCTGTTATGAAAAGCAACACATTGCTTTTTTTAACCTGTACTTACAGTGTTTTGATTTAAAAAGGTTTTATGTACATATCTTCAGTCATGTTTCCTGAATTAAAATTATAAATACCAGACCTTTTTACTTGCTTTTCTCGAAACCTCTTATAAAGTCCTATTTATTCCCTTTGATGTTTGCGAAGTTCTGTGCATTCCTTTCATCTCTTGTAAAATGATGAACAGAGTGTTAGAGTAAGATTCAGAAAACCTGGGATGGGTAAAATTTTGCCACCAAGTAATTGTAATTTCTTTTGTCAATTACTGCACTTCTTTGGGACTCAATTTACTTGTGCCTGAAGAGGATATGGTACTGAACAAATTGAAACAATTATATTTCTAAATTTCTTTTCTTAATAGCCATGTACTAAAACATTATTTACATTTATATTTTTTTCAAGAAAAGAAGACTAGATTCAAAATCAAGACTCAGCTCAGGCATTTTCTCTCCAAGAAAGCCAAGTTTGCGATTTGTCTCCCTATCCTATGTTTCTCAATCTCCCTAGTCCTTAACATAGATCAAAACTATTCCCTTATTTTAAATTGAAAGTTCCTGAAAAGTACAAGGCTTTCTCACCATTCCTCTGCTTCCTTCTATCTATCAACATTAGGCAAATTTTTTATTTCTATCTGCCTTGCATATCTTTCCTAGTGAAATTGCTTGATTCTCAGTCCATGCAATTCCTCCCCACTGTCACTCAAGGGACTCCACACTCATAATCAGACTCTTTCTCCCCTTTTGAATTTCAAGTAATAATGTAGCTATGAAGCAAGCAGAACCTGCCAACCAATGCTTATACCCTCCACAATTGTTTCTGAGTAATGCTCTTTGAGACCAGGATCTGTCTAAAATCCTGGCTTCCATCTTATCCATCTTAGTCATTTAGTTCTTCCGTTGATTCTGAGAGGAACTGAGTGTTGTCATAATAAACTTTTCTTCTTAAATTAAACACACACCGGCATGTACTCAAAGAAATATATTTGATTTTCTACTAAGGACAGATCCAGATTTTTGAGGCTAAAGCTTGTATAATTTTGGAGTTTCATTTTAAGACAAAGAATTTCAGTTGTAAAGAGTGAACACAAAATTAGGTAGAAAATTGGATATATGTAGAGATTGTATATATACACATATAGTATATAAGTGCAAATTTTAAACTTACAAATCTTAAAAAGCTAACAAAAACCACAAAAATCAGAAATTGGTGGTTTACTAATTTTTTTCCTGACATAATTTTTTAATATTTGGTTTTATGTGCCTTTTGGTCATATGTTTATTTGATTATAACCTCTTTCTAGAACAATTTTTAAAATTATATCTACCATATTCATAGTGAGAATGGAAAGATAACTCAGTTTTCTATACATCATGGTTGATTGAATTTTTAAATTATTATAATTGACCATGTAGACAAGTTTCAGCGCAAACATGTTTTAGTAAAGTCACATAAATTTTACCATTGTCAATTTTGGGATTTAATTTATTTCAGAGCATTTAGTATGTGCATGCATTGACAAAACATAAGTTTTCTGATTTTCTGATGCAAATTACCAGTTTTGCATCAAAGTCTGCATTGTACTGGCATATTATAAATTTTATCCTTTTGTTGATATTAATATTTTTGTAAAATCAGCAAAATAAAACTCTTACCATATGTTCACATAATTTTTTTGATAATGTACATTATCAATAATCTATATAATACTATTTTGAAGTATCTGTTTCTCATAATAAATTATTGCTTTGGTAAAATACAAACATTTGTATTACAATTTCTTTTTTAGTATCAGAATAGTGTCTATTGGTTTCACCACTCATATTTATAATTTGTATTTCATATTCAACTAATTTTTTTTTAAAATTGTCTCAATTACATAATAAATCTAAGGTGATAAAAGAAAGCACACACATCTATGTCCAAATAAGGGTCTATAAGTTCTTTCCTGTTTCACTGAAATGTTCCAAAACATCTTTCTACTGAAGAAGATATATAAAAATCTTACAAATATGTCATTTCCATTAAGAAAGAAAAGTAAAATTTGTTACACATTTTGTATGTCCCCCAACTTTTTAATATGTTCTTGACAAAAGATAACTTGCTTTTGACTAGATATCAATGAAAACGAAACTCCACTGAAATTTTACACATCAGATCCTTTTGCGCAGGCTAACTTCTAGTTCCATATATTTAAAACATTTATCTATCCTATTAAGATAGGTAATGCTGGGCACTATGGGACATATACCTTTGTATATAATAAGCATGAGTCAGCATAGATAAGGCCAGTGGTAACTAGTGGTACATGGAACTTATTGTGAGCCAAATAACCATCATTGGACTACATGTATACTCAAACTCACCTTTTTGGCAAATTCTAAGATTTCCTATATCCACTTCACTGGCACCTGGCATGAAAGGAAGTACAACCTAGGAGAAGCTTGGGTGGTAAACATTAAGGTCTTGATTAGTAACCATAAAACTACCTTACCTTTAGATATTTTATGAAAGCACAACTATTTGAACACACTGGTAGGGACTCTCCCAGGTCTTACAAGTTGGAGTCCTTGAATCTTATGCTTCATTAACTCCACAGGGAATCCTTGGGATAAAGTTGGTGCTAAATGATATGATTGTTTTTTGTTTTTAAAAGGAAGAAAGAGTACATAGTATGCTAAGCACGTTTGAAGAGAATGTGACAGCCAGAGAGAGAGAAACCATCGCACTGTACTTTTCATTTATAAACAGATTTCTTTTGGGGGATTTGATTGAATGGGATCTTCATTAATTACATCAGTGGGGATGACTACTATGGGAGTAGGCAATTCTCTAACATGGTGTTTGGGATACAGCTCTGTTTCTAAAGCAGCAGCAGAGGCCACCTCATTATTCGTGAGAAGTGGTTGAAAAGAATTACAAAGTCCAGTGAATGAGGTACATCAAGGCAGAGTGCATCAGCCATACCTTCAGGCATTTTTTGCTGTTTAATCTATTTTCATTTTCCTTGACTTTGACAAATTGAAGGATTAAGCACCTAATACCAATTGTTCTACAGATTTTGAAAAGAATAAGGTACCATATCAGAAAGCACTTAAAAAAATCTCCTATAAATGACAATTGTATTTAAAAGCAAATGATAATAAAGTCACCATTCTCTTTTAGTCTTACCACACATTTACTTGAATTTAAACTCTAATATTTGATACCTTTACAGTATTTCTTACTATCCCAACTTTCTACCAGCTTGCCCTCTTCCCAATTGTAGCTAATATTTCACATTAAATTATGTCATCTGAACAATCATATTTGCCATATTTGTAAATTAAATTTAGAAATGTTTAAGTAACTGATTTTTGGAAATTGAAGCAATTCATCTTCCTTTTTAAAAAACAAATCATAACCATAATAGTATAAATTTAAATTTTTAATTTTAGATTTGTGCACGTATATGTGACGTGGTTTAAAAAAAACAGTAAAAAACTGCTTTAATCTGTGCACACCAACCTGAACATATTATAACATCAATTAAATTTCTGCAGAATCATCAGAGACAGGATTTCTCATCGTGCTATTAAGGACAACACTACATAAAATATGTGGCCATAAAATGTGGGATTTTTTTCTCATTCTAATACACAGGAAATAAATATATGTTACATTCCCTTCCCCATATCAGAACATGGAAATAGATATGGAAAATTACTTAAATCCTAAAATTTCAATAGTGAACTAAAACATAATGGTATTGCTTAATTTATCTGTAAATCTCCAAAACTCTGATCATAGCCAAATTAAACGGGGAAACTGCTAAAGTATGTTAAGAGATTCAAAACAAATTCCTGAAAATATTCATTCTATCTCTAGAGCATTTCCTGTGACACATAGGAGATTTAATTCTTCAGTCTTTCTCGGCCTGTCTGCACCACTATCAGTGCAGGCGTATACTTACACACACACACACACACACACACACACGCACACCTACAAATAATGATATTTATGTACGTTAACTCACATCTTTAATTGAAATCTCTCCTCTCTTCCTGTTAACCATAGAATGGCCACCCACAATGCTTGTTCAATTCCAGAAGTTTCCTGCTCATTTAAGCAGGATCCTGGAGGCAGAATTCATGGGGGATTAACACTCTAAAGCATCCTTTCACCATGAATCTCAAGTCATTTTGCACATTTTAATTCAATCTTGGAAAGCCACAGAGAGGAAGTTAACTGCCAGGCGTGTTTTTTTGGAAAGGTTCTCTTAAATAGGGATTCAAGTAGATTGAGTATATTTAATTTAAGCATACCAAATCAAATATAAGGCATTTAAAAAGATGAAATGTTTAAATTTCAACCTAAAAAATTACTTTTTAGAAGAGGTAGCATAAAAACCTTAAACAAGGTTGTAATCAGCTATTTCAAGCAAAATACACAGCTTTACAAATAAACGTTTAATTTAAATGACTGCTGATATAGGCTAAAAGAAGAAAATCATAATGGAGCCTAAATCCTTTTATGATTAAAATCTAAAATGCACATTTTTTCACATGGCTTAGAACATAGGGGTCAACAAGATTCTTTCATTATATGAATGCAAGAATTTAACACACTGTAAATATAAATGAAAGCTATATTTATTTTATCCTCTCTTACAATACATACCACAAAATATGTTTTCAAGTAAAACAAAAAAAAAAATAAATGCTTTCTAAGGTATATATTATATTACAGGGATAAACTATCCTCTATACTTTTCCCAAGAGCATTAGAAATTTTATTTAACATATGAGGATGTAACTTTAGGAAATTAGACTAAAAATGTTAATATCCCAAATTGAGACCAGAGTGCTGAGGCTTGATAAGGTCGCATACCCTGTCAAGTTCCAGGCAGTGACCAAAGCAGCCAAAATCTAATTTATTTTAAAGATAAATGTCTTCAGGAAGTGACCCACTCCAAAGTGACTTCTCTACTTCTCCATAGTTCAAATGTGAAAAAGGTTTAAGGAAGGCTAAAAAAAAAAAAAACAATAAATACAAATAATTATATTTGAATATATTTTAAATTATAATTTTAAAATTTTTAAGGAAAGAAAAAAATAAGATTGTTTTCTGAGCAATTAGAAGATTCCTCAATAAAATACCCCTGTGTGTGTATATGTGTGTGTCCACAATCAAGTCATAAAAATGAAATTATGGCATGGGAAAATGAATCAGTTCAGGTGACTGTATACCATAATTTATATATCTTTAAATATGGTTACACTACTTACATGACATCAATTATTCTTTCCTGATGTGACAAACATTCAACAAAAATATGAGAAATAATTAAAATAATCAAAATACACACACACATATATATATATATATATATAAAATACATAATATCATAATATATATATATTCATTCAATGTTTTAGCATACTAATAGAGTTTTACATTCATTACTACCATCAATTTTCAAACATCTTTATCACCTTGAAAAGAAACTTTATATCCATTAGCAGTTTTAACCAATAAAATTTTTAAACCAATTTCTGTATATTCCCACTTTTGGTCTTTCAGTTTTAACCATTCAGGTTTTCTAATTGTGCATCCTTTTTGTTTGCTTTTCTTTTATTGAGCATGAAATGATGTGATGTCACAATCTAGTGGCATCAGATTCCATCTCTATAGGCAAATGGCCTGTGTTTAAATCCTGGTTACATTCCATAAAAGTCTAGCCTCTGGAAAATTATTAAAATTTTTTGTGCCTCAGCTTTCTCACCCACATAGAATGGGAATGAAGGGAATAATAATAACTTCATCGTAGCATTATAACATCTGGGATGATAAAATTAAATAAGAACCTAAAGTATTTGAACAGTTTCTAGTATATATCTTGCTATTTTCACCAATGCAAATAGCTTTAGATTCCAGTTCATTAAGAAAAAATAGTTGTATTATCAAATTTCAGCTATAATAAACTTGGAAAGGAAAAATTCATCTGTTTCAAATTGTGAATTTTTTAATGTAAAAAAAATAAGATAATTTTCTCAGTAGGACACATGAAATAATTCTAAGTTCTTCTTGAATTATTTAAATCAGGCTAAAAGTGGATATCAATTGAAAATATAAAAATATCTATTTCTGTGACATTCAATTCAGTTTATCACTCAGAAACATGTGAATGATAATTTTTAAAATCAGAAGTGTCTATTCACAATGCAGATAAGTGCTATGTTAGAGAATCGGTCAACACATATTTATTGTGAACAACAGTGAGCATATTGGTCATAAAGGCAGTTGCTAGAATTATCCTCAGGTGGATCAAATTAACTTCATCCGGCAGGATGTCAGTCACTGCTGGAATGCCCACATTTGTGTATATTATGTCGCCTTTGGAAGTCAGAAGACGTCTCCATGAAGTCCCACGCACAGCAGACATGACACTGTACCCAGCCCCTCTCCCCACTTCACACCAGCATGAACTCACTGAACTTTGGTTGAACTTCCCCGCTCTGTCGAGTACATTTTTAATGCGATCTATCCTATTTCAGCCTAATTTGTATTTTATTTCACAGTCTTGCCATTTAACACAAGCCCATCAAGACAGATTTGAGGGCAACAGCTAATCTTCAACCTAAATGATGCCATGCCTCCTACCAAGGACACACTTGCTGTTCCTGAGACATGTTCTTAGAGAAGGAGAATGGGCAAACGTCTTTATTTTACTCTATTCTTCTGAATTGTTGTCTTCTTTTACAGTAAAAAACAACTGACATATTGTTTTTGCAATTTTTAAAACTTTTTTTTCTCCATTATAAGAATCATATATTTGTTCAACAACACACAGCCAAGATGATATGGCCAATAGTGTCTATCTCCAAGAAATAATGTTTTCATTTAAGACTTACCAGTAGTACATTTTTTGCAGACTTGTCAATGACAGATTGTATGTGAAGGCAACTTTCTTGTCAATTAGGGTAACATGCCTAAGAGATTTATAATTTTGTATTTTAAAAGAGGATTCTTTGCATACCAAAATACAAGCTACCATTAACCCAATCATAGGGAAGATAAATCTTAGCAGGGCAATCATTTTTTGAAGTTCAGATGGCCACACATAAATTCTTTCCTTGGATTCAGCACATTTTTTAGTTATCTGCTAGGAACATTAAGGCTGTCAGTATAGACCAGCTTTTTCAGGGAGGTGGGGGAACATTCTTTCTTTTCTCTTCAAATATATTTCAAATTAATTTTGTTTGGATAGGCCTTTTGGAATAGTCACTACTTATTTCCAAAGTGCTTCTGGAAATCTGACTTCTAATTAAATATAAATTGTATAGCATAAAGGTATTCCATAAAGGATCTAAAATTTTAGACTTGAATTTAAGCAGCACCCTATAAACATTTCTGAATCCATTTGCTAAATTAATATTATTTATAGTATACACAAGGCCTTGTAGAAACTACAATGATAAATAAGATAGGGTCCTTTTTCCTATAAGTTTATAGAAATTTAGAGCAGATAACAATAATCATTGTTATTTACTAAATATTTACTAAACATCTATCATTGTGGGTTGCAAATGTAAGACATTGACTTGAGTACACAGTATTATTTGTACAAAATTGGCCTAGTGCAGGTCAAATAATTTTAGTGAGCACCTACTATGTAATGAGCACAGTGAATATGCATGGTGCCACTTGAGAATTCTTGCCGTTACAGAGCGTACACAACTAAGTGCTCTAAGAAAGGAATAGCCAGGTTTACAGTACGAGTTGAAGAGCAAGGCAAGATTATTTTATTTTGTTTAGATGAGGCAGGATTTGAAGAAAGATTTATGTTTGGAAATGCAGATAGAAGAGAGAGAAGAAAACGACAGCATCTGCATTACTATTATCTCAAGGTATAGAAAGAGGTCGTTGTTAACGAGAACTTCTAAGGATGAGGAAATGTTGTCAAAGTTTGTAGTTTATATTTGTTATTCTTGTACTAAACTACTAATTCCAGCCAAGATCACATACAGAAGTATTAAAATAATAAAACAGAGCTATTTTTATTATATTTATAGACTCATTGAAACTAAGAGAGAGGGAAAAACGATGTGAGTCAACCAAACCCAAAATGATCTGAGAGATGGCCAATTAGCAATCACTGCTGCAAAACTGTCCATTTATAATCCACATGTATTAACAATGTAGCCAAAATTAGCCTGAAAATGTAATGTGGTTTAGAAATTGCCAGAGCAAAAATAGTAAAATAGAATTGTTTGCCCTCCATATTCTAAATAATACAGTCCTGATTCTTAGGAATTTGTCCAAAAGACTATGGGAAATGTAGATACTTGCAATCATAGTTATGATAGCTGACAATGCTCTATGACCAGTCAACAGATATTTTTTGGTGTGTATACATCGAACATGTTGCTGCATAACACAATCCTATAGGAATGTAAGTACTTTGAAATAAAAGTTCAAAATCTGTGTTTTCTTGGTCATTATCTATATTTTAACAATGGCATCTTGGGGTAGCAGAGGACTTTTCAGTTTTCATTTAATTGTAACAAATCGTTTTTATTTTTACCTTCAATCTTTTCTTCTGAATAATAACTGTTAGGAAGAACTGAAAGCAAAAGAGAAGAGAGATGCCATCTTTTTCACTCCAGTGATGTCTGCATTTCATTGACAAGGAGATTCCCATCTTTGGTTCTCATTTCCTTTCTAGAGAGTTGGGGGCTTCACTGGTGTAGGCAGCACCATATAATTGCAAGTGTAAGTGCTATGATAATTATTATAATTACTATTATTATAATGATGTGGGCCTCCTGAAGTAAGAAATGAGTTTCTGAGTAATGAAAATGATTTTATAATCTAACGGGCAAAAGTTATTTAGCTATCTATTTGCTTTAACTCTCTGATCACCAAAATGGCAACTTTTAAAGACAGTCAAATCTCTCAACACAGAAAAATTTTGCAAATGTATTATCTTGAATTGATATGGATATGTCTTTGATATTAGTTTTGATTGTCAGACCACAGTTTCCCTTGTGCTGTTTATCTTCATTAGTATTTTTTTTATTATTACATATGCAAAAATATAGATACAAAAAAAAAACAAATGTAAAACATAACTCCACTGAACAAGATAACCCGTGTTTACAGAGATTTCTTGATTTATTAACAGCCAATTATCTTTTGGAGAAAACAAATCTAGGTTTCAGTTGGCCACTTTAAACTCATCTTTGAGGTTATAAGTACTTGTGGATAGGATTTATATGTTTCTTGAATTTCAGCATAAGTAAAACTTCAGAAATCTTAGTTATTTATAATCATCAATAATCCTGTATTTATGATAATGAGTAGAATAAAAATTCTATTGCTATACCATGGAATAAAAAGGTCTTGGTTGATATAGATAGCAGATAGGGAAAATAAAGTTACCTTCAGTTTAGAATGAAATACATTTTCTTCCCAGATATATCATCTTGTGCCTGAGTTTAAGAGAAGGGTCAGAAAATACTTGAAGATTGTACATATATAGAAACAAATGATAAACTAGAGCAGGATCCATATTTGAAATGCTATACCAAAAGTCCTCTTCAGTATAGTACTCTTTTTAGTCTTACTGCATAAATGTGACCTAAGTATATAAAATACTTAAGAAAATAGAGAAATGATTGGCAAAAGAATTACAATCACGTGAAAAATGCTACTATATATCTTGCTTTTTTTTAAAAAAAATCAGTGTTTATACTTTTCACCTTCCAGTTGTTAAAGCAGTATAAATTGTATCATGTTGGCCATTAGCATTTACATTAAGAAGTGACAACCACTACTAATATTTTAAAACAAGATAAAGTCCATACAAGTTTTGCAAACTTCATAATTATTTTTTTAAAGAGAGCGTGACTTTGAACTGATCTAGATAATAGTACGTACACTTTCTAGTCCATCTTTCTATTCATCTGTGAGGAAAAAAGAGTGTTTTTCTATCTGTATGACCAGCAATTAGATCATTTTTATTTAATCCGTCAAAACTGATAGATAGGGGTAATAAAGTACCACTGTGAGATAATCTACAGTCCATCAAAGAATCACAAAAAAGCTAGTAAATTGCAGGCACTTACACTTTTGTATTTGAGTAAGCCATTTATTGAGAATGTTCAGTAAACTCCAAATCACATCAGTTCTAGAATCAACTGCTCAATCATTTAGAAAAAAATCTTGTTTCTAAAGTCCCTTGGCATTTTCTGGCCCCCAATAAATTGGAAGATCATTACTGAGCAGTGCATCAAAATGCATTCACTCAGAATCTTTCTTCTCCTTTCTTGTTCTTCCTGGTTGGAGAAGCTGACACAAAAGACATTTCCAAGAACATCTGTCTAATCTGTATGTATGGCCACCACAAGGTGACACTATTTTCTTGAAGACAAATTGCCCTGCGCAAGTCAGTTGAAATTTAGAGGGGGTAGAGGGAGAAAAAGGTTTTGGACGGCTAATCCAGAAAATAAACACAGAATTTTAATTTCCTTTAATTTCCTGCTCATAGAAAATTAAGAAGTGCTAAATAATCTTCACTGAATTAAAAAACAAAATTCTAGCCTTAAGTAGTGATTTTCTGTTGATGAAATTCTTATAGACCCCTAAGAAAGTAGAAACAAACAAACAAACAAACAAACAAAACCCCAAAACCTGAATTGAAAGGCAATTAAATCATAAAAGCCCAGCATTGCTTTAGATTTAAAATTTTTCTTACCTGGAAAATGGTTAAATCTACTATCGGTTAGCACTTTTGTACATCACAAACTATCTTACAATCTATAAAGATATTAGCTGATAGATATCTTAACAATAGAGACCCCTACATGTTTTTTTTTTTTTTTATTAATATGGAACCAATGTATTGTACCTATTCAGTTTAGAGCTGAAGTTATGAGACGAAGTTAGTAAAAGGAGTTGAAGGCCAGACTTGGGTCTGCTAGGCCAGACGACTCCGATCTGTTCTGTGACCTCTGGCACCACTCTACCTTCATTTTGCTTATAAATATTAACACCGTTTACTTTTTCATTGTGCTCTTCAAAACTCACAACTCATTTTCAGCCCCTACAGCATTGTGATAATTATATTTTTTGGTCACTGCCCATTCTTTTTATATGCAGCTCTAATTTTATAAATCGTTTTTACTATACTATTGTTTAATATCATCTGTTCATATCTTCTCTTTATCTTGACCCTGTCTAAAACTAGACAGAGTATCTTCTGATCATTCTTACTTGTGAATTAACTCATCCTCACAGAATATACAAGACTGTCTTCCATGTGAATCTGGCTTTTAAGAGGCTTCACCATAAACTGGAAGGCATAAGACAAAATTTAGAGACAGATAAATTTGGGTGACTGTCCCATCTCAGATGGGTTACTTCTCAAATTTAGGAAAGTCACTAAATTCCTGAGTTTTTATCTTTTCATTTGCAAAATGATTTTAATGATTTTTTTTAAAAGCTGTCTTATATATAGAAGGAATACACATGATGTATGATAGTAACTGTTATCCTTTTTGTTTATCCCTTTTTCTGGACACTTCTTTAAGTATAAATTTCTATGTGTTTCATTAGAAGCATTGTGTGTAATAACGGCTCTGAGTGGAAGTTTCGGCAAAAGTTATCATAGTGTTACACTTCTGGGATTTACACTGTAGAATGAGACATTATTTTCTCTTGTTTGTTTTCTGCACTATTTTCAAAATAGATTATCAGGATGCTGGAGGAAATGAGCTTACATGGAAGAATCTCGTTCATTTTATATTAGCATCTCCTTCACTCTCTGTGAAACACACCAGGCCACACCATGCACTGCTGCTTCAAGATCTTGCACGAAGTGTTCCCCCTTCCTGTCTGGCCTTTTCCCCCCAAATACTCATGGCTCAAACTCTTTTCACTTTCAGCTCATTATCTAATTATTATGCAGTGGGGTGCTCTTCCTTTAAAATGGCCACTGCATCGTCTTCTTTGATCACTGAACAGCGCTTCTCCCTTTCTCAGGTGTTGCCTATTGCAGACTGACTTGTGTGTTGTCTGTCTGCCCCATCAGCCTATTTACTCCTGTCAGGGCAGGGCTTTTGGTCTGTGCTGTGCCTAGGAAAGTGCTAGGTATGGGTTAGGTGCTCAGTCATAACCTGCGGACTACAAGAGTGAATTGATATGTCCAACTAAATGAGTCGACTTACTAAGCACAGTTCTTCTAGGGCTAGGAATCTCTACTGTAGACTTTTAGACCCAGATTCAACTAAACTTGATGCACTGCTTCAAACATTTTCAGTAGATAGAAAAAAATAATAATTGGAAATCTCTATTGTTTGTAATATTTTTCTTTTTCTGAAGGGCAAAAATTAAATTAAATGTAAACATAATATTTGCCATAAAATTAAAAATAATTTTCCTAGTTTACACTAAAGAGGGAAAGTAATTCAATTCAGCAGAGGCAAATAGATGACTCCCTAAAAAGTCTTCTTGTATTCTTCATAAATTTGCTTTCTACTTTTGATTCTTGTCTAGGGTTATATACCTAATATATTGCTCCAACTATAAAAGTTAAGAAAAAATATTCACATCAAAAACCCCACTGTGTTTCCAGATATTATTTATTTTTCATGATAAAAATAACTTCTAAAGATTTTATTTAAATTTTTATGTATGCCTAGGCTAAAAAATACTCTGACTGTAATGGCACTGTTGCTAATGGGATCTTCACACTAATTCCATGCACACAAGGAGAAGAATGAAATGGAAATAATGACTCAATGTAATTTGTAGCTCAATGTGAAATCTTTTGGCAGGATGTGTGTTCCTGTATCCCATAAACAGAGTTAAAAGCTGCATTGTATTTATATCCAGAGGGACCAAACTAATGTATTAGCAAATTATAATAAGTGGAAAAATGGAAAGAGGGAGCTAATGTTGGCAACTAAGAATCACAGAAATCAGAGAAGTGCCCGTTATATGTTGGTTTCTAGACTAATGGGTGCTAGAGTTAGCTAACAACAGGCAAATTACTTAAACGTAGTAATAACTGAATTTTAAAAGCAAAATTAATCTAAATAACCCTTTTAAGCTTGAGTTACTTACCATTAAGTGTAGTGCATTGTAAGTTTTGATGCCCTGAGGTTTCTTTGGTTATTAAAGATGTAAAGTGTTGGAAATCAATAGGACACATTGGTCTCATTATTCTTCTAATCCATAGCTAGAGATACCAATAAGATGACTATTAAAACTCTAATTATATTTATTCATTCATTATAATGTCATATATAGGTATGAATAGGATGTATCTGAAACACATAAATAAGAAATATACAATATAAAATTAAATGTCAATAAAACAAATATTTACTATTTTTTCCCAGGCCTGTGGCTGATGCCATGCTGCAAACAAGGAAACTCACTGATTGCTTAATTTGAGGAAGCATACTAAAATGTATGTTGGCCTCATCCTTGACTGGGGCACTGTGTTGACCAGAAATATACTCCTCTCTTTTTCTCTAAAGCATGTACTTGCTGACATATAGTTTCCATTTACTTTTTCATGACTAAAGCTGTCTACAAATATTTGATACTTGCTCTCATTCTGAGCATAGGTAAGATTGGCCTTTCCCATTGAATACAATTTTTACTTGATCATGTGTCTGGCATTAGCAAATAGAATATAAATAGAACTAATGGGTGTCATCTACCATGAAGAGTTTTAAAGAGCCAGCACATATTTTGCCAAATGCAAAGGATTCTTTTTTTCAATCTACAAGGGTAAAAATTATTCTTCAGCCTGGGTTCTGCAGAATAGATTGACAAAATGTGAAGCTGAGCTCCTTCCAAACTTCGATGCTCATAGTATGAGTGAAAAATAGACCTTTCTTGGTTTAAGCCAATGATGTAGTAGTATTGTTTCTTATCTCCACATAACTTCATTTCTCCTAAATGATTTAGTTACATCAGATTATCCAGATTTTGCCCAGAAACTTCTCAAAATTCTCTCAGTCCTTCTTTTTCTTGCCTTTTCTTCAATTACTCCCACACTTTGTTCTATATTGTTGAGCTAAAAATACATCATGATAACTGCCAGGCATATTAATTATGCTTATAACTGACCAATCTACTGAAGGCATTTTAGAAGGTCAGTAAACAGATTTATTATTCATCATTCAAGAAATACCAAAGTAATTCAAAAGGCCACATCAGAATCTCAAGAAAGCTTTTTATTTTCTCTATTTCCCTAACTAAAAACTTTTCCTAAATCATCAAATTTTAATATGTACAAGGCTATATTTTTCTTACTTGTATATGTTTTTTTTTTTCGTTTGAACAGATAAAGTAGCATACCGATTATGTTTACAGATTTGGAAAATATATTATTTTCTGATTCATAGTGATATATTTTCATCGAATAATTCTTTCAGCAATATTTGTGTGCCTTCTATATTTCAGGCACTTGCCTAGGCAGTAACCAAATTAGATACCGCTTCTGCCTTCATAGAATGAACTGTCTAGAACAAGTGAGAGTCATTAAATAAATAGATATACATTCTGTCAAGTGATGATAAATGCTATGAAAAAAAATAGCATGGTAAGGAAAAAATGAATCTCCATTATATGGCATAGGAGAAAGAATAGAATAGCTCTTTTATAAAAATCATTTAGGTAACTTCTGTCATTAAGCCAACTTTTGAAGAAAAGAGTTTGGAAATTCTAAAATTTTGGGGAAGCACAAATGAATACATAAAACAAATTTAGAAAAATTAAAAAAAGAACATAAAGTAAAATTTAATAAATAATAAATCTATTTTATTAAGAATATATCATTAAAATGTTTTATTTATATTAATACTTTTCTATTAAAAAGGCTGGAGTACAGGCTAAACTCTTGACACTGGATGACTCTTAAAGAAGGAATAATGAGAAACATTTCTATTTTGCTTTTTACATTTCATATTAATGAATATTTAGACTAAAAACTCATAAGGGTTGAAAATATTCTTCTGCAGGGTAATCATCAATGGCTTTATAGCATTTAATAATACAGCTAATTAGCTAAAGCAAAATTTATTTTATTAAGCTACCATTATTGGATATTTAATCTTTTCAATTTGGGGGTGAATAATATAATTTTAATGTTTTCATGATAAATATATAATATACCAGCTACATTACAAGTTAATTAGACTTTCATGGGCTATCTTGATAATATATAGTTTTGTATTCTATGGGAAAATTGTTTTATGTATTCCAAACTATTTATGTAAAAAGTAACCTTTGAAGCATAATACGTGTTTTACTTGTATGCTCTCTCTATAATTATTTGCACAACTTGAGTCACTTCTATATATTGCTTGAATATGGATTTGATATTTTTGTTAACCTTTAAATGTATTGGGCCACTTTGAACATTATATGAAGCAATAAGTGTTGTTTCTAAAATATTTTTAGTAGTGAATAATTAATAATAATTTAAACACTCAAACCACTATTGGGAGAAGAAGCAGGAGGTAAACTGAGAAAATACATCAAGGAAGTCCATGACTGAGGCAACCGTGTGGCATGGGAGCTTCAAGATACTAAGAAACTCTCTGTGATAACCAGTCCCCAACCCTGGGCTAATTTGATTGCACATCTTTGTGTTTAAAAGCATCTGGAACTACTTTCTGCATAAAGCTTATCACATTGCACTGAAATTCCTCTGATTTAGTATCGCTCACTTATCTGCAAAATTCTTAAAATCAGTGACTGCATACCTTCTCTGTGAAATCATTACAAGTTAGCAAAGTGTCCAGAGCACATCAGCTCTTCAGGAAATGTTTACTGACTTGAAATAAGACCACCTGAGGGATGTCATAGAGGATGGTATGACTACTGATGTTCAAATAATGTAAAAGCCTGGCCAGAGGACAGCAAAATTTGAAGAGGAAGAAAAAATGGAAAGAATGGCATTATCAGGTCTGGAAAACTCCATTTTCAGCACTCAGATTGGAGTGTTGGAGTTCTCATCAACAGACAGACAACAGAGAAAATATTGAAATTGTACCTATGCTTCTTTAACACTGAAGAAGAGATAAAGGAATCTCTCTTCTTTTTTGACAGTGATATCTTCTCTCCTTCCATGAAGAATAGTTCTACCATGTATAGGAAATAGTTTTCATTCATAATACTCTAGCTAATATTCTAAAGCTTCCACTTTCTCCCTCACCTCTTTCCACTAACCTTACCCCTTCTGTATGAATAAATTAAAGATGGTTAAGAAATATGAAAAATCATTTTGCACAAACTATGGGCAGAGAATAGCTGCTGAGTATGCCAAGCTAATGCCAAGAATTTTTTTTCATCATTCCATTATTTTTCTACCTAAAGGAACCATGAGGATACAGTTCTAAGATCCCAGCTTTAGGAAAGTAATTGACAGTCTCCACTACTATGCTCTGAGATTTATCATTGTGTTTGTGCCAAGATCACTCCTTCGGGGCTACTCCCAGCCAATAGCTAAACATGGTAGAGATACTAAGGCAGAAACATTTCTAGAAGATTAAAAATTCTTCCAAGAACTTTGGTTTGAGGACTCCTAGTGATTTTTCTGGACTTCCCTTAGTTTGCACAAAAGGTTAAGAAATTGCCAACCTATCTTCCTCCTTTCATTCTCTTTTTCATTCAGAGTCTCAGACCTGCAACATGGTCTCATGTTTACTTAGGATTGAGTGAGGTAGTCCCTCTTTCTCTCCAAGAATGAAGGGACTTTAATTAGTGTAAATATTAGAAGTCTGTAACAGTAAGTGATGAAATTGCAGAGATTTGAGTACCTAAATTTGGCGTCAACAATGTCTTCAAGTGCCATGGGATGAATACATAGTTTCTGTGGTGGTGTGATGAAAGACATGATTGAAATCCATCTTTAATAATTCCTAGAAGCCTGTAAAGGGTGGGTTCTCAAGGATGTTCTTAATGTAGACCTATTAGAGGTGGCTTTTAAATTCAGTCTTTTTACTTTTTAGAAGGAAGTCATTGTATACCATTGTCTTTAAAATGTATTTTAGCGGCATACATATAGCTGAATTTCTAGAGCAATAATCCAGTTGTCTGTGCAAAAAATTGCAGGAAAGTAGAAGTCCATAGTGGCGGCTGCTACTTATATAATAAAGAAAGCTTTGGAAAGAGTTCATGCAAATGAGGGGCCTTGATAATGCTGCACCATTAGCTTCAAGGCAAATCATCTTCTGAGCTTCACTGAAGGGCAAACTAATCATCACAGACTTGACTCTGAGAAGAGTCATGAAGTGAATAAGAAAATGATGTAAGCCCAGCTGTTTCAGCCCCAGATGTTTGAGCCTTTCCAGCTCAGGCACCAAACATGTGGGCAAGAGAACTTTCAAATGATTCCAGCCCCTATCATTGCTGTCAAGAATTGCCTAGCTGAGGACAGAAACATGAGAAATAATCAAAAGAGAGTTGTTGTTTTTCATCATTGAGTCCTGAGTAGCTTGGTAATGCAGCAGGAGATAGCCAGCAGGCACTCATTGTATTTCAGTGTTCAAGGGCACAAGAATAAGAGGAGGCACTGCATTAGACTACCGATACATATACACATACACATACACATACACATACACATATATATCTCCATAAACAACACTGTTCTTGGTGCTTCCCAAAATACCATTTCCAAAAATAACCACAAAATTCTAGAGCTGGAAAAGACATATTAAGTTATATAGTTAAAACCATATAACTTAGAGCATAGATTTCTAATATGTTAATTATTTATAATGCATTCAGTAAAACTATTATTTTTGGAAGTCCACGGCAGAAAAAAAATACTCTGGCTTTCTGACTATTAGTTACTTCATAATTAGAAGATTCTCCAAGCTGAAGGAGAAACTTAATCAGTAATAAAATATTTTCAACGTTAGTTTCTGCAAATTTTATACAGAGGTACATTGACCAACTATTATGTATATACACACACACAGACACACACACACGCACACATATATATCTTTGCCTTTTATTTGTCTCTCTGTTATATGCACATACACCCATACACATGTACACGCAGAAATATGTGTTACAAATACACATGCGTGTATATGCACGAAATGTTTTGATGTGTATATATGTGTGCTATATGTATTTGAATACGTATAAAATTGAGACCAATAAGGATATTAATGTTTTATCAAAACCAGTCGCCTATGTAAAATCTAAACTTATCTAGATTTGGATGTCTATTTTTTATTTCTTTTAAAATTTACTGTCTATATCCTGTGTTTAGTTATTAAATACAAATGTTAAATTCCCATAAATCCAAATATGTGGGGAACAGTTATGATACTCCTTTGTCTTCCAGGACCGGAAACATGACTATGCTAGCGCTTTTCTGTGGGCTTGGCTTGTTCACAACAGCAGAACAAGATCTGCATGTCCTTTCAGCTCTACACTCTGTACAAGGATTTCTGGATTTTCTTATAAACTGCTGAACTGGTACAGATGCCTGGGTATTTAAAATGGCTTTTACTTTCTTCATCGAGACCCATGGCTTTAAATCTCCAAGACTGGCCTGAATATTGTGATTTTTTGTTTCCACATCACTGTCTAGCACATTGAGGAGAAATGAAACTGCATTGACCTTTTGGAAAAGGGGGGTGTTCATGGTCTCCTTTGAGCAGCAAGCCCCAAGAACCCATGCACACTGCAGTGGCTTAGTAATTAAATTCAGTGCGTAAAAAAATAATTAATTAATTAATTAAATAAAATAAAAATAAAAATAAAAAATGGAGTACAACTAGAGAAATAGAGAAATATAATTGAACCTTTTAGTGTTATTACAGAGATAAGAGTAAAAACAAGTAGGGTTATGAGATTTTGGTAGCAATTATATCTACATTGTAGAAGTCTTAAATAATTTTTCATCTGTAAAAATGTTCAGCAAATAAATTTTATTTCAGAATTTTATTTTCCTGTTGATAATAAAAATATGTCAACAGTGTTAAAAGAACAATTGTTAAAATAAGCTTTCAGTGACTGTTGTAATTTATTTGAAGGTCAAATGATGTTTCATTCTTCTGTTAGATATCCTCAGTACCCCCAAATATTTAGCAACTTCTAAATAAGTTGGTGGCAAATTACTTAAGTGCTCCATCTGCCAATTAAATAAAATGAAGTTTTCAGCATAATATAATTTCTTCTGTTATAGGTTTTCATAGCTGAGGAAACAATACATGTGGGGTGTTGTCAGCAGACAATTAATTGGTGCCTTGTCTATTTGTGGATGAATGAAAATGAAGAACTGTAAAACAGGAGAGATGGGGCAGTAAGACCCAAGGAAATCAAGTATTCCACTCACTTTGTTCAGGCAAGCCTGTTTTCTTAAGTGGAGGGCAGAATTTGTATTTTGTACTCAGCAGGTTAAAAGCTTGAATAGAGACAGAAATTTTTAAAATTTCTATTTTGTTAGCACACATACTTTTCAGGTCGAGAGTGAATTCGTAATAAAAAATAATAGGCATCGATTATGAGGTATCTGAGCGCTCTGTTGCTCATAGGTTCTCTTTGGGTATTTTATTCCAAGGAGATGAATGTTCTTGTCCCCATCTTATGAGTGAGAAATCTGAGTCAAAATTGTTCAAGTCATTACTGAATAGTCTGAGAACGCAAACCTAGCTCTTTCTAGCGACCAAAACAATATTCTTTCTTCACTGTTTCCCAGGAAGTATAAATTCAAGTAAAAAGTGATTTCTTACACTAATAATCTGGCTAGAATTTTTTCTTTGAAGCCAAGTTCTGTGTTAGGTTGGACTAACGTGACCAAATGTAACTATATGGAAATCACGCATAAAGCAAATACTACAAGAATAGATGAGTTTAAATGTTTTGTTTTTTAAAGAGAGTACATGAAAAAAGAAATTGTTTAAGTTGGACAGAATCAATGAATAATCTACTGGTATTAAAATCACGATTCTTAACACTCAGAGATCAGTAAAAAAAAAAAAAGAAAGAAAGAAAAAGAAAACTTGAATCTTTTTCTTTTTAAAGGGGTGAAATTGAATTTTGCTTTTTTTCCCCTTAGTATCATTAAAAATAGTATTTAAATAATTGTTAAGCTCCTACAGTGTGATGCGTGAAGTATCTTTTGCTACATGGTGATATTGCAGGTGATAACCAAATATATCTAATATTTTAGGAGAAAAGTAATCAGTTAATTATTATTTTAATGTATATGTTTTCACTGTATAAGGTTAAATCTACACAGTCCTACCATATATCTTAAATAATGACACAGATTGTTTAAGTTATTCATACTTAGTTCTGAATTTTTTGTTGAACATTTGACTTATACTAGCCTCACAATAGGACAGGAAGAGAAATATGCCCTTCCTTGGGAAGCTCGTGCAATGTTACGAAAACATTAATATGACAGAGGTTGTAAGTTAACTTTGGGAAGTGCGCTGATAAACTTTGAATTATTTATCTGTGAAATTCAAAACATGTGTGGGTAGCTGTTTTTTGGACAACTCCTGTAAATCTTTCAGCCAGCATTACTGAGCGTTGCCCTCTGTGATTTAGAAAAATTAAAAGGTAAGATTTCTGCTTACTGGAAATAAATCATAAACTGGCTTTGCATGTCTCTATTTTGGTCTGGCATATTCATTTACTGGAAGGCCTAATACTAACCTCTGAAGAAATTCATAATAAGGAAATGATGTGATATTTCCATTTCAGATATTGACCTAAATGGTATGATAATGATAACTTGTTGGTGCCATGAATGTGTGTGTGTGCATGTGTAGAGACAAACACTATTTAGAGATATGTGATACATCAGTATATATTGCCAGGATGCACATATAAATGAATTTCAGAACAAAACACAACAAACTTTTAAATATTAGAATACATTCATAATTAGATACAGTTTAAAATTTTTTAAAAATGGATATTTTACTGGTTTAAATTTTGATACTGAGATTTATTTAAACAGATCCTTACACATTGAATTATAAACATAAAGTTATAATCAGAGATCTTGCTACTTAATGGTCATTTGGTCCATGTCATCACCATCTGGACTATATGAATTGTCAAGTGGGGGAGGCTCTTAGCAAGTAAAATGTCATTTGCCTGGCTACTTAGGCGATTTTCTGTAAACTGAGATTATGCCTATCATCACTTCCCTCAACAAAATAAAAATGTCGAAAGAGCCAGACCCATAGATCTTTAAATTTCTAAAGAGATTACATCCTTTTGTTTTGTTTCCTGCAAAAGCTTAGGTTTATGCTTATGAGCTTACTTCAGTTTATTTTAGCTCTTAGTCCTTTAGAACTGAACTGGTTTGGACAAGAATAATCAACAAGCCATATCAGAGAGGAACAAGAAAAGGACAAGGTGAGAAGGCTTAAGGCCGTTCCTTCATGTTCCTTCAACCATTCTCCTCCATGTCCTTTTATACGTGTTTCAACGATGTGAAGACTGCTGATAAATTCTAACAGTCTCCACTGGGCAGTTTGTTCCAAAGAAAAATCTAAGTTGTTTAAAACGTCCCATAGAAGTTGATCCATAGTCAAATTTTATGTAATATAGTTTTATGAATATTGTTACAGATTTCTGAGTTCCTTCTCTTAATAGACAATACGGTGTATTTCAACTTGTCAAAATGAGTTTTCAAGTGAGGTAAAGTTACTAAAACTAGGAAATAGAAAGAAATTCTAGACCGAATATTGAATTTTATGTTTACCATAAAATTAGGGCCTGTTAAGTATTTTGTCATTTCTAAATTTCAGAGTACATTACACATTTCTGAGCATTTACTATATGGCATGCATTGTGATCATGTATATTACTTGCAAGGTGATTTAAAAAATTTACAAATGGAAAAATTGTACTTAATTTTACAAATTAAGTAGTTTGGCTGCCCTGAAAGCTCATGAGGAGAGTATGAGCTGAATTTAGCTTATCTGGCACTGGAGCCTATGCCCTTCCCTAGAGAGCAGACAGTCCCTTATGATACTAGAGTATCAGACAAATGCAGAATTCAGAATTGATTCCTTCTGCTTTAGAAAAGATTAACTGAATAAGTGTCTACTAAATAAGTGGGATTCTCAATGTCATATAGCTAAATCATAAATATATCATTCTCTGTTTCTCTGTCCATCCACATCTTTAAAATTTAATTCAAGTTCAAAGTTCAGATCACTTTAATCTTTAAATTTTCTGGTCTCTAAGAGTTAATACAGCCTGTGATAAATAATCTGAATGTTCCTCGGATCCCAGTGATTGGAATTTTCCATAACATGTGATTGAGAAGTAATAATTAGCACAAATATTTGCATCATTTTGTCTCTAAAATGTCAACAAGTCATATTTATGTACTTTATTTCCATTTTCATCAGAATATTATAAAACAGGAATTCAAATTTTCTTATTTCTTCTTTTCTTTCTTTCTCTTTCCTTTCTTACCTCTCATTCTTTTTTCTTTCTTCTTACCCTTCTCCCACATTCCCTCTCTCTCTCTCTAATTCTTTCTTTTTCTCTCTTTCTATTACCTTCTCTTTATTATGAGTGAGTGTGTGTGTGTGTGTGTGTGTGTGTGCTCATTTTGATCAAGGCAACAAAAGGACAGGTTTTCTAAATTAATATAAATTAGAGCGTAAAGTAATAAACTTATGCCCACTCTCCTATTAAAACATATTATTCACTTTGTATAATTTTTAAGTGTTTTCATTTGTATTATAACCAAGATTCTTGAGTTCAAGTCTATATCCTTCATGCTTCTTTTGTAACAGAGTAAAATGGAAACGGGGTGGAAATGAAATATATTCTATGTAAAGGGGCTAAACATTTCTTAAAGAGCCAAAAACTCATATTATTTCTCTCAAACTGTAGTTGTTGTTGTTGTTGTTTTTTTTTTAATTTAACTCTCATCTTGGAAACCTCTCAAGGAAATTCCAAAGTACCCTCTCATCCTCTGGTCTTTCTGGAAGAGGATTAAGAGTCTGAAGTAAGTTAATGAAATTTAGCCAGCTTCATAAAAGAACGTAGTTTGGATTTTGTTCTCACAGCATAACGACGCAAAAACTGGAATAATTACTTGCTCTCAGAAACTTTCTTTCAGGGAACATCCTAAAAAGTTTCAACTTTCACCAAACCATTATAAAGGTATTTCAACCTGCAGGACCTCCTTGCTTCTGTTATAAATCACCTAGAGCTGGAAATTGTCTGAGCCTAAAAAGACATTTTAAGCAGCAAAGCCAGACATTTCTTATTCGATTTCCTGAAAACTCAGACTTTACTAAGGTTTGGCTTTCATTCCTTCCACACTGGTGAAGTTCCAAAACTTTCAGATTTATATCTCTCATTGAAGACAAAGTAGCAGCATATCAAATTTTTCTTCTCTAAAGAACAATTTCTAATCAGGAACTTTTCAACTATAAACCAATTGGAAAAATATTTAGGCCAGCCCCCACATTTGGCATTTTTCCATCAGCTGAGAGCAGGCTTCCACACTTTAGGTGAATAAACACTATCTCTGCTCATGAGTGAGGGCTCTGATTCAAGCACTGGGACTTCAACTCCCCTCACTATAAATTGTGACCTGAGTCACACTCTTCCCAGGAATGCTTTGCTATCTTGATCACATTTTCTCATATGTGTCAGGACAGTCAACGGGAACATATATTTCAATTCTGGCTTTCTGCTCTTATATGTAATATCTAGAAAGGTGAAAAAGACTATTATTCTTTACCTTCATCTGTGGTTTAATATTTGTCTTGAAAAAGCAAATGGTACTTATAGATGTAGAAAAGGCATTATAAGTACAGAGAAGAGGTAACGATAATAATAGCTGACATTTATTGATTACTTGTCCTGTGCCAGCCATTGTATTAAGTGGGTAGGGCAATTTAACTTGAATCAACTCAACAATCCTATGAATTGTTATCCTTCTCATTTCCAGAAGGAAAAACTTAGAGAGCTTAGGAAACTGCTCCAAAATTTCCTAGCAAGAAAAAGGTAAAATTAGAATTCAAATGCAAATTGATTTGGTGTCAAAAGCATTGACCTTAAATATTAATCGTATTCCATTCTAATAATTAAATTGTAAATGTTCTTGCTTTGCTATATTTGAGATCTTATAGATTCAATGTTAGTCAACATAAAAAAGGTAAAAGGAAGAATACACAAACTAATTTTGAAAAATATTGTCCTCATAGACACTAAACCTATCTAAAAGGCCAAAATAGATGCTGAAAGAAAATGATAAGTAAACTTAAACTTGGGAATGTTTTATTGAATTCCATAGAGAATTACTAAATATATTCCATATATTTAAAAAAATATAATACTATCACTTTATATAAGACAATATTAGTGAACAAAATATTTCAAATTATTTGAATAATACCTGACACAAATATGTAAAGATTACAGTCATCATACTATTTCTGCCAAATCCATGCTAAAATATAAGGTAGAAAACTATCTTTTCCTCTATATAAAAATATTTTTAAAATTTCAAGATAGAAAGAATTAGCATCTACGTTTTAAAAGTTATATTCAAGGGAACCATTCATGTGAAACCAATATTACTTTCTTTAGAACATAAAAGGTCAAAAGAATAGTTTCTGAACCAAAATTTTCCTGGGGATCAGGGGTTTCACATTCGTCTCTCAAATAGAACAGAACCCAAGAAATGACAGAAGTGTTCTCATCTCACAGTTTTCATCTTAGCTTTGAACTTTTCTATTCTTTTCTATAAAAATTCAGGTCCATTAGAAAGCATCTGATATTATAATCATTTAAATGTTATCAAGAGTGAAGCCGTCTCCATCCATTAACTCAATACACAAAACAGCAACATCCATTAGATTAGTGCAAAAAGAACAAATAAAGGGAAATTCACTTCAGAGAGGGTATCCAGGCACTACTTGGCAAATGAAAGCAAGATTTCTTTCATTTGTGCACCAAAGTTACAACTGATTGACCTGTGTTCACTGTCAGTTCTCTGTAAAGGCCACCAGAATAACCTCTTGATCAAGCAGATCTGGATCAAGCAGAGCTGAATTTCTTACTTATTAATGGAAAGTAAAGAACTGTCTTGAGTGAGCCAGAGTAGTTTCTCAGAAGGGAATAGATGAGGGATAGATACTTACAGGTTCTAATGGCTGAAGGCAAGCTTCCAATATAGAGTTGTGACTGAGATTGGACAATGTTCTTGATATAAGAGTTTAGAACTGATGGCTACAGTGAGGTAAAGGTTGAAGAGTGATCTCATAAATAAACATTTGTCCAGTTGAGCCATTTTTTCTCTTTCTTAATGGATTATTTACCCAGATGAGTAAGTAATATATTGTCTTAAAAAATGAGGCTAACTGAAAAGTTTATTATTCAGATAAACTCATTTTGAGGAAGTTCTTGATTTACTCAATGAAACTATTATTCTGAGAGAAATTTTGCAGACTTATTTTTTGGAGGGCAAAAATTTCAAGAACGAATGGTAGCATCATGTTTATATAAGTGGCCTGTCTCAGTCAATGTAGTCTGTTGTCACAAAAAAAAAATACCATAGGCTGGATGCCTTAAACAACAGAAATTTTTTTCTTGCAGTTCTAGAGGTTGGAAAGTCTGAGATCAATATGTTAATCAATTGGGCTCCTGGTGAGAGCTCTTTTCCTTGCTTGTAGATGCAACCTCCTTTCTTTATTATCATATAGTGGAGAAAGAGATCATCTCTCTCCTGGCTTGTCTTATAAAGTCACTAATTTCATTCATGAGGTCTCTACCCACACGACCTAATTACCTCCCAAAGGCCCACTTCCAAGTATTACATATCACATTGAGAATTATAGTTTCAATGTAGAATTTTGAGGGAACACAAAGTTTCAGTTCATAGCATGGTCTTGTTTCTTAGTCTGAGAGGTAAATTATGGGATTACAAACAATCTTGGTTCTTAATTTAAGATCTCATAATGACTCTAAATATTTTCACATTTAAAATATTTTAAGATTAAAGTTAAATTGCTAGAAAAAAATAAAGAAATTTTTTTAAAAATCTCTAATAATAGCAACAAATTTTTTTTTCACTTTTAACTAGTTTTAGACAATGTACATTTACCAGTACATTTATAAAATACAATAAGGTGAGTACTATGAGAATCCTCATTTTAAAAAATGAAATATCTGAGTCTCATAAAAGTTAAATAATGTACCCAATATCACCTGAAGGAAAACTCCAGAACCAGAATTATATCTCAGATTCCTGGCTACAGATCACATGTCAACCTATACACTAAAAATAACACCAAACTCAAGTGACAAATGAGATAGCTTTGGATAAAGAATATTTAAGGGTTCATTGTGCTGATATAATAGCAAGGGACAAATTTAGATTTGCTTATATAGATAAACCTTATTCTGATTCCTCTGATGCAAATATATTCCTATAATTCCTTTCCCAATGAGTTTCAAATTTTAACTATTCTGAAAATTTATACATCAAAGAGAATTGATAAATTGATAATTACTTTAAAATGGATAATAAGTTAAGGCATTGTCAGCAATAGCAAACTTAAAATCAATTTTCACTTCTCTGGCACTATGGCTGTCAAACTTTTTTGCCTCATGGGTACTCGGGTTGAGTGAAAGACCTCAAGGTCTGTACCTGACTCATTCTTTGTTTTTCTATAGTGATGATGAGGGTGGAGGAGAGCAGGTGTATGTTAATCATATAACTTCTTGTCATGCATACTTTATAAAAGATAAAGTGAAAATTAGCAATGGACCATCAGAAATAATTCAAAATAATATGAAATATTTATTGATACCAAAGTGTCCTTCATATTTATCTATATGCTTGTAAAATTTTTGAAGTAGCTGGATTTCATAAAAGGACAGTGAATTAGAGACTTTATTATACTTGGGTAATTTGCAAGACTTTTTAAAAATATTTTTATTTAACAACTTGAAAGTTTGAATTTAATAATTCAAAAGGCTAATGGTTAAGTACTTGTGAACACATGTAAAATAAATGTATTCACTCTTTGTGTTATTTTCTCATGAGATCTGAACAACTTAATTTTTTTTAGGGTTAATATCAGCTGGCCAACCTTAGACCACATTTTGAGAAGAATGGTTGGAAAGATATCAAGACTAACACACAAAAAGAAAAATAATGATAGATAAAGTTAAGAAGGGAAATTGGGGGTTATGGAAAAATTTGATATGAATTATTGATATCTAGTAGTCAGGATGAAGACATTTGGACCTTATGGAGAATTTGAAAGAAAAGTTTAATAGGTAAAGAGAAATGCAACAGTAATGTCTACTTTTTTCTAGACAATGTATGTTAATGTAATCTTTATTTTTTTATTTTTAAAATTTACAAGTGAAAAAAACAGAGAAAGCACACTAAATCAAACTTGTTACTTATGAAAAGTTCCTTAAGACTGTGATTGATAAGCAGAAGTTACTTATCAATCACAGTCAGATACAGAATTTATTCTACCCTACACTGGCCAATCAACAAAGCTATTAAAGATATAAGAACTGCACAAAACACTAGATTAACCTGACTAATCAATTGAATTTTGACATATAATTTCACTCAAAATAATAGGTTAGTAACCTTAAATCAATAAACTATAATTAATTTGCACTTTTTCTACACCTTATATAAATGAACTTGGCTCAAACGCTTTTTGCTTAACAGCAAAAAGTTATATAGAGATGACAATTACTAAGAATTGTATTTAATGAATATCTTTGATGATTTTCTTAATAAATATAAGGCTAAATTTAAACACCAAGCTGGTAGTATTTATGAGATATGTTTACAATTATACATTGCATATAACCATGAATTTTGTTCTTGCTCTAAAAAATATCAAAGCTGAAGGAAGTAGAAATTTGAAACACTTGAGATATTACTTGCCATTTTCCAATTGTTCAGAGATGAAACATATTCAGTGTTTTTTTTTCAAAAATATTAGAGTATATTTGTTTGTAGTTACTCAAAACAGTGCAGTAAATAAAAAACTCATGATATGAAAATATAATATTCAAGATCTATTTAAACATATTCAAATTGAAGCAAATGATGAGGGACTTGCTATTTCTTTCTTTAAGAAAATATAAAAACTAGATCTCAAAGACATCAACTTGAAAATAAATTAGTTCATGTGGCCGTGTTATCAAGCAACCTTGATCAGCAAAAATTAGGAAAAAACACATTTGCATAGCTTGCAATGAATGAATGTGCTCTAATGTAGTTTATAAGACATTAAAATGATAATTTAAAGAAATTAATGTTAATTTTAAGTTATTCAATAACTAATATTTTCTCGAGGGGAAAAAACAAGTGAATAGTAAACTGTTTAATTTTTTCTCTTCTCATTTTATCTTTCTTTCTAAACAGTACTCCGAATAGTATCAGTGGCTTGCCAATTAGAATAAATGAGACCCAATTCTTGGACTTTTCTTGAGCTATTGAAGGAGACACCTTCTTCATTTCTGCTGACAATGAACAGAGGATCCAGTCCTGGGTTCTTTTGGGGAAATAGTTGTGGAAGTGGGGAGCATGCTTTAGCAAAGAGTCAGCGGTAGAGCGGCCAAGTCAAAAGCAGAGAGGGCAGCTAAATTCAGTTCATACCATTTGAATCTTAGATTAAGGCTCCCCTCAAACTAGGGTTACATCCGAAATGTTTGTTTGCATGGAATAATACCTGCTCTTTTATTCCTTTCCTTAATTTAAATTTCTTATTCATGACAACCAATGTTATCCTGCCTGATACATAGTGAGTCATTATCTTATTCAAGTTCATAGAAACAATGAATCATAGAACTTAGATTTTGAAAGTTATTATTTGATTAACATTCTTTTTCTATGTGTATTATAGACTGGATGTGTCCTCTCAAAATTCATATGTTAAAATCTTAACTCTCAAATGACTGTATTAGAATATAGGGCCTTTGGGAGGTGATTAGATCCGAGGATCCTCATGAATGGGATTAGTGCTTTTATAAAAGAGACTCTGAAGAATTCCATTGTCTCTTTTGCCATGTGGGGACACAGAGAGAAGACAAGCCATTTATAAACCAGGAAACAGTTTCTCACATGGACATCAAATCTGCTTGGCCACTTGATTTTTGACTTCCCAGCCTCCACAACCATGAAAAATTAAGTTTCTGCTGTTTAGACCACCTTGTTTGTTATTATTGTTATAGTAGCCTGAATGGACTCAGACAATATGTTTAATTCCTATTCTTCTTATGATATTCTGTATAACAATACTATTGTTCAATTTTACCTGAGACTGGCCAGGCCAGCCTCACAGGAAAGATGATTTATAAAAAAACAAAGTAAAGTTGTCTAAGAGGAATGATTTCATGCAGAAGGAATAGAAATTCAATAGATTTCAGGTGGCACGTTCCTTTCATTGCTCAGATATTAGAGAGAGGCCTTGAGCTGCTGCAATAGAGGAAGAAAAACCAAGAATAATAAGAAATGAGCTTAGAGAGGAAACAGGAGGCCTGACAGCATAGCAATAATCAACATTCAGATAAATTTTACTTCTTGAGCACAATTATTAAACAATGGAGGATTACACTCGAGTCAGAGTAAGATTGTTCAACTAGATTCAGATATTTTTAAATCAGGCTCTGAAGGAGAAGGCTAGAGAATGGGCCACAATAAAACAGGAACTGATATCAAGAATGCAATTCAGCTCAGAAACTTTATGAAGAATCCACTGCCATGTGCGACACTCTGTCAGGACAAAAGAAACTAAGAGTTGGGTTGGTGAGTCATTATTTGAAGAGTGATTGTAGTTTTTCAAAGCAAGGGCAAGCCTTTTGGTATGTTAAGAAATTTCATAGGTCAGGTCAGACATAGTGAAGTTCAAGAAAGTTCAAGAAGTTCAAGAAAATAGACTGGAGGAAAGAGGACGATTGAGGTCCTCAAAAGTTTTATTGTTAAGTATATTCTCCCTTCATCTGGCATAAAGTATCAATCTGTGTGCTATTACAGGATATTGATGGTAGAATTGAGAGATTTTTCAAAACAGATAGGAAAAAATGATCCAAAGCCTTAAGAAGTGGTATCTATTTTTCATCAGATAAAACCAACAAAATGAACAGATAAATTGCAATAAGCAGTTAGTTTGTATGAGTAATAATTATGATGAGAAAATAAAATGGATGATAAGGAAATTTTGTACATACCCTATCTTGGCAGGGTTGGGAAAGGTGAGGAGAACTCATATATAGAGAAACACAAGAATATATAAAAAGTGAAACAATTTAAATTATGTCAATTAATGAGATTTAAAAAATTACTAACAGACATGTAATTGCCTAGTTTTATTATGAATTATCTCCCTTAGGCATAGGATAACATTGGCCTTGCAACACTCATCAAGATAGATACAACTATGACTTGATTTGACTAAAGAAATTAAGCAAAAAAATGGTATGTCGTGTTTCTTTAAGAACTTTAAATGTGGCTTTTAAGAAATGGTTTGATTTGCCGTGTCTGTCTGTCTGGTTGTCTGTCCATCTCTCTCTCTCTCTCTCTCTCTCTCTCTCTCTCGCAATAACTATGAACATTTTGGATGTGGCTCCCCCATCAGCCTGTATTGAAGAATGATGATCATATGGAAAGCAGGAGCCAGTCTACAACAGACAAGAGGAAAAGAAAAAACACCTTGGTCATTTTAGGCCACTGATACTTTAAGGTTGTCTGTTACTGCAGCATAACTTAGTTTTATACTGTCACAGAAAACCATATACTCATCATAAGCAGATTATTTCCCTGTACTACAACAATCATAAAGTATAAGAAAAGATTCATCTAAAGGTAAAAATAAATAAATCTGCTCCTTAGATGACCATTCTTTGATTTAATAAATATATCTTTTCAATTCGACTAATGTGTATCATACCACAGCCACCCGACACACACACCAAATATGCAATAACAATGAAAACAGAAAGACTAAAATAATTCTCTTGGTAACGGTTCTTTTATTAAAGATGCAAAGTAAAAGAGCATGAGTAATGTCTGTTATCAAAGAAAAAGATTAGATTCAGTGTCAGGAATATTAGAATTCTCACCCTATGTAGTCTGAAGTTTTATGTATTAAAAAAAAACTAAAAAGAAAAAAGGAAAGAAAAAAAATCATTCCTGAACACGTGTTTCTGTCTACTTTTATTTTATGTACTAGTTCTCTCAAATATCAAGGTTACTGTTTTCTTTCTCCAATATTTATAAAATATTTGTACAGTTCTAGTGGCAAAGCTGTAAAAATTTGAAAACATAATATAAAACTTCCCAGGTCTCTGTATCACTAAAACAAAAACACACAGAGCTATACTTATTAGACTATCAAGCTTTGTGGTTTTGAGAATTAGAGTATACCTGCCTTGGTCTAATGAAAGATGTATAAAATGGATGTATCATATAATTTTCCTAACACAGAGATAAAACAAGGTACTGACATTCCCAGAGCCAACAAAACAAACTGGTTCTAAAGATTATGGGCATTCATCTTGGCAGTTGTTCTTTGGAGCTCATGAAAATATATTTTAAATAATAACATAGAGGAAAATAAGTTTTTCCTCATAAAACATTTAAAAGTTTCATTAGAGGAACAGATGTGAGAGTTAGACTGTGATTGACAGACACCTTTCTTCTACGTCCCTCTTGTCCCAGAGACTAAAGAATTTAGTGCTGTGTTTTTATTGTATTTTATTGTATTTTAATTAACAATTCAATGATTCTAAATTTATCATACTTTTCCAAATCCAACTAGGGAAATTTTAATCAAGTCTTTTTGAAGAAGTTTGGGAATAACTATAAATAGATATAAGAAATGCAATATCTTCTCATCTTTTAGATTTTGCCACAATGAGATAAGAAACTAACGACTTGATGAGTTAATGTCTAATAGAACTTGTCAGCTTGCAACTCTGAACTCCTTAAGATGCATCGCTTTCTACTTTTTTTTTCTGAGTCATAATTTTAGAACTAGCCTTTTTATCAGAAAGACTAGAAATGTGAGCATTATGTTTACATAATATCAAGAATTACTGGGTTCTGTGGTGCAGGTAGAGTTTTATTTAAAGAAAAAAAAAACATTAGATTTGTTAAGTGACCATTGAAAAAAATGTTTTTTCTTTCTCTTATTTGCACTATACACAGAAAGGAAACTTAAGTTTGATAATTTAATGCTAATTTTACTATTTGATATTTTTTTTTCATTGAGAGTTCACATTTTTGAAAATAATATATTCAGATAATTTCAAAGTTATTTATTCAGAAAAATAAAGATTGGAAATATCTAAATAATAAGATTGTTTTAAAGTGATGCTTTCTTTTTAAAGAAAAATCAAATTTTAAAAATAACATTTCAAAAATCGAAGAATAAAAATCTGTATTGTTGCCTCAACACATCTAAACCAACCAATTCATGCTTATTTTTCTTCATTCACTCACTCAACACATACTCAGTTATCATTTGTGCTCTGTCCATAGAACACAAAATTTAATCACTACAAAACTATGAAATTCCTGCCTGCAAACAGTTTACATTCTGATGAAATGCTTGACAATATAGAAATAAACATCTTAAAATCACTAAGGGGAAGGGTTCACATGCCAATATGTAAGCTCATTCAGAGGATATTTTTAAAAAACAAAAATAAATGAAGTCATATATTGTTCACAATAGAATTACCATTCACTCCCACATCTATTCTCTCTAAAAGCAAGAACTAGATCAGTCTCAGGGCTGTTGCATCCCCAGACCCTGGTACAATATCTTTCCCTTAGTACATACATGTTTGTTGAATATGTGAATATATGAACACCATTTGTTTGTTTGTTTTCTTAGTTATAGCATTTTCCCCATTATACTATCAATTCGCACTGTTTGAAATGCATAATGAAGTCTGTGTAAAACTCATATAGCAAAGAACTTATGGGAAGTCATTTACAGAATTATATAAAGCCCACCTAAATAGAGTGGAAATGGAACAGCCACTTTATAATATGTCTAAATATGAGCGGTGGCTTCTCAAATTTAAACACCATGTACTTAAACGTAGACTTAGAAGAATTTAAAGATCTGTGATTAATTTGGATTTCACCATTGACACATATGATATGACGTTATGAGTCCAAGTTTCCACACATGCTGAGTATGTTGATTCTCCCTTCCTTTTGTGTAGTTACAGTCTAAATAACTTAATTACTATCTAGAAATTATTTCTGTAATATGATACCATTTATGCATTGTTTTAGATTTACTAATATTTTCTTTAATTATGGGAATAATTACAACATGCTTGGAGCATTATAATTATTCAGGAATGATGATTTTTGAAATGTATATGATAAAGCAGAAATTGAAATTTCTCCTGTAATGATATAAAAGTTTCACTAACTTAAGCAGTTATCATAAGATTGAGTGAACTTGCTTCAGTATGAAGTGTGATGTTTGGATTAAAGTATAGTGTTTGTATTTCAGTACCTTTAGAATTGCTGAATTCTTTTTAGATGCTTCTTAAATGATAAAACACAAGTATGTTTTTTACAAAGCACTTTTCCTTTCATACACAATGTCTTCACTGTAGCAAATAAATTGTTACCAGTAGGTTTCTGCACTATTTCCTAACAGACAATTTAAATAATCAAAATAGAGTCTTTGAAAGAACCATGTGATGTCCAGAAAGCCTTATGAAACTTTTTATATCTGATTTAAGTACTTTTGAATGATAGGAATACAAATGAAAATCACTAAAATCTTTGTGTTTTGGTTTAAATCTCTGAATACATGAATTTCAAGTAACATGAGTTGACCCAGATAATAACATGGCTGGTTAATGCAATTCTCATTCATCCTTGTAAATAAAATAATGTTTTTACATATTCCTAAAGAATCCTTGCTACCATTATAAATTAAAAACAAACAAACAAAGAATTTCTCATCTTTGCCCACAATAAACAGCTCTGATGGATTTCTATGCTTGTTCCTGAATACTTCTGTTTTATTGTCTTTTAGTCCTAAGAAAGGCATCTTATACAGAAGCTGAAAAGGCCATAGGAAAAACAACACCCAAGTCCACCTTAACGACAGATAATTATGGTTATTTCTCATTAATTTGGTGACCAAATACATTGCATAACTATTTAAGGTAATGAGCAATATTTATTATACTGTCAGTCATATTGATCTGTCTATAAAAAAGTAAAATTTAATGTTCTTTGTGGTCAGAAATGTTTATTTAAAAAGAGAGACTAACATCTGGCTGATAAACATTAAAAAGGTAAATTATAAGAGTCTAATCAACACCAAAATCAGTTTATCATAAATCAAAGTAATAAATCAGCACATATCTGCTAATTATTTGATGTGTTAATGGTAAGTTATGTTTTTGATATTGGAGAAAAACATTCTTAATGTGGAAAAAATACAGGGTGTAAGAAAGCATCAGAGAAAAAAATTTGAAAATTTGATTACTGATGCTCTAGATTTACCTCTGAATCGTTATCTATCTATTTATTTATTCTGCTACTTTGCTCTTTTATTCTAAAATATGCTGAAGAAAAATTGCTTTATTAGAAACAATATCCTTCCTAGAAAGATTTTCTTATTACACATAAAGCAAAAGAGAGAACTAAGTTACTATGATGTTTTAGTTGCAGAGTACTATGATTCTGGAATATAAAATTTTATTTCTGGTTTTGTCTACAATGTTTTTTTTTTCCTTTTTTTTCCCTAAAGCCCGTGAATTGAGCCTAGGAAGAGTGAATGAGTGAATCTGTGTCTCAGCAAGGCATTTACAAAATGTGCATACAAGAAACATTATTGAAGAAATTATCTGAAAGTCTGACAAAGGAAAAATAATTCCTCACTTTTTCTCAGTGATGTGGAGATTTTGTGCATAACAAGATTTGGAATAACTTAACCATCCTCATAAATTAATTTGCTATAGGGCAAGAAATCTTTCTCCATAATGCACTGTGCATAGATTAGAAGGGCATCGGCATGTCGAGGAAACAGTGATGACAAAGGTGATGATGCCAAGGCTAGAAATCACAAAGGCAACATAAATTGTTGATTTTTAAAACCAAAATGAAAATATTTAATTAAAAATTTCCCTCGAAAGTAAAATATAATTGTATGGATTTAAGTTGAATTCTTTACCTGTAAAAGTATGCACATTTTGCTGCAGTGTATGGTGAGTGAGCCGCAGCATGCATCAAAGACAAGGAAAAGTTGAAATGTGAATTATGGAAAATTTGAAAGTATTTCATCCAGAAACAATAGAATCTTAACCTTAGAAGTTTTTGACCTGCTGGTTTCAAGAGTAAAATGAATTTTCCAGTTATAGAATATTTCCCAACAGTACTAAAAATAATATCACTTAATATTTTTATGATGCATTATAGTTACACAACTATTTCAAACACAGTATTTCATTGATGTAATATCACTGTTAGGTGGTTTTCTTATTCCCATTTTAAAGATGGGAAAAATGGAGACTTTTATTTTAGTCATTAACTGTTAGTGGGGTAATTTGACATTATTAGGTTTAGTTTTAGTTCTTTTCCCTCTGGTATGTTAGTAGATATAGGTGATATTCTACTGTGCTTCTACTCGGTATAGGGGCACAGGTAAACATATTTATAACAATGTATCCACTTTAACTTTAATTGGCTATTTCCTTTGGACTCTGGATTTCAGTCCTTTTATCAGAATATTTAGGAATAAAATACTTAACATAATAAATTTTTAATTATATCAGATAACCTAAAATCTGTGAGCAAGTATTGCCTTTTTTAGAATGACTTATAATATTAAAAGATACTTGTGAAATTTTTGTAAAAACAATAAGAGCATGTGATTCCCAAATACGTATGTCAGATCATCAGGTCTGATTTCATTATTTTTCACATTTCTATTTATCTCTACAGCTCTCAAGAGTCTAAGCCTCATGGTTATTATTTTTATCCAGTGTCTCTACTTTATAATGGTCAATATATTAATCCAACTCAATCTATAGTCCACTTAAAACTTTCCACTATGCTCTCAATAGCTCAAACTGAGTGATCAACAGGAATTATTGCATCACAGTTTCTTTTCAGAGCTTTTTATTCACTTATATGACTTCAACTGAAATCTGGCTGTCCCCTTGGACTCTTGCCTTGTAGCTTTCTGAGGCAGGGTCCTGTTTGTTACTTTTAAAATTAAAAGGAAAATGCAGAGATTTCCCACATACCCCTGCCATCACTCATGCATAGCCTCTGCCATTAACATGCCCACCAAATGGTATGAATGGTTACAACTGACAAACATTGTCATCCAGACTGTAGTTTATATTAGGGTCCACTCTTGATGTTGTACATATGAGTTTTGACAACTGCATAGTGACATGGATCCATTATTATAGTCGCTTATGGAATAGTTTTACTAACTTAAAAGTCTTCCATGCCCTACCTAACCAACCCTCACTCCTCTCCTAACTCTTGGCAACCACTAATCTTTTTACTGTTTCTATAATTTTGTCTTTTTTGTTTGTTTTTATTTTTTTTTATTCTGTCAGACTCCTCTCAACATCAGATGACTAAAGTTATATTTTTTATTTATCATATTATTGTTCTTTCAGGCTACTTTTCTCCTTGCATGTAGAAAAAAAGATAAACAAATCCACAAGTGGAATACATGTGAACATACTAAAGATGTCTTACTGACTCTCCCACCATGTATTCTATCATATATTCTGTTTTTGTGGTCCAGCCAATTTCCCTGGCATTCATTGTAGACTATGTTTGATTTTCACAGTTTATTACTCCAACATTTTTTTCTTTTTTCTCAGTGAGGTCAATAACCAATCCATATCCAGCTCTCCCATATTACCCAATACTTTTTTTTCATCTCCTCTACTTCAAAATCACACTAATCTCCAAGGTAACAATATCAAACCTCCTAGTCTTCACTTATATTTCCTTTCCTTTTAATTCATCCACTGTAGCACCTTCTCTACTATAATTCCTCTGTGTTATCTAGACCAGAGGAGGACATGATTTTTCTTTAACAGGCTGTGTAGTAAATATTTCAGTCTTTGTAGACCATACAGTTTCTATTACAACTATTCAAGTCTGCCACTGTAGTGTGAAAGAATACACACCTTTATTACTTACATGTAAAAATGAGTGTGGCTATGTAACTTGAAATTTATATTCACAAAAATCAACCCGGCACCCTTAATATATGGTTGTCACTCATAATATATGATTTATCTATATAAATGGCCAGTGTCACCCATGTAGTAATTGAAAGTTAGTTTCTTTTAACTATGGATGACCACTGATAGGCACAGATAACAAAAAGGCCAGGTCACAGGTGTTGAGAATATTGGTTTAAAAAAAGAAAAAGATTATAATGATGGGCCAACCAAGGAATGTAAGGTGTACAAAATCTAGTGACTGAGTCAATAAAACTCAGTGGGTTTATAATTACTGAGACTATTTTTAGAGCCCAAAATAAATTTTTACCATTTTTTAATCAGTTGGAAGCTCTTTAAAGGACAGTTTTGGCCTTCCCTGCTGATTCAAAGAAGTAAGCTGTCATGAGTTCTATAGCTGCAAAGAAACAAATAAATTCTGCCAATAGCCTCATGAGCCTGTGAGAATACCTGAAGCTTTAGATGACACCGAACTCCAGTTAGAACCTTGATTAGGCTTGTGAAACCCTGAGGAGAGGAACCAGCTAAGTTGTGCTGGGACTTCTGATTCATTGGAACTATAAGAAAACAAATGTGTGTTGTTCTAAGTGTATACATTTGTGTAATGTGTTACACAGCAGAAAAACTAACATAACTGTCAATGCTTTCATAATAAACTGTATTAACTAAAATATTATTTGAATTCTCTTTTCTGTTCTCATATATATACATTCTATCCTCATACTCACCTTGGTATCACCTCATAATTCAATGAGAAAAAAGGAAATTAACAGAGATAAGTTATCACCACTTTGTACCACAAAGTTGATTGTTCCATTTGAAGACAATTACTTTTGTCTTAAAATGTTGGACATGTCCCTGTTTTTATGAAAACCCAGTATCTCAATTAGGATTTCATTTTATTCAGTTATTACTCTTATATTCTAGGTGTTTATTTCTTCTTCTCTGTTTATTTATGTTGAAGTATCTCTGATTTATATTCTATGTATATGTGAGTAATATATGTATATATATGTATATATGTGTTTACATACATACATACACATATAAATTGTATATACATATATACACATATACGAATATAAATTTCTGCATGCATCACTACATATATACGCACACACATCCATATTATCCATCTATGTGAATGATGTACATATGTATATATTAATACATATATTATCTAACATATAAGATATAAATTATACTTTAAAATAAATTATATATTCAAAGAAATATCTATATCCATTAACTCCACTTCCACCTGGTATTTCTCTAGCATAAATTTGGTACCCACTCAACCAAAACTTCTCTAGATCAAGTTACCAAGGATTTTACTACTCCTAAATTCAACAGAAAAGATTCTGACTTCATAGTGTTCTACCTCTTAGAAGCATTTGGCAATATGACTATCCTTACACCTCTATTTTCCCATTACCAGTTCTTGAAAAAATTTTTCAATCACCAGAGTTCCCTGAGATTAGTTGACTTTATTAGCCTCTCTTATTTTGTTCGCTCTTTTTTCTGTACCCAACTGCTAAATTTTGGGAGTGTCTCTGGCCTCAATTCTAGGTCCTCCCTAAATTTTCTTTTAGATGATCTCATTAATTTTCATGACTTTACTCTCCATGACTTAAGTTCCAAACCATCCCTAGCCTGGATATTACATCTGACATTTATATATGTATCCCTTAAGCTATTTTATATCTATAGCTGTCTGGCTTATAGATATCTCAAAATTATCATGTAAAAACGTGTGTCTTACCCACACACACCCAAAACACTAGAAACCATTGTAAAAGTAATTATCTGGCCCTCTCATATTCTCCATCCTCATAATAAATGACCCTGCCAGGTTGCTAAAGGCAAGAAATAGAATAATACAAAAATAAATTATTACATTAAAATAAAAATAAAAAGTTATATTTAAATACATAAGTTATTTATGATGCTTTTCTTTCCTCAAACTCTTTTTCATTCACCTCAAAATGAATCTTCTATCTATCTAATTCTGTTCATCACTGAAACCACCATCATATGGAGCCTAGACCGACCTTCCTATTTCCAATTTGGCTATCTGACATTATATTTTTGGAATATATTATTTGTGAAGGTAAAGCCTGACCTATAACAATAATCTGAATTCTAATACTTTTATGTTTCCCCCAAATACATACTCATGAGACTATAAAACTCAGTGTTTTTTTTATAAAGTCACTGTAACTATAAAATCCATTCAGTAGCCACATAATAAAAAATTATCTCTATAAAATAATACACATACATTGCTCACTTTCACACAAATTACCTAATTTAGTCCCCATTAATAACCTTAATGTTCTAACATTTTATTTTTTTCATGCTAAAAATTAAGAAGTCAATTCAAGTTTATAAATTACTTGCATATGCATATCAAGGCCTTTATCTCATAATGTACTCAATAAAACTAAAAAATTCTAAGGACAATGTCCATATTATTAGTATAGCAAATGTATTAAATATATGTATAATATATCTATAATTATGTATATATATACAAATTATTAAGTACATCTATAGAAATATAAAGAAAAATAGATACAATACTCCATTACAAATTGAAACTAGTGTGTTTGTACCTGTATGTGTGTATGTGTGTGTGACAGAGAGAGAGAGAGAGAGGAGAGAATATGTTTTATTAACTCCAGATTCAATAACTATGATTTTCAACCAAGCTACTTTACTAGGGGAATAATTATTCTTATATTAGTTGTAAGGTATTTAAATGACGAAATGGCTCTATATATGACAAATAGAAACTTGTCAGTTATAATTATTCTTGTGAACTGAGTATTAAATAAGTTTTATATGACCTTACTAAATGTCTAGAATATTGGTTATGGGTACAATCATTTCTACCTAGACATAGTCATTGATTTTTCAAGTATTATGTTATGCTAATGTGAAATGTTCCTTGTTCTCTCAAGTTATTCTAAGAAGCACTTGAAACAGTGATGAGCAAAATCAGTCTTCTATCAAGTACTCTGTATGGAAATTTGGAGAAAGATAAGGAAGGTAAAGGGTTCATGATTTTATGATAAAAGAAGCTATACTCTCCGTCAGAACTTGAGAGAAATTCATTCCTGAAAGTAAATGATAATGAGTTCTTGGGCTGAAAATCTGTAAGTTAAAAAGGTAATTAGCTTGTCTATCTTATTCACCTACAGGGGCAAAAACAATTCAGTTCTCACTGTTAAAATGGATTGCAGTCATATTGAATTTGAAAACCTGACTTTTTAAATATTTATGAATATCTAAACCCTGCATACAAGTATAAAAGGGGGCACATATAATTTAGAAATTTTTCATTCAGCTAAATGTTATCACTGTAAAATTTTTATTTCATTTGAAACACAGGTTAAAATGTAATATTTACTATGTTACAAAAGAAGACATAAAATAAAAATATTGAAAACAAAAATATTTGTGTATTATTTTTTAAATGGAGCATCAGAATAACTTCTTAAGATTTATTCTTTTATTAGAAAATTTCAAATTAGAAATGCTTTCAGAGAAAAGTGCCTTATATTATGCATTCTAAAGCTGTTCTGAGTGTAACATAAGTAGCATTGTTCTAACACACAGCAGAGAGAATGTTTGGCTGTGTGAACTCAAAACCAATCACTGGGGAAACATAGTTTGTTTAATGTTAATGAAAATCTTCATATGTGAATAAACATGTTAGTCAATTATAATAGTTTATATGTTAATATACTTTAAAAACTATTTTAGCATGGGAATGCCAAAGGAAAACTGTTATTTATCAGCAAATAAGTCAGGCCATATTTGTCCTTATAATATCTAATCTTATATTTTTATTACATAAAGTAATCATTCTGTTTTGGAGATGATGCTTGGATGTTGTGTCTAAAGCACACTGATAGCTCAAATTATTATTATTATTATTATTATTATTATTATTATTATTATCATTATTTAAATCTCAAGTCAGAATCTACCAAGGAAAATACCTTGTTCTCTTTAGTCCAAATGTGTCTGATCAGATTCTGTGATTATTTAGGGGAAAAAAGAGCTCTCTTTTATTTATTTTTATTTTTTAAATGTTCAGTTACAGTTGACATTCAGTATTATTTAATATTAGTTTCAGTTGCACTGCACAGTGATTAGACATTTATATAATTTACAACATGATCCCCACGATTAATCTAGTACCCACCTGGCACTATACATAGTTATAATATATACATTGAAGCATTACAGAGCCATAAAAAAATGAAATATTACCATGTGCAACAATATGGTTGGACCTAGACGGTACTATGCTAAGTGAAGTAAGTCAGAGAGAAAAAGACAAATACCATATGATCTCACCTGTATGTGAAATCTAAAGAACAAAATAAACAAACAAAACAGAAGCAGACTCATGATAAAGAGAACTGATGGTTGCCAGATGGGAGAAGGCTTGTGGGCCTGAGTAAAAAAGATGAGGGGATTAAGAAATACAAATTGGTAGTTATAAAATAGTCAAAAGATTTTAGAGCAGGGGTCAGCAAACATTTTCTATAAAGAGACAGTAAATATTGTTGACTTTACAAGGCCTCATTATCTTAATTGCAACTGTTTAATTCTGCCACTGCAAGAAAACAGCACAAACAAAAGAAAACAAATGAACACCTGTGTTCTGATAAAACTTTATTTACAAAAACAGGTAGTGGGTTGTAAGCTATAATTAATTATTTTTTAAATCATATATTTGCAAAGTTAAAAAAAAAAAAGACCAAGTGATGTAATCAGCAGGAGACTGAACTGCCTCCCTGATTTCTGGATATGAAAAGGAATAGAAGAGAAATTAACTAATGACAACATACATTCATTGAGATGAGTTTATAAGCCATCTATTCATTTATTTCCATTGAAAGCTTACCTACTCTATTTGATTCTCAAAAATGACTATCCCACTTCAGCTTGAATATCTCAAGTGATAGAGAACTCAGTCCTAGAGTAGCATGTAGGTATGTACTATGTTCAATTTTTGGACAGTTCTAAATAATAAACACTTTCATTTATACTGTTCGGAAACAATTTGCAGTTATTGACTAGTGATTTAGTATAAATATGCCTGTGATATTGCACTTGCTCAAGATATGCATAGGCTAATTTTAAATACATAGCATTTTTAAAAATAAGGACATACATTTATTGGTCAACTGTTTTAGGTATAATTTTTTGGATTAAGAATCTTATTAGGTAAAAACTGTTGAGCATTTATTATGTGTCAGACCCTGTACTAGATATCAAAGGTAGAAAGACATCCCAGGGACTTACTGTCTAAGCTCAGGTTCTTGAACTCTGACACATCTTACAATTGTTCATGGTATTTAAATGCACATAACTGTGATCCTTTGGGAAGATCCCTGCCCAGAGATTATTTTATGATGATGCCTTGCTCATTTCTTCACCACTTGTTTCTTATGTCACATTCTTTATCTCTCAAAATACTCTTCCATCTATTTTAAATTTAACCTTTTAGAGAAATTATTAACTGAGATAAATCTTTGTTGTTTGATTCACATTGCTTTTTAATCAAATTTAGCAGGATCAAAAATGTTCTAAAAGTCCCTTTCCTTATTTGTCAGGAAGATCAAAGAGAATTTAGAAATATGTTTTTGCAAGGTTCAACAGATACAGTTCTGGATATACATTAAAATTTTATGTAAGTTGGTTTAGATATTTTTATTTCTTCTTAGGATTTTATTGATGATCTTTCAATATAGGCAGCCATAATAAGCCACTCTGATTTTCTAGGTTTTACTAAGTTTATTTTGTTGATTTCAATGTCAAATTCAGAAATGATAATGTGTGATTAAATGCCTGTGATTTCCAGTTATCATGGAGGGTTAAAAGGCTATAGCTAATGCATGAGTAAAGGAATTACCCAATTTAGAGTATGAGAGAATACACTTTTTTAATCTTTCCTAAGTATAAAAAAAATGCACCCAGACTGTGTTATCATCAGAACTGAGAAGAAAAAATATGGTGGGGAGGTGGAGTTATTAATATTTGGTAAAAATAAGTTACTATGTCAGGAATTCTATCTTTTGTGTTTTAAAGCCCAGCCAATATTCACTCATCACTATTGCTTATTAACTGCCAGAAATTTGGAAGATGGGCTTGTAAACTTGATTTTGTTTCACTATTAAAGAAAAAAAAACAAAACAAAACATAACTATATTTAGGTATTTAGTTTGTTATCATTACGAGCACCATGGCTTTCTCTGCTTTGTAGAGGCTATTAAATATGACACTCATTACTGATAAAATATAATGAAGTCTGAGGGAAAAAAAGACTATGCGTTGTTCTGCCTGAATTCATGTATTTGTTCGCTTTCTTTTGTCTTTTAACAATTAGTTCCCTGTTTCATGAAAGGTTTTCCCCTTAATCAGTGAAAACATCACATATTGAAATAGGAAGAATAACATCTATTACTTTTCTTCATACATACTGAGATTTTTGGAGAAAAGACATAAAAAAATGAATATATTTTCAGATGAAATTTGTATTTGAAAGAGAAATCCTGTGCTTTCTTCTAATTTATGACTTGCTTCTTTCTTTAGTAAACAATCCATTCGCTTATTACCTTTTACTCAAACCAAACTGAGTGTGCTCTATTAAGGTAGAAATTCCGTTCAATAAAACTTGAAACTTTTTCTATTATAATCTAAAATGTCCTCCAAGTGTCATAACATTCACTCTTTAAGGTTTTTGATGCTTATAAACCAGAAGATAAAGGCTGTGTGTGTATCTCAAATGTACAGAGGAAAAACAACAACAACAGCGAGATATTTCTCAGTATGCAGCTGCAAGAGCCATTCTTGGGTAAAAGGAACATATTTCCATCCCATTTTCAACACTTAGAGATGTCTTTTTCCCCCCTCTTTGAAAGGAATCTCTAGCTGTGCTTCATTATAGTGTGCAGTAGAAAAGGAGAGAAGTGAGTGAGAGGGAGGGCTGGAGAGAGACATAGCTGAAGAATCAAAAGAAAAAGTGCTGTGCTATTAGAAAAAAAATAAATTGCCCCTTTTACTTTAGAGCCAAATCCTTTTAAAGTTCATAGTAATTTCAACATTTATTGCTACTATACCACCAGCAGGGACATGAGCTTTTGTATACAGAAACAGATACACATGTACATACTCACACTGCACACATATCTACTAACTACGAACTTACATCTACCCAAATCAGCCAACGTATGAATCCATCTGTGTTCACATGTCTCAACTAAAGAATTTTATTATTGTTTGTTTTCATAATTTCCCCATGACAACAGAGACTATACATCCTAAGAATGTAATAATTATAAATGTGTATATACTTTTGTTCCCAAAATTATTACTGTTTACATTTAAATTTTTTCTTTACAAGTTGTTCATGAGAATAGTTGCTAACTTTTTTTAAAAATACAAGGCAATTGTCTGAAACAGAAAAAAATTATTTTGCTGATTTCTGGTGGAAAATTTCAAAGCCAAATGTGTAACTATAAATTAAAATGTATTATTTATAACAATTTAAATAGCTCTGCTTAAATATTTAAGAGATTTATTTTCTTGTTATAAAAAAACTAAAAACTTAAATTATGATTACACAAAATTCTTGTTTAAGACAAAAATTATAAAACTTAATTTCTCTAGTTAAATGAATAAAGTCAGAATCATGATCTATACTTTTATTATGGAAGCTCCAAATCCTTGAGTATTTATTATGCAATTCTTAAAGTAGTTGTTTAAACGAAATGACTAAAAAGTGACTAAAACAATAGAACTATACTTGTCTTATACTTCTTGATATTGCAACTAAGTTGATTCTTTGAAAAGCTTTAAACTGGTGAAGGCTAAGTTACAATCTACAATAAGATTTGTGGTCTAGTTTGTTTGATTCCATCTAGTCTTACTCATGTACTGCAGATTTGAAAAGAAACTATGAATTTATCATTCAAAATGCCCTTCTCTGTATGGTCCAAGGAAAATTAAACTTTGCACTCTATCTGTTAAAACAAACCTGACTGAATGGACTTTAGGAAAAAGCAAAAAAACAAATTAATAAAAAATTAATAATAAAATGAACTAAAATTCAAGAATTTTGACAGTGCATTACAGGGATATGCATCTGAGTGGGAAATAGTTCTTTTGGAACCTATCTCTTGGAACAGTCAGACCTCTTGGAGATGGTTTGTATGATCATTGTAAATGATCCAGGTAGATGGGTAAGCACCTTAAAACTTTATATCATAGACTCATTAGTACTGTTTCTCACAGTGCCATCTTTAAGAAGGATGAATGATACCAATTATATCTGTAGAACATGGGCCAATGTATTATATGGGTTGTCTCTATTCTCACCCTGTACCCGCCCTGATACTAATTGAGAATGTAGTCATATCTTGGGGAAAAAAATTCAACTTTAAAAGACAAAATATTAGTGATACAGCTTTTACTGAAAACTGTGCAAAAGGGAAAGAAATGGGATTTGTATTATAAACCTTCTCCCAAAGCAAAACTGACTAATTCTTTATTACCTCTGTTTTTCTCCAAAATCTCTTTTCGTGTACTAGAATCTTCATCTATTTTTTCCCCTCTTCCCTTATGCTATTTAAAATCCCATCTATTACCTCCCACAATTTAGCTGTAAGTTCCATTTTAAAAGCCCATACAGTAAAATATTACCCTGGTCATTTGTTATTTGACTCCTTATTTTAGAAAAAAAAAAATGTGGTGACTCAGGAATGCTCTTAAGGGCCAAGTTATTATTTAATTCCTCTTATTTTATTTAATATTTATAATAACGACAATGATATGATGTTGGCATTGTACTCCCAAATAGTTAATTCCTCGATTAAAAGAAGAGGGGTTATATTTAAAAAGTGAAGGGTAGGCTTTCAATAAATACGAACATAAATTGCTATTGAATGCCAAATCAGTTAAGAAAAAGTCTAAAATGCAAATTGCTCACTAGAAAGCCTCAATATCTCCAATTGAAACACTACTATAATACAAATGTTAAAAAATCCAGTTCTGCACTTCTTTTTTTAGGCCATTCAGGCTTGATGGATCTCTGCTCATTCATTTTTATTCTTTTCATTTAACAACATGCATCAAGTTCTTACACATGCTCCAGTTCTCTGGAAACCAAGATGAATACCACATTGTTTTGCATTTAAGTTTGTAAAACAAGCTGACAAGAGAGCAATTGCAATGTACAGCCTTTAAAGGAGGTACAATAAGAGCAGAATAGGGTTTATTTTCTTGAAGAAATCAGTTATTAGAGCCAAAATAGCATGAGATCTAAACCTGTGAAATGAATCAGAATTTGACAAGAGGATAGTTCACAAAGGCACAGGAGAGAAAAAGATCACAACAATGATAAGTTACAAGAACAGTAAATATATTGATGAATGCAGAATAAAAGTTTGGGAGTAAATACTTTAAATACTTTTGAGTGGCACTTAAGAGCTGAATGATTAAGGACAAGTTATATAATATCTCTGTCATCTTGACTCATTTCTACATTGGGGATAAACATGGTAACTTTCTCTTTCCGAGATGGTTTAATTTATGACTTTGACATAGAGTTTGGTACACTAAATGGTCAATCAATTTAGTACTTCTCTCCCCCTTCTTTTACCTTTAATTTTTCTTGACCTCCTTCTTTGTCTGAAGTCAGGGTGAGAGATGAAGCTTGAAATATAGGAAGAGGGAAATGGCATAAGACTATTGTTTCTTGTGCAAAGGAGTTCCAAGAAAGAGTGGGTAAGTATTCTAGAGCTTTAATTCTATTAACTTTGTACAAAAGTAGAATTTTTTCTGTTGCTAGAAAATTTTAAGTATAGGGTTGATATATTTAGAAATAAAGAAATTAACTACTCCAAAGAAAGATTAAGCTCCTAGATTCCTTAATAATACTACAAAATCAAGTCACACACTAAATGTATAAGAATCAGTAACAACATATAGACAGTTTGACCTTTTGGATGCTTCATCTGAACGCAGAGTAGGGAAGAGTTCTTGGGCAATGTTTTATGTTGAATTATTCTTCTAACACTTAATATCATCAAAATTAATAAGAATAGAGAAAAATAAGAGATTAAATATTATAAAGCTATTTCCAATAGAGTAAATACATGATTTACTTTTTTTTGTATTGTTACCATTTGTATTGTTACCATTTGTAGGTTACATTTTTAATTCAAAACAGATGGTACTAAGGAGTTTGCATTTTCACCATCATACTTGAAATTCTTTTTTAACTAAATAAGGTAAATCTGTTTGATGTGAAAATATTTATTTAAGAATATGCTTGTATTTGAGATTCTCTTTTAGTTTAATCACAGTTGATTGATTAGCCCAGATAGTCTGGTCATGTTCTTCTTAGACCTATGGAAAATATAAATGCATATTTGATAATATAATTAGAAATAAAAAAATAATTGGTGCTAAATAGCTCCTACTGGACAGAAGTCTATACATAACAATGTTATCTGATTATGGCAGCATGTGATATTGGGTGCCAGCCAGTTTAGTTTTATCCAAGAGTTCAGAGGTTAACATTGATCTAGTCACATTGATCTCTGAGTCATTCTTTAGTGAATGAAGAGGGAGGGTATCATTAATGCAATTACTGGTGTACAACTTCTAGATTTTTCTTGATGTGTTATGTAAAAAAAAGTGCAAATTTATTAATTATCATTGTAACTTTACACAAATTATTAATTATTATTGTAACTTTATATATAATTTTTTTGTTTTTTTGTTTTTCTCATGCTTGATTATATTCACACATGTAGATCATTTGATTAGTTACATATGGAAGTAGCTTTTAGCTTGACCAGTACACTTGGTAAAATAATCTTTGGATATAACTTTCTTCATTTTCTTCTTATAAGTCCAATAGTTTTTATTCATAAATTTTATTAAAGACTTCAAAGCATTTATTTTTATTTTCTCAAAAGTTTTCTTTTTAGCAATTTGTAAGAAACTTGAATTACTTCTCTGATATAAACATGTGCCTTTAGTCAATAAAATCATAAAATTTGTGGAACAAAAATGATGTTGAAGTGATACCTAACAATTCTTTCATTATAGATTTCCAGAAAATATTAATAAATATTACTCAATTTTCTAAGTCTTCATTATCAAAGAATTCCCTTTTATATTCTGTTGAGATTTATTAAAAGTTTGTAACTATACTATGAGTAAAATTCATGTAGATCACTTTGAGTTTTATTTATGTAACATGGTTTCATATATACATGTTTAATTTTTATCTCAAAATAGAATAGAATTTGGAGCAAGTATTATGTTTATATTCATTATATTGTGAATGTGGACATAACAGTCAAATAATAAAGTGTCACTTTAAAATTTTTTTCTCTGATTTGAGTATTTCCAGTGTTCATGTATAACCGACAATTGTCAAGATTATTTTTTCCATTAAATATAGTAACGGAGTCATAAAGAAAAAATAACTGTCCTTGGTAAGATACGTGACACAAGATATTAGTATTGACATATGGAGATACAGCAAGTATACTGCGATAAATATAGTGGACTTAGTAAATTGTTTTATATCCATAATTTAAACATATAATGAACAAATTGTAAAAACCAGACAACTCAACACATTACTAAAGAAAACCTTCTTATGAGCATGAAATGTGATCAAATATTTGTGAAAAATATATTTTGGAAGATGAGAGAAAAGAGAGCTCATACCTAATAATGTATCTAGTGATCAGGGTCCCCGTTTGCCCCAAAAAGGAGTTGGATAGTAAGTGTGCACTGAGGGTTATCTTTATCTAAGGAGCAGAGACATGTAATGTAGCCTGTGACTGTTTGAAAGAGTTTGATGGGAAACCCTGTGAAGAAAAAATCAGTAAAATCAGGAATTGTGTGTGTGTGTGTGTGCATGCAATAGGGAAAGCGGAGGTGGGAGGAAGTGCTCAGTATCAGAGGGAACTAGCAGTTGGCTCAAGAGATTCATCTGGGTTGATAGACTCAGTGTTGCCTTTTGAGGCAGCTTTAACTTAAAACCTTGCACAAACATTTCAAAGTTTTAAGATGCCACTTCCCAGTCGCGAATTTTCATACTGCTCTCAGACCAAAGGGACTCTTGGATACTGGAGGGAGTAAAAGTGTCCTCGGTGGTCAGCAATGCATCTGCATAAGAACCACAGGCTATAACTGATGCTAGAAGATGGAAAACACGGTCCAGAAAACTTCGAATGAAAGACACTTTTTAGATACCAGTGTTGTTTGAAAATGTCGGTGAAAAAGAATTGGCCACTCTTGATTTTTCTCCAGGGCTGACATGAAAGGAGCAGCCTTCTGGCAATTTGAAAGAATGGAGAACATATCAAAAAATGCAGGTGATACACAGAATCACTAAATAATAACAATAACAATAATAATAAATAAAAAGTTTTTCTAGCAGAACAGATAAATAAAATCATTTTCAGAAACAGGAACATGAAGTTGTAGGAGGAGAAAATTAAAGTTGCAGAGATATGACCTCATTCATTATACTTCAGAGCCAAGGTTTTTATTCTCAGCGTCCAAATTACTTAATAAATTAAGCAGTAACAGTGGAGTGAATCACTCCTACACCTTAGGTGTGGGCTGCACAAAATGACTGCCTTCAGTAGAGTACAGAGAAAGAGGGAAAATACTGACTTTGCAAGGAAGTTGAAGAGCACTACCTCATCCGATGATCCAGGGCAACATAAACAGTCGTAAATCATGTCGATGGTAACTACTCTTGATAGGATGTGATGAAAAGGTCACACTGCTTCTCTGGTCTTTTTCCCAATAAATCATAACCCCAGTATTATTATGAGGAAAACATCAGACCAATTCCAACAGAGGAACATTCTACAAAATATCTGACCAGTACTCTTCAAAACTTTAAAAATCATAACAAATAAGGCATGTCAAAGAAATTTCCACAGTCAGGAAGATCACAAGAGATGTAAATGTGATGTCATATGCTGGATATGATCCAGGAACAGAAAGAGATACTAGGTAAAAACAAGAGACTATGCAAAGTCTGAACTAAATGATGTATCAATACTGGCTGGTTTATTGTAACAAATGTATCACACTAATATAAGATTTTAATTATAGGGCAAACTGGGTTCAAAGTATATGGAAACTCTTCAAAATGTTTTCTGTACATCAAAAACTGTTCTGAAAAATCAATTCTGTTTTTAAAAGACAATAGAATGTGTGAATAACTAAATTGAGATACCTGAAACCCAAATATCTGATCAAAAATGACAATTAAATACTTGTCACAGGTCCTGGCGCAGAATGCCAAAGATGTGAGAGTGATTATTTAAAAAAAATAGACTTAGGCTATGCAAGACTGTTTGTAAGAGTGCCCGAAGACATTTCAAAGAGAAGGAATTGTAGAAATAACAAGACAAATAAGAGACTATTGTATTAAATATAATAATACACAACTTAATAGAAAGCTATACTACCAAATGACTCCTGACTTGACACATCTCCATGAAATTTATACTTTCCAAGAATAAAGAGAATACCTTACATACTTACCAAAAAGCAGCAACAACAACAGCAGCAACAGCAACAACAACAAGAAAGTAAGTTAGAGGAATCTACCGAGGCAGCTTAATACTCCCCTTGGCTTAGATGAGTTTCTTCCTGACACAGGTCCCTGTTGTCCCTTTTCAAAGAACATTTACTCTAGAAAATTTGTAGTTGTAAAATCTCTCTCTGCTTTTTTAAAATGTAAATCATCTACTACCCAGAAATGTCTTCTAAAGGACCAGGAAACCATCCTTTTAAAATGGAATCATGGAGAAAGATATTGCCCATAGCTTTCTGTGTCTGTGGGAGGATAGGAGTCTGCCTTTGGACCTGCTGATGTCCTCCAGTACTTTCTCACTAGTCACCCCAGCACTTAAAAATTCTCCAACCTTGTCTTTCTGCAAAATTGAGTTCAATCTCTCTTCTCTTTTGCAATAGTCTTAAATAATAGCTTTCCTACCTAGTTAGTTAGTCTGGTTCAATTCTTCTTTTATAGAATGAAAATAATTTTTCGATAAAATAATAAATATTGAAGGTAAAGGATTCTGAATTTAGAGTTAGAGCTAACTATTATAACACAGTTGACTATGAGAGTCAAATAAAGACTTTTTCAATGGAGTACAAACTTTGACAAAATTCATCTCTACCACACACTCATAAAAGCAATCTTAAAGAGATATTTTGAGAAATAAAAAAAAATTGAAATATATGTAAATGTAAAAGATAATGGTGTTGAAAGTGTCAGATATACAAAAATTAATTCTAAACAATGATTAATTATGCTTATGTTATTAGTTGACTAAGCCATAAAAATAGAATAAATGCAACATAAAAGTGTAAACCACAATCTAAAAAAACTATAAGGCAACTTTAACTGCAGTTGGAAGACAATATAGTAGGTGATAATACAAGGCTGGCCTTATATAGGTAACACATGGGTAACCAAATAAAATCTTGAAGTCACAATTTAATAGAAGAATGACAAAGAAAGAAAGAAAATGGAACAAAAAATAAGAAAATAAAAGCAAAAAAACCAAATAACAAAAAATAATAAAGATATTAACTAGAAAGCAGAAAAACATACCAATAAGAAAAATGTAAAACTTGAAAAAATTGGCAATTGAAATGAATATTTAGATCAGAGGTGGAACTCTATAAATAGTTAATATATATAAATTTACTAAGCATATGAAGATTTATTTGTTCTCAATAATAATGAGACAAATGCAAATAGAAACAACTTTATTTGACAAAAAAATAGAAGTAAAATAAAAAATAAATACCAACTCTTATTAAGGGTATAAGTGGCAAAATGATACTGCCATAAATTTTGTTAGGATTATAAATTGGTATAAAATTTGCAATTTAGTAGATTCTATTAAAATGTGAAATGTATCTATTCTTTGTCCCCATAATTTTCTTTCTATGGATCTTGTCTAAAGAAATATTTACACATGTGCACAAAGATATAAGTGATATAAAGTTTGTTATAGTGTAACAAATGGAAATCACCAAAAAGTAATTAATGATGCATTATTTTATTTTTTGTTTGTCCATAAAATGGGTAAAGGTACAGTTGTTATAAATAATGAATTGAATCTTTAGTTTGATATGAGGCAATGTCTATATGATTGTTTTCTAAAAAGAAAGTTTTGGAAACATTTTTATATTTGGTTCTTATTGAGAAGAAACATTTGTATCTATACACACACAATCACATGCACACACACAGACACACATGTATAAACAAAGGGAAAAAAAATTAAAGCATAAATACCAAATAATTGAAACTGATTAATTCCGGTGAGATTTATATGTTTAGGTAAGCATGAGGGGTAAAGGGCAAAGATTAATTAGAGTACAACTTGTTCTGCATCATTTAAATTATTTTAAAACATTGATATTTATATGGCTAAAAGATGAAAAAAATCAATTGTAGAAAAGAGTGTGTAATATAATGAGCCTATTTCTGTATACACACAACATAAATGAACATGTGTTTTCCCTCAGATACAGAGAGCAAACTGATGTCAGACAGTTTTAAAGCTGTAATATGTGTTAAGTAACCGTTCGTTATTTAGCACAGAAATTAAAATGTCACATAGACGATTGCATTATGGGAAGTTATTTCTAAATTACCAAATTGAAAATAAATTTTTGAACTTGATCATTCATGACTATTTCTATGTTAAAATAATTTTTTAAAATTATTTTTCTAAACCAGATTTATATAATTCTAGAAAAAATTTTGTTCTATTAACGTAGTCTTGCTTAATGTTAAACTGGAGTTTTGGTTAAGGGGGTATTTTAATAAATACATTTTTATGTTTTTTTTTATTAACTTTTATTTCAAGGGACGTAAACTTCCTCTCTGAGTGTTTCTTCTTTCAAACATGTTATAAAAAACAGATATATTTTTTTTAAATTTTTGACAAAAATATTCTTCAGGTTGTTCCCTTTGCCTACACATTCACGGACACACAGAAATGCTTTTTTTGTTGTTGTTGTTATTTTAATTTAACTTCATTCAAAGAACAAAATCTATGAACATTGAAGTTTTAAAAATTATAAGAAAATTTCTTTCCTTCTTAGCTTTACTTTGCTAAGGAGAAATTGTCTCTTATAGAATTTGAGAATGTGGGTCAAAATTCAAAACCCCATATTCTTATGTTCTTGTTCTTAGCAAAACTCTTGCTATTGGTGTCTAAAGCCTTGACAGTGGGAAGCAACCATTTGTATTGTCAATCTTTCTGAGAAAGGAAACATTAAGTCCTTGCTTCAAAGGGGAGACTTTCCTTATTCATCATTAAACATTTTTTTCTTTATCCAAAAAGCTTTAAGGTCTAATGTGTCCTTTTACTGCTAAGAACCAAGTTGTTTTTCTAATTCCAAATTGTTTCTACATCTAGCAGAGGTATGATTGATGACAAATATATACATATATTTATATATTTATATACATTCATATATAAATATATATATATAATATATATATTACATAAATATATATATATATTTAAACAACATTAAATATTGTTGTGAAAAACATGTTTCAAGTATAAAAAAATAGAAGTGGAAATCTTCTCTTCATTTTTTTTCTCATGTTTCCTAAGGGGAGCACTTCTTAATGGTTTGGCATGAGGAATAACAGACTTCTTTCTATTCACAGATGGATGGACAGGTTTACAAGGTTGAAAATAGTGCTCAGAATCCTGGCATAGCTGAGGGATAGTGAAGGGTGAAGTTGTAAACTTAGTGGAAATCACCAATCTGAAAGGTAGAACCAACAGCTCTTGGTGCATTCTGCATCTGGAACAAGCAGCCTAAAGGACTGAGGATTATTTATTGAAGAATCTAAAAAACTTAAGAGAAAACATACATCTATAGGTATTGTCATTTTGTGTGGCTGCCAATGAAAAGCACTATTCATGCCTAATACTCCACTTAAATTCAGTAGACAATTTTGCCTATGTTGGCTGTTTTCAATCAATATTTACTACTTTATTCAAAATTATGAATGAATATTAAGTATTACAACATTTGAAGAACCCTTTCAACATGTAAAAGGAAAAGTTAACATAGAGAGGACATCTGGAAAAAACAAAATACAGAAGAAAAAATATAAATATTTAACATATAATCAATATTTTCAGACTAACAAAAATATATTGTACCTATCTTTTTTAAAATTTAAAGAATGTTGTGTAAAAAGGACAGAACAAATGAAAGAGAATACAGATGTTTGTGAAAGCAAAAATAATTTAGAAAGTCACCAGGCAGACAAAGTGAAAACTAAGAGTGGGAGAAAACTAAAAACAAAGAATATCCGGATGTCCTAATATCTAACTAACATAAAACATTTTTAAAGGAAATAAAGTAAAGAAAAGAGACTATATTTAAAAAAATAATGTGTGAACATTTTCTAGAATTGAAACCCATAATCTGGGTTTCTAGATTATGAGTTATTACAGTGCCCAGCAGTGAATGAAAAACATGTGCACACATAAACACTCAGCAAAGTAGATCATTGGCATAATTCAGAAGAGCAGATATGGTAACTGGTTTCTAAACATGTCTCTCCAATGTACCATATCTTTCAGTTCTTACATGCTTGTATAATTAGTATACTATAGTTAGTATCCTCCTCTTCAATCTGAACTAGTTCTTTAACAAATAGAATGTAGCAAATGATGCTGAAAGATCTACAAGGCTAGTTCACAGGAAACTATCCTAGCTCTGTTATAAATTGAGCAACTACCATGTGAAGATTCTGTGTCAATCAGATCCAGAAGCCTGGGAATCTCTTAAGATATCTTTTAAATGCTGCATAGTTGGATTAAACATGAGTTTTATATCTATATTTGCTGACATATATGTTGTTTGTATCATGATAAATATTTCTAACCTTAAACTAAAATCTTTTTTTGTTCCCTGAAATATATTGACCTGATAGAGTATTACTATAAATACCTTGTTTCTAATAAAAACTGAATGAGAGACAAGAAAAAGGTAATCTACACTTGCTATGCAAAAATCATTGTCACATGTATAGTTTATTTTATCAATAGTTACATTAATTTTTAATCAATATATATAATTGGTTGAATTGAATTGAACTATGGCATGATCACTATGTCTTATGCATTGTTCTAGGTTAGAAACTATAGAATTTATCTTGAGAGTAAACTATGGCATTTGGTCTCACAGAATTTAAAATGTGAGAGATACCGAAGCATATTATATTGGCCTACTATAATATGCTAAGTAAAATAATAGACAGATGCACAGGATGCAATGACATCAAAACACATTGTGAGGTGGGTCAAAGTAACATTATCATCTCATTCCAGATGATGAAAGTGAAATTCAGGGACCAAATGACTTATGCAGAGTCATGTCAATAATAAATGACTTACATGGCAAAGATGATACAGGAGGAGAGAGCCTCCTGAGTCCAAGTCAAATGTTCTTCATTGAAAGAGAAACTGGCCTTCCCTCGAAAGATTTATTAGTGAGTTTTGGTGGGTCAGATAATATTTTAGAAAAATCAGGTAACTGGAATAGAAATTTTGCCACCTCAAACTCTTTGAGCATAGCTTCTTTATACTACTTTACCATTATTTTTGTTTCTCCATATTTTAGCTGTAGTGGAGGAAAAGAAGGTCATTTACGGGAACCATATTTCTAAATGTTATAGATATTTCCTCACCCTCATTTCTACACATCAGCTAACATCAGGCTGGGAGATAGAAAACAAATGCAGGCAATTCCTCATTCATGGTCCAAGTCACATTCTAACTGGTCCAAAGCCTTAGGTCCAATGCACTCTGCCTAATCTGAGTTGTGCTCTTGTGCTCTCATAATGACAGTTAGAGATACCTCTATTATTGAAAAAAAAAAAAAACGTTTTGAAAGAATAGCTGACGTAAGTAAAAAGACATAGTATCTTAACACATGTTGCCCTAAAACTTCTTACTTTGGTTATTTAATGCACGTTTGTTTTTCATTTTCTTTTGTGTTTATCTATCCCTATATCCCCTAAGGCTTTTGTTAAAAGACTTCACCAAAGAAGCTTACGGTAAGGTTGCTAAATAACAAATGGTGATGAAAGTATTTGGTTTCCTTGGGAATAAAAATAAGTCCAATTTCACTTTTAGATTTAATATTTTTATTATGAAACAAAGTTTACTTACTGAATTTGAAACAAATTCAAAGCAAAGGATCCCTTTATTTTTTTTCCTGAAGCATCAGGTAACCAGAAGTCCAATATCCAAGAAACACAATGATGACCCTTCTCTTTGGGATTCATATCTAAATGAACTTCATTAGCCACAGAGCTATGCATGTCTCAAACCTCCATTAATTTCAAAGTGAACCCAGTGGACCATAGAGAATAAAAAGAAATTATGCAGTATGTGAGTAATTAATTCTACCTAGGACAATTTTCTGGGTCTGACACTGGATATGGGAACACTTGAACAGTAAATCCTAAATAATAGATTTTAAATACCAACAGCTGGAAACTCCAAAGCCATACTTTGATTTTCTTAAAATCATCTACAGCCTGAAAATAAATGAGAGAGAATTATGTTCTCTCTGGGAAAATGAAACAAAATAATTGTATGTAAAATATGAAGACACTTTTACTTAAAATCTTCCTGAAACTCCTTTTCTGCTTCTGTAGAACATGATTAAGAGATTTAGTCAGTGTTATGACAGATTAGCTTAATTCAGTCAGTTCTCGTTCCCCCAACAGGCCATCCTTGAGTGGTTACATAAACTTATATTTAAATCAATAGAAGCTTGAATTGTTTATACTGGAGATATTTGCTCTTAGAATCATGTTCCTATTTGCCTAGGAGATATGTAAAGTGTCATATCTTAGTGGGAGGTAAATATGGTTTATTGTCCTGTCAGAGACTAGAGACATTAAAATATAAGCTTCTCGGGTCTGCTATTCATTGAGTGTTTGTGGGAAATGTTAATTGGATAAAAACTGGTATTATCATAACTCGGGGACCTTAGAGGACCTCAGCAATTTATAGATGTGTCCATTTCAGTGAAGAACTGACCTACAATTTTTTTAAAAAAATTATGGAAAGCTATTGTTTCGGATATCATGAGATCTGTGAAGTATAAACTTATTCCCTGTCACCAAGAACTCATCATCTTTATGAGGAGACGACACATGAAATAGAGGAATAAATAACAGGAAAAAATACCGCTGTACAGTGCATATTACAAGTACAGAAAAACATGGAAGAAAGTCAAGTTTTTATAGATTTAGATTTGTATGAAAAGTCTTAGGACATCAGTGGAGCCTCAAGAGGTACTTTAGGGGATAAATAAAATTTGGCACCAAAGAGTTAGGAGGCCAGGAGTGTTTCAAGGTGTGAATTGAGCAATGATAAAGAGGTGGAAGGAGTAAGATACATGAGGGAACTTTGGTTCCCAGAAGCAAAGGGTGAACTTGAGCAGCTGGGTTTCCCATTTAGTGGGTTCTTGAAATCCAGACTTAATAATCAATCTATATTCCTATGTAGCAGTAAGCAGCAACGCTTTCTTGATCTCTTGCTTTCTAATCAAAGGGTTATGAATTTTATCTCATTTTAATTTTTTCATTTTTCTAACTATAGATGATGTTCAGAATCTTTTCTCATTTGACTAGCAACTTGGTTTTATGCTTCTGTGAATTCCCTTCTCATATCTTTTTTCCATAGTGTTGTTTGCTTCTTCACAAATTTTAGTAGCTCTTTATATATTCCAGATATAAATGTGAAGATATATATTTTAAGCATCTAATGTCAAAATATTATTATTCTTTTACTCAAATTTACTTTTGCATTTTTATATTCTAAATTTTCTTCACTGAACCCATATCTTAAAGATATTACTCTGTATTTTCTTCTAACACATTAAAAATTTTATTTTCTACATTTATGTAATTAGTACAGCTAAAATTTATATTGTGTATGGGTGTGAGATGATTATATTTAATTCATTTTCTATATGGAAAGTCAATTGCTTAAATATAATTTATTTTAAAAATCCGCTCTTCATCAGTAATTCATGATATCAATTGTTAAAGATCCTGAGTTTTTCTATATGTGCCTCCAATTCTGTCTTGTCAACTAGCATATTTGTGTCTTTGTGCTCCACTATAGCTTTTTAAATAGGTATGTGTTTATAATAAGCTTAGACAGCTGGAAGAAAAAGTCTCATTCTATTATTGTATTTTTTAATTGCCTGTTTTTCTCTTTTCCTACTTCTTTATTCTGTCATACAAATTTTAAGATAAGCATGTAAAATAGTTTTGTGAAAATGTTATTTTCATTTAAATTGCACTGCATTTCTCAATTTATTTGGGAAGATAGAACACATTTCATACCTAAGTCAAATATTTATTTTAGTCATATTTTATGCTTATATTTATAACAAATCAAAAAAGATATTGTAATTTCTTACAGTTCATTTTTTCTTAAATGATTTATTTTTATTCTTGTGATTGGTTAATATTAAATTTGAAGTGTGCTCTTGATCATGTTTATGTGGGAGGTGGAGGATTTGTAGTTGTAGCTGAAAGAAAAAATGAGAGAAATAATTTTTTTCTTTATTTCTCATTTACTAAAAACTTTTATTGGTACTATTACTTCATTTCTTTATATTTATTATAAATAATTGTATTTATTTTCAATTTTGTTTTGTTTTTGTTAGTTTGTTGTATTTTCTGTATTTTCTTTTTGCATGATTTACAACATCCAATGAAATCAAAAAAGAAATGTCTATGACAGGGATTTTTATCTTGTACTATATAAAAGAGAATAATTCCAACTTTCTAATCATTAAAGGTAATGTAAGTTTTTGACAGATAGCATGCATTAAGTAAACAAAGCCTTAGTATTAATTCGTTTTAAATTTTGATTATGATAAGTGTAAATTTAATTTAACAGCTATTTTTTATAATTATAATTATACACTTTTTATCCTTTGTATTACTAATATAAAAAACTTAGTTGATGGCTTTTCTTATTTTAAGCCACTCTTTATATTATATTCTTGGGATAATTATGATTTGTTAGAATACATAATTATTTTTTAAACATTGCTGGATACAAATTATGAATATAATTTTTGGCAACTATATTTTTAGATGAGATTAGCCTTTCAATTCTTATTTTCATATTGTGCCTGTCTAGTTTTAGAATCAATGTTGACCAAGTTTTATCAATTGAATTGTTGTGTTTCTATTTTACTTACTCTATATAACCTTGGGGTTATCATTCTCTAAAGAACTGATTTAAAGACATATAAAATACTTTTTTCTTATGGAAAAGAGAAGTAGAATTAATGGGTAATACCTTATTTTTAATATGTATTTGTAATTTTTTAATGAAGAATGAACTTGGGAGCAGCCTTAATTTATCTTTTTATTTCCTTCTCATTGAAAATTTTTAATAGCCTTTGCTAAATTTGTTTTACATATGGGCAATTCCTATTTATGTAAAAGAGCTCCTTGTCTATATTGCCTGTTATTTTCTATATTTTCAAAGCTCTATTATTTATGTTACTGTTATTCATGGTAAGTAGCTGTCAGTAAGTAGCTGACCAAAAAATATATTCATTATATTTTTCTTTAGTTTTTATTTCATTTTTCATTGATATCCTTATATTTGCTTTTAGAACATGTAGGATTTTCTTTTCTTTTTTTTGAGGGATTAAATCTTTGATCCATTATTTATTTTTATAGGACTGAGAAAATAATCCAAAAAATTTTTTTTGTATGTTTTTTTTTTTAACCAAATGATTGGTTAGTTTTGCAAAAGGGATAGTCATTTACTCATACCATTTAATGAGCATTGTTATTTTCCCAACTGTATCTGGTAAGTTAGGTAAATGTATGCTGAGTAATCAACAGCTGAAAATCAGTATGACCTAAAACAATGATTTATTTCTCTCTGACATTTTATGTCTACTATTTTCTTTTTCTACTCCAGGGTCTAGTTTGAGATATTATATAATATGTATTCATTATGCCTCTTTATTATCCCCTCCTCCAATCTTTCACAATCATTTCTTGTTTTTCTTGACTTTGTTTTGCAGAGTAGTGGCTAGGTGTTTTTCAGAATATTCTTACTTCGAGTTTATGTGATGCTTTCTTATAACTGTATTGGGGTTAAGTTTTGGAAGAAGAATATCACAGAGATAGATTTCCTTCTCATTTCATCATATCAGGGGCAATTGAAATCAACATAACAAGTTTCTCCACTATAAAGTTGTGTGTTTTTCCTCACCATTCTTTGGAAACAAATCAATAGGTAGCTTATACTCAGTAGCAGTTGAATTAAGCTCCCTCTTTGAGGGGAAGATTATTTATATAGGTTATTTGGAGTTTATGTAACTTATTTGAAAGTTTTTGTAAAAAATAATTTCTTTTCCATTTTTTAATTATTCAATAACTTACATCACTATAGACTCATGAATGTTTATATAAGACTCTTTTTCATTTTTTTGTGTTATATATTTTAGTTTTTATCAATATAATAGCAGTTCTTTCACTATGTATTGAAATAATAAAAAAGATGGGGAAGGAAATCCCCCCTTAGGCATGTCGAACTACTTGAAAAATTAGAAAAATTACCTGTAGCACTTTGATCATTTAATAAGCTTCTTTTATGATTCTTTTTCTTTTTTTTAACACAGCACTTGGTATTCCTAGGTAGTCTCCCATCCAAGTTCTAACCAGGCCCAACCCTGCTTAGCTTCCAAGATCAGATGTGATCAGGAGCATTCAGGGTGGCATTGTCATAGGCTTTTATGACTCTCAATGTGTTTGACATTTTTGAGTCAATAACACATGTTGCATTGATACATCCAGATGAGTGAGATTTGCTTTGTGTGTTCAAAAATGAGACATTATATTTTAATCTGAAGACATTTTAATTTATGATCAAACTTCTGGATGTCTCTTAAATGTGTCTTCATTGAACTTATATTTTATGTTTAATTTTACTTCCCTCATATCCCTTTTAGAGTTCTCAAATAATACATAAAATATGTATTTTGTGTTATTTATCACAGATTTTTATATTTTGGATTTTTATACTTGTGGCACATGCAAGAATTGCAATTATTTCCTCCTTTCTGTATAATTTCTTAATGTAGTAAGAAATGTATGAACACACTCACATGCTCTTATCCAGCAAATATGTATGCCATAATGTCTCTATCCAGAGATACTAATCACTAGGCTGACTGGTATATCCTGGTGACAGGCAGGTTATCTTTCCCTCAAGAGTTTTGTGATTTACCACATTTGTGTTGACATGTTTTCCCAAAGATAGTATCATATCACAGTGATTTGCTCTGTTTTAGTATTATCTGCCAGGCAGGTAATATCCTTTCTTGACAGTAATTTGCCTTGAGGAATTTCAGTGTTCTCTGCTTTGAAACTCCTTTCATCTGTCATCATAGCCATATTGTTCCTTTAATTAGATTTTCTTAAGTTTAAACAATGTTTTAGCTTATTTCTCATGGTCACGTTCAAATTAGTCCTCTTCTTCTCTTCCCACCTTTTAGCTTTCTTGAAGCTGAGTGGAAGTTCTGGGGTTACTTTGTTTAGTAGAGTTAGTATATGTAGATCTGTAGAAGGCATGACCTTCTGGTATTTTCTATTATAATGATTTTATAATTGAGGCTTCCCTTCTATGATATTACTAAAAAGATGTTTGTTTAATAGTTAAAACTTTCCTGTTGATATCAGAGGGGGAAAAAGTATAAATTTTTATGAAAACTTATCTTGTATCATTTAGACAAAAACAATATTCGTTTCAAGAGAAAGAGGCAGAGACTATGTATCTGCCACAAGTTGGAGACTTTGCCAGTGAAGACATAATAAAATATAGCACCTGGACTTTCTCCAGCCGAGGAGTAATCATTCTCCCTGTTCTAGTATAGAATTATGTAATAAACAGGACCTACACATTTTTTTTTTATTCTACCATGATTACTTTGCAAATTTGGAAGAAACGTAACAACTTTCCAACTGGTCTGGGGTTCACGAATTTTGGGGGAAAACCTGTCCTGTTCAGTTACAGAGAAACACAATTTGTTAGTTGGGATCAGTTTTAATCATTTTATGCAAGATGAAGGAAAGGTACAAGATAGTCCAGAATAATGGGCTTTATTTAAAGTTCTGGATGATGCTGTAACTCATATGCACATTGAAGACTTAATGTGAAGAGGAAGAAAAAGCACGTACCCCCAATCTATTTCTTGTTGCTGATTGTAAAGAATTTAAACTTACAAAGGCCAAAATAACATATAGTAGTGTAAATTGGATAAAGACTACTTCATGCTGACCCTGTCCATCTTTATAATGGTTCATATGTGCCAAGGAAACTATTTAGAGAACGTATTCTTCTGCTGATTCTGAAGTAATGTATCTAAATCTATTTAAAAGTCTATGTTGCATAACAGATAACATTACAACTCTTAAGTGGAGTAGCTGTGTAACCTTTGACAAATCACTTCATATCTCTGGTCTACAATCTATAAGATCCCTTCCAATTATAAATTTCCAATGATTCTAAGATAATGTTATTTGATAGGTGGTTCTAGAACCAGCAGCATCAACATCAGCTGGGAGCTGGTTAGAAGTGCATATCCTTAGATTTCATTTCAGACTCACTGAATCAAAATCTCTGGAGTTGGGGCTAGGGGGACCTATTTTAAGAAGTGTGCCAAGTAATCCTTGTAAATACTCAAGTCAATAAATACTGCTCAAAGATGTTTAGTGATGGGTAGAAATAAGTAGAAAACACGTATGTCTAGGCTATGAGGAGTGGAGTAATGGAAAGTTCTACTGGGAGATGGAGTTTTACTCTGTGTATGAAAGCGACCATCAGATAGTTCTTGTTGTGACGAAATACATTTTGATCAAATCGAAACAAAAGTAGATCATGGTGGTTGTGCATTTTGTGGAACTCTTTTTCTTACTTTTTTAACAGTAATGGTGTCACAAAAGTGCAGTCTTTACCCTGATACTAGAAAGACCAAGAAAAGTAGAAAGCTCTGCTAATAAAATCTTGCCAAACAATATATGCTCACACACTCATGGTTTACTTTTCCCCATGTGACACTCTGGAGACTTGTGCTTCTGCCATGAACTTTCCGAGTTTTTCTACTCCCCAAATGCATGAAAGTCCATTTTCCTTTATGACACCCAAGATCATACTATAGGCTATATAACACTCTCAATTCTCTAACCTCTGCACAGGCCCCTGAAAGGAAAAGAGTCTATTGTTATAATAATAGTCACTCTCCTATTACACAAGGAAAATTCATGATTCAAACGAGACTTTTCCTTGGCACTTGTAATAGAAGCTTTACTATACCTGTGATCATATTAAAACAGCAATGGAGGGAGAAGGAAGTCGACCGACCAGGAAAACACACCAGGAACAAAATAAAAAATGATGTCCTCCATAAGGCAAAAGGATGGAACTGTCCAGGAAAGAATATCTGATGACCAGCAAATATATTCAGCACAGCTGAAATCAAATGGAAGCTCCATAGACAAGACACTCAATACTTTTTAGTATTTTTTT